>CM070030.1:22969207-23344207 GCA_036247105.1 Cirrhinus mrigala
AAATAAATAAATAAATAAATAAAAGGTTCAGATAATATGTATAATAATAATAATAATAATAATAATAATAATAATAATAATCTTAGTAGTAGTAGTAGTAGTATATATTTTTTTTTCTATCATATATTTACATAAATGCAGTTTGGGCCAACTTAAAGTAATAATTATTCAGATTGGTAAACCGCCAGAAAGAAAGAAAGAAAGAAAGAAAGAAAGAAAGAAAGAAAGACAGAAAGAAAGAAAGAAAAAAAGAAATAGTTAAAAAAGTTCATTTGAAATTACAATTTGAAAATAAAAAATAAATAAACTAATAATAATAATAATAATAATCATTATTATTATTATTATTATGTGAATTTATACATATATATATACATAACATATTTTTTGTTTTTCAAATTGGCTATCAGATAAATAAAATAAATATTCAGGAATAGAGCAATGGAAAACAAAACAAAACAAAAATAAAATGTATTGAAATCAAAAGGTTTTAACATGAATATAAAATAAGGAATAAATCAACTAATAATAATACTAATGATATTTATTATATTGATATTTTCCTTTATTAATCCATATTTCTTATTAATACATAATTTCCAAATATTTGTGTGTCTTTTAGTTAATTAATTAATTTATCTTTTGTCTATTTTTATCATGGCTATGTAAAGCACTTTAAATTACCACTGTGCATAAAATGTGCTATATAAGTAAGCTATAAACTTGTATGCCAAAGTATGCCAAACTGAGACAATAACACTACCAAAACTATTTTTGCACGACTACTGACTTTATTGTAAAATTGCAATAGTAACAACAGCAGCATTGACCCAATCTGATGTCACAAAGGTCAAACAGACGATTGCTTAATATTATCCAACAGGTTATTTATTTATTTATTTTGATTGATTTATGTATTTACATTCAGTCTCACTCAGAAGTAGGTCATGAAGTAAAATGATTTGATTTTAGCTGTGCTGTGCTCATTGGACTGGATTTGTTGTGTATCCGTTTCAAATGTGAAATGCTGCACGACATACACCTCCATTCTCCGGCGCCTCCTGATCTCCGGCTTTCCCTCACATTCTCACATATGTCAAGACGTATTTACCCTCATCCTAAAATTATGCCTGTGCATGTGTAATCTGCAACCTGGCAAATTTAAGCCATTTAGCAGTCAACAAAGTCCGCAGCATATTGAGCGATTTATTTTTACTCATATGATTAGTGGTGGGACTCAGCGAGGGAGACGGAGACCCTCTCTCATTATACAGCTTGTCTAAAACAAATGGGTCGGAGCGTTGGCAGAATAAGCAACACAATATTTCATCTGACACCTCCATTTTTTTGGGATGTCACAGGTGAGTAAGTGTGACAGGTGGGAATAATTGGGTTTTTACTCGCCGTCATTTTGAGTGCGTCTTGAAATATCAGCCCTCGCTTGGAATTCTGGATTGGATGGAATTTCTATCATCTGTTTGACAAATTCTGCTCATTTAGATTTCCATTCCTTGTAGCGTGAAATGCCCTTTGACTGCCTTATAGTGGGGGAAACAGCATTTGTTGGCCATGTGTATGTCACGGTCCATCAACAGTTATTGCACTAACAGATGTCAACAAGTGAACCTTCACACATATGCTATCCTCTCAAGGGCACAAATGCATGCTTAAAGGCAATGGAGAATCAGAATGTACTCGGCAATAAAACATACTGCAAGATTCAGAAATCAAAACCATCTTCCCAGTTTAATCTGTTAACTGATGGTGGCCCTTTTTTCCTTATGACATATTTTAGTAGTTGCCATAAGCTGAGTATCACCAAAACTGTGATGACACGTACAAAACCAACGTCACCTAAGACGTACCATATGTATGCTCATCTGTTCTGTGGAAAAAAAACACAAATGTTCTTTTATCGCCTCTCAGTGGACATTTCACATCGAATATGTCACATGGCGGTATGTATTTTGCGTCTTGCGAAAAAGTTCCCACGGGTTCGTTTTCGTCATGAGATCAGGTTGGGATGTTGCGTTACCATGGAAACGGTACTTTTTAGCAGGCTTCTCCCCCGAGTGGGTGGAGTCCTGTTTTAAAATGTACAAGATTTGCTAAGATAACTATGTTATAATCAAATCATTTTCAAATCTTGACAAAACATATTGTTGGAAAGGTCTGAGAATCAAGGTTCTATGTTCAAATCCATATTTGATAGAAATGATATTGTGACAGAAATGTATTAATTTGTGATAGGAGAATGCATTAAAAAAACAAACAAACAAAGCATACAAACAAACAAAAAACTATGGAGTGTGGGTCATCAGGTGACTATATTCAGCGCCGTAGCTGGGGGTTTGCGGGGCCCCGGTGCAGGTTGTACCCATTTGAAATTGTGTAAATAGCACAAATAAATAAATAGATGCAAATTAAACAATGTTTAAGTTTTTTCAAGTTGGTACATTAGGCATGGTCACTTTAAGAGACAATGCATCCAATATAATGATGCACATCAGATTTCTTTCTCAACTGTTTGCGTTCACTTAGGAAATAACAGACAGTTTTTTTTTTTTTTTTCTGAGGATATTCGCCAAGACAGGTATTTCGACATCATTTTGTATATATTTGTTGGCTCAAGAGCCAAAAGAGGCAAAACTCAGTTCGGGGTTCAAGGGCTGTGAGACGCGGCTCTCTGCACATGTTACACAGCGTGTGGGTGCTGGATTAAGCTTTTTGGATCTTTTTTAAACTGTTTAAACTGGCAAGATGTATTTATTCATTCAGCCGCAGGAGGACGCGTGCAAATGATAAGCTTTCGCGACAACGCGCAGCAGTGGCCCGTCAACTGTCCTGAGCATCTTTAGGCTGGCCTCGAGCAGTCGTCTGAAATCTCTGGGGGTCCCCCCTCAACCGTGACCCCTGTAATTGTCACCATCTTTCACCCCACTAGCGACAGTCCTGGCTATGTTTGGTACAGTGGGTAGACAAAATTTTACAGGAACCACAACTTTTGTGATATCTTAAAATTTTAAATACAGCTGCAAGCTGCAATTATTGGGGCCAAGCCCTGAATGGTCAGGAAAAGCAGTGCAGAGCCTGAAGAGGAAAAACAGCATCAAGGAAATGTCATAAGACACATCACACACAATTTAAAAAAAAATTAACCCACACTGGGCTCAAACCCATGACCTCTGAGTCTAAAGCTCATCACTCATCTCACTATGCCACTGGAACTTCAGAATTGGCATGACCCAGGGAATAAAAGAATACAAAAATAACAAAATTTGGACAATGTTTTTTAAAGTTTTTGTAAAAATCTTTATATCTCTGGAACACTATGTGGCACTGTGTTCAAACTTCTAAGGTACCTCAAGGACATGCCGTTGATGATCCCTACCAATTTATATGTTGATACGTCAAATAGTTCAAAAGATAATGCAATTTATGACGAATTTACGAACAAAATGGTGAACAGGCGGTTTGTCAGATCCTGGCAAAATTGACATCCACAGATTCGGCATGACCTGAGGAATCCGCAGACACCAAGATAATGACCAACTGACCAACTGTTGGCTAACTGTCTGATGCATGAGGCACACTTACCTGGAAACACTTCAGGAGTCTCGAAGTCGTCATCGGATTGGTTGGATTATACAGGACGTCCAGGAGACGCGTGTGTTGTGTTCTTTAACATTCCGCCCGGAAACAAAAATGCCATGCACCAAACCCCTTAATGAAAGAAGACTGTGATGACGAGCGCCTATTAGGATCAACTAAACGCTGGATTTTCAAAAGTATGTGAAAATTTTAAAGTTAGAATTTTGAAAATATGTCTGAGAGTTTTACACACCGGTCTGTTATTGTGGCGACATTTCCACACCCCTAAACATGACGCGGCACAAAACGAAATGTGATTGGTTGCACCTGTCAGTCATATGGCCTCTTGGGCGGGCCTTGGTCATTCAAAGTGGCCAAAGTTCCCAGACCTTCATCCATCTGTCTGAAGGTCTGGCTACGCGAGACTAGTTGACGAGAAGAGGCTTGGTCGACCAAGATTTTATTAGTCGCTTAGTCGCAGAAAAAAATCCACAGGAAGTGGCAAAGTCATGCAGTCCGTGACGGACAGATCGTTAATGGCTGGTCTATGTGGTAACACAGTACATGGGGCAGGACATCCATATGCTCACCTATCATTCATCGTCCTCAAATACGGCTTTTCATCTCAAAGATGCATGTAGTAGCAACAACTTTACATGGCTGCTCAATCTAATGTTAACCTAGAAAAATGTGCGCTATTGAAGTGTCAGTGCGAGTGTAGCGCGCTCACTGCATGACAGATGGAGGTGACGGTGCAGCCACTTGCCCTTAAAACATTCTGTAATTTTTGTTCAAACATATTAAAAGTAATACATCTTTCAAATCTGTAAAGGCTTTACGTTTATTGGTGTGCACGCACAATAACAAAGAAACATAGTGCTTTTGTAAAATAATGAAAGCGAAAATGATGCGCTTTCTGACATCTTGGCCTCTGTGAACTTGAGCGTGTCATTTCGAAACTCTGTGTATGTTTGTTTTACAGACATGACAAATATATATAGAGAGAGTGAAAAGTCTACTTTTAAATGAACCAATTTATATAGAAAATAAATATTCTCAGATTATGTAATCAGTATGAAACATGCATACAGGTGCGGAGATGACGAGTAAGTGTCACCGACTTCATCTCTTAAGCCAAAAACAAAGAAAGCACTAGTTTATCAAAAAATATTAAAATGTTAATGCAGTCTCCTCCTGTTTATCTGCCGGCGTGCTGTGGCAAGCTTTTTTTGCATGTTTGTGAGTTCTTATTAAGCTATGTAGGCAAAAGACTAAATCAATATGCTATCAAAATGAACACTGATGTGATCGTAAGGGGGCTGCAGTGCCAATCAAAGTTGGACAAATTTTCCAACCAGAATACTTTGCTTTTGTCAGGTGGCAGCCAATCTTTGCAGCGCCGCATGAAGTCAAACAAGCCTAATGAAAGCATGACACATGAACTAAGGAACCAATAGTAGGATAACACGAGGAGCAAGGGAAGCACATGACAAACAGAGACCATGACATAAAGCAAAATGACAAAATTAAAGACATGAAAACAAGAAACAAAAACCAAAACAGGCCTGACAGTAATCAAGGAAGAATTCTGAACAACTCATGTCTGTCCATCAATCACAACAGCTATACTGCTGTTGGATAAAGATGTCAAAAAAGAACATCAAAAAAAGTAATTTAAAGAAAGTGCACCTCCAGAAACTTTGCAGAGCCTTCCGAAAGAGCTGAGCATTAGAAGTTTATTTTTAATGATGTGTCTGAGCGACTGAAAGATTACGTTTTTGTTTGTTCTTCACTTTTCACAACAGACTGTTTTGTAAAATATTCTCAACATGCTGCTGGTTTTCACAGTGCCTTTTCCTGAAAGATACTGCAGTACCAAACCTTTTTTCCAAGGAGGCAATGCATTAAGACCATTTAACACCATTAAGACACCAAGTGCATCACTGTTTGACTGTTCAGAAATATTTGCTTGAGCTGAATATTTTAATTATACGAGTTGAATATATTTTATTGTAGTTTTTGTTACCGTTGCTAATATTAACCTTGTAGCTAGTGTGAAGCTAGAGTGCTTTATTGTCGTCACTAAGCATGAAAGTACTTTTAAACCTGAAAGCGAAGAAATTAAGCAAGCAAAAACATTTCCGACGCTTTGGACTGTTGTAGTCGCTCTGGTTGCATTGGGGCTCAAACATATACTGCTGTATGGCAGCAGTTGCCATCTCGAGGATCAAAACAGTAGCTAGTCACAGCAGTGGGCGTTTACCTCTGTTTCCCCAAGAGGAAACACCTACTGACATTGGGTGTTTTCCACAGAGATTGAAAATGAGGATGGAAAATACAAATATTGGACATTTTTGGTGCTGAATTTATAAACTAACCCCAACAAACATAATAAAAAATCTGAAACTGCATTTTATGACCTCTTTAATATTGCATTCCAAAATATTAGCCTTTGAGAGACTGAGGTTGGTTCAGCTTCAGTCCACATAGTCAAATGTCAGATATAATCCAACAACACAGTGAAAACATGCCCATGTCTTGCACCCTGGGCTTTACAGATGAAGAGCCGAGATGGTGGCTGACTCATTCAAAACAGACCAACAGAAAAAGCAAAACATTCCCTCAGACCAGACTCTGACCCGCGAGCCGCCGTGCCTTAAAACACTCTCTGGCTTCGGCTGGAGCAATAAAATGTTTTCTTAATTTTATTAGTTTCAATTCCCCACATCGTTTCCAATCGTCCGGTTCTAGTAAATGCAGAGAAAACATCAGGGAAGCGATACGTCATTCAGCGCTGGCCTATTGAACAGATGGGCGCGACCTTCCCTCTTCCCAACATCCCGGCCAATCAGAAGAGCCATCAGTCATGTCCTGGCTCGCGGGGCGTGCTCATTTGTTAATTATACTGCCTGTGAATATTCACCCGCTCCACGCGCTCAGCGGTCACTTGTCCTGCCCTCTCCAGTTAAATCAAAGCCAGAGGACTCCGGCCGCCCCGCCTCTGCCGCGCCGAGCTGATGGGAATGTTAAATCCATGTGAATATTCATTCATTTCAAATGACGCTTAAGTCGATTTGTGGGAAGTTTGCGTGCTGTTGTTTGGGTGGGGAGAATCAGTCTGGAGCGGCTTCAATAGAGCTGTAGTAGCTCATTTTATAGAGAGTTTTGTTATGCTGGTGAATGCAATTCAAATGCTTCAATTCAAGCAAGGATGTTTTAAGTGGTTGCTAGGGTGGTTACTATGGTTTTACTAGGGTGTTCTAGGTGGTTTCTAGAGTTGTTGTGAGTGTATGTTGTTACTTGGATGTTGCTAGGGAGTTGTTGGTTGCTGCCAGAGTGTTGATGTGTGGTTGCTAGGGTGTTCTGGTCGTTGGCATTGTGTTGTTCCTGTATATGGTTACTAGGATGTTGCTAGGGTGTTCTGGGTTGTTGCCAGAGTGTTGCTGCTGTATATGTTTGGTAAGATGTTTCTAGGGTGTTTGGGTGGTTGTCAGAGCATTGCAACATGGTTGCTAGGATGTTTCTAGGGCGTTCTGAGTAGTTGTCAGGGTGTTGCTTTGTGATTGTTACTCTGTGTTTTATGTTTGTTTGTGCTGCTACTCTTTGTTTCCACTATAGTATTGTTAGGCTGCTTTTGGTGGTTGCCAGAGTGTTGCTATGTGGTTGATAGCATGTTTATGGAGTATTTTGGGTTGTTTTCAGGGTGTTGATATTTAGTTGCTACTTTGTTGCTAGGATGTGCTAGGTGGTTGCCAGGATGTTGCTAGGGTGTTCTTGATGGCTGTCTTGATATTGCTAGGGTGTTGTGGTTGTTGCCATTGAGTCGTTCCTGTATATGGTTACTAGGATGTTGCTAGGGTGTTGTTGGTTGTTTCCAGAGTGCTGCTGCTGAATATGGTTAATAAGATGTTTCTAGGGTGTTTGAGTGGTTGCCAAAGTGTTGATATGTGGTTGCTACAGTTTTGCTGGAATGTTCTAGGTGGTTACCGGAGTGTTGCTATGTGCTAGGTTATTACGATGTTACTAGTGTTTTTCTTGGTTGTTGACAGATTGTTGTTATATGGTTGCTAGGGTATTTTAGTGGTTGCTAGAATGTTTCTAGATTGTTACTCTGTGTTTGTGTTTGTATGTGTTGCTACCCTCTGTTTCTTATATAATATTGCATAGCTGTTCTTGGTGATTGACAGGGTGCTGCTATGTGGTTGCTAGGGTATTGTGGGTTGTTGTCAGTGTTGATATGTGGTTGCTAGGGTGTTGCTGGAATGTTCCAGGTGGTTACCAGAGCATTACAATGTGGTTGCTAGGGTGCTGTGCTTGTTGCCAGAGTGTTGTTGCTGTATGTGGTTACTAGGATGTTGCTAGGGTGTTCTGAGTGGTTGCCAAAATATTGCTGTGTGGTTGATAGGTTGTTTCTAAGGTATTGTGGTTTGTTGTCAGAGTGTTTATATGTGGTTGCTAGGGTGTTCTGGTTGTTACTAGAGCATTGCAATTTGGTCATTAGGATGTTTGGGTGTTCCAGGCGGTTGCCAGACTGCTGTGGTTGCTAGGATGTTCTAGGTGGTTGTTAGAATGTTCTGAGTGTGTGTTGTTAGGGTGTTTTTGGTGGTTGCTAGGGTGGTGCTAGTGTGTGTTGTTATGTTGCTAGGGAGTTGTTAGTTGTTGTCGGAGTGTTGATGTGTGGTTGCTAGGGCATTCTTGACGGTTGTTGTGATGTTGCTAGGGTGCTCTGGGTTGTTGCCATTGTGTTGTTACTGTATATGATTACTAGGATGTTGCTAAGGATTTTTGGTGGTTGCCAGAACATTGCAATGTATTTTTTTCTAGGATGTTTGTAGGGTGTTCTGGGTGGTTGCCAGAGTGTTTATAAGTGCTGGGTTATTAGGATGTTGCTAGTGTGTTCTTGGTTGTTGACAGATTGTTGCTTTGTGGTTGCTAGAATATTTTTTAGTTGTTCTAGCATATTTATGGGGTATCGTGGGTTGTTTCCAGGGTGTTGATATTTAGTTGCTGGGGTGCTGCTAGGATGCTCTAGTTGTTTGCCAGGATGTTGCTAGGGCGTTCTGTGTTGTTGCCAAAGTGTAGCTACTGTATATGGTTAGTAAAATGTGCCTAGGGTGTTTTTGATGGTGGACAGAGTGCTGCTAAGTGGTTGCTGGTGTATTTTTCTTGGTTGCTAAATTGATTCTAGGGTGTGCTGGTTTGTTGCCAGATTGTTGCTATGTGGTTGCTTGGGTGTTGCTGGAATGTTCTAGGTGGTTGCTAGAGCAGTGTAATGTGGTTGCTAGGGTGTCCTGGTTGTTGCCAGCGTGTTGCTGCTATATATAGTTACTAGGCTGTTTCTAAGGCATTCTGGGTTGTTACTAAAATGTTGCTATGTGCTTGATAGCTTATATGGGATATTATGGGTTGTTGCCAGACTGTTGATATGTGGTTGCCAGGGTGTTGCTGGAATATTCTATGTGGTTGTATAAGCATTGGAATTGTTTCTAGGGTGTTCTGGTTGTTGCCAAAGTACTGCAATGTGGTCACTAGGATGTTTGGGTGTTCCAGGCGATTGCCAGACTGTTGTGGTTGCTAGGATGTTGTGGGTGGTTGTTGGAGCATTGCTAGGAGTTGCCTGGGTATTCTGGGTGTTTGCCAGAGTGTTACTCTGTGGTTGGTAGGGTGTTCTTGGTGGTTGCTACAATGTTTCTAGGGTGATCCAGGGTGGTTGCTAGTTGGTTGCAACCAAGAGTGTTTTGTGTAGTCGTCAGAGCATTGCATTGTGATTGCTAGAATGTTGCTAGGTGGCAGCCAGATCACTGCTATGTAGGTACTGTTATATTTACCTGTATATATGAAAATTGCATCAATCAGAAATAACAGCATAGTTGCGGGGCCCATGTGGGCAGTACTCTGACATGTAGCGTGGTTGTGCTTTGGACAACCTGAATTCAAGCTGCTACTAGTGATCCTTTCCAATCCCTCCATTTCTCACTTTACTCTCTGTCATCTCTCTGTGCAGTCCTGAATAAATAAAGACAAACCAAATAAGGTGCATAGTTTACTATATCATTCACGTCTATTGAGAAATACAGAATGCAAACCCCTAACCCTGAGTTTGAGCAACAATAATAATGATTTTTGTCTCAGAAGAAACACTGAGTGTTTGGTTATGAAAACTAAAGAGACAACACAGCAACAGAATGTGCCAGAAACACATATGAGGTCACAAGAAAATTCTCCCAAATCAAACATTCACAGTCTGTCTACAAACAAACGTGAGCATTACTCCAATACCAATACTACTTTAAAAATCAGATGGAAATAATATGGCAGCAGACTAAGTGGCTTTCCAAGAAGTATGATTACAACAGCGTTTCATCCCACCCTATTTCATCACATCTTTGTATTCAAAAGAAAGCATGTATCCAGTTTTGCTAAAACCTATGCCAATAATCCATTTGTTGGCAAATTAACTATCAAGTGCATAATTTATCATGTTAGGACAGTACAGTGCTCCGGGACTATTGATTCTGAGGCGCGAGCCGGTTTAATTCTTAGCGTTAGGCATGTAGAAGCATTATGAGTAATTGGAGTGCAGCCCCAGTTGGTCAGGAGGGCACAAAGGACTCGCGGCAGAGTTTAAGATGAATTATTGCTGTAAAGAGAATCAAACACATTGGGGGAAATCTGGCCTGACAACACCAGGGACAGATGATACGGTCTTTGAGTAGAAAAGTGCCTTAAAAGGTGTTCGGTGACAGAATACAAACACCTCACACACTCACAGAAGGTCTTGTGAAGTGGATCTATAAAAAATCAATGTCTTCTCTAGCCATAAACAGAACAAAACAGTATGCTTTGTTACAATAAATCAAAGAGAATATAAATATTTCATGTTTTTATTGTAACTTATTTCAAAAAATGAAAATTTCATATATTCTAGATTTATTAAATGTAAAGTAAAACATTTAAAATGTTTTTTTTGTTTGTTTTATTGTTAATGATTAGAGTGTACAGCTCATGAAAGTCAAAAATCCAATATCTCAAAATATTAGAATATTTCCTAAGATCAATCAAAAAAAGGATTGGCAAAACAGAAAAGTTCAAGTTCTTTAAAGTATGTTCATTTATGCACTCAATACTTACAAATTACAGCAAATTCCTTCCTCCTAGCACAAATTACAGCAACAGTGAAGTGTGGCATGGAAGTGATCAGCCTGTGGCACTGCTGAGGCACTACTGAGCCTTCAGATCGTCTGTATATTGTTGGATCGACTGTCTCTCATCGTTCTCTTGAAAATATCCCATAGATTCTCTATGGGGTTCAGGTCAGGCATGTTGGCTGGCCAATAAAGCACAGTAATATCATGGTCAGCAAACCAATCGGAAGTGGTTTTTGCACTGTGGGCAGGTGCTAAAGTCCTGCTGGGAAAGGAAGTCAGCATCTCCATAAAGCTTGTCAGCAGATAGAAGCACAAAGTGCTCCAAAATCTCCCGGTAGACGGCTGCATTGACCTTGCACTTGATAAAACACAATGGACCAACACCAGCAGACGTCACAGCACCCCAAATCATCACTGACTTCAGAAACTTCACACTGCACTTCAGGCAGCTTGGATTCTGTGCCTCTCCAGTCTTCCTCCAGACTCTGGGATCATGATTTTAACATGAAATGCGAAATTTACTTTTATCTGAAAAGAGGACTTTGGACCACTAAACAACAGTCCAGTTCTTTTTCTCTTTAGCCCAGATAAGATGCTTCTGACATTGTTTCTATTTCAGAAGTGGCTTGGTAGCCCTTTTCCTGAAGACGTCTGAGCGTGGTGACTCTTGATACACTGACTCCAGCTTCATTACACTCCTTGTGAAGCTCTCCCAAGTGTTTGAATTGGCTTTACTTGACAGTATTCTTAAGCTTGCGGTCATCCCTGTTGCTTGTGCACCTTTACCTACCCAATTTCTTCCTTCCAGTCAACTTTGCATTTAATATGCTTTGATGTAGTACTCTGTAAACAGCCACCCCTTTCAGTAATGTCCTTCTGTGACTTACCCTTTTAGTGGAGGGTGTCAGTGATTGTCTTCTGGACCATTGCCATGTCAGCAGTCTTCCCCATTAGTGTGGTTTCAAAGAACAAGAGATACCCGAAATTTATACTGTAGGGATGGACATTTAATGAAACGCAAATGTAATTATTGTAATATATTGAGAAACTGGATTTTTGACTTTCATGAGCTGTACGCTCTAATCATCAAAATTAAAACAAAAAAACTTTTGAAATGTTTTACTTTACATGTAATGAATCGAGAATATATGAAAGTTTAATTTTTTTAAATAAGTTACAATTAAAAAAATGTACTTTTTCATGATATTCTCATTTTTTGAGATGCACCTGTATATAAATATAAAAACATTATTTATATGAATACTTTACATATTAAAATAATACTGACACAGCAAGATAAATAAATCAATTCAGATCACTTTGATGACTACTTCTGTAAAACTGAAAACATCACATGATGTATTCATATAGTCATATTCATCATGATGTATTTCATTAAAACTGGTGTTTACAACTTCTACAACACATATATACACATAATGATGGCTGCTTTGTGCACTGACACATGAAGATAAATTGTGCAAATGATATATTACTCTTTTTATTCCTAACAGATATGATCTTAATATTGTGGAGAGCAGTTTGAGCTGAAATAATCATAATAATCTCTGTGATCTTTTGCACAGTTGCTGCACTGGATAAAAGATAACGTTTAAGCAATTTGTTGTTGATATGAAAATTCCACATCAACTCATATGTCGCATATCTTAACTTTGCCAATGAAAGTCTACAAGCTTGTTTACTGTATTATTTCAAAATAAAACAAGAGTGGACCGTTTTAAAGGTTGAATCATTTCTGGTGGTTTTAGAGTCCAATCTATTTTGGAAAAAAAAAAGAAAAAAAAAAAGGTAAAAGTTTAACGCAGTGCATTAATGCTTAAAAAGGTTAACAGGTTAAATTTTTATTATAAAGTATACTTAAAAAATATTACAGAAATATTCTCAATTTTTGTTGTTGACAGGTGAGTATAATCATAATAATCATAATAAAAAATGCACCAATAGATGTCTGTAAAATAACAAATGCAATTAATATTCTCTTTGAAGTGTTAAAAATGAAACACTTTGCATGCAGAAAGGGGAAAAAAAGGTTGAGTGGTAGCATTTTAATCAATTCAATCACTGCAAAGTGGCAAGTAATTATGCTAATTGCTAGGGATCATGTTATTTACAACAATATCACCTAATTATTAGCACACTCCCAGAGAGGGTTAGTTTGACCCAGATAGACCTACTGAACATTTATAGGCATTGTTTAATTTCTCTTTTAGTTGCCTTGCAAATGCTCTCTGTGATCTTTTGCACAGTTGCTGCACTGAATAAAAGATTACGTTTAAGCAATTTGTTGCTGATATAAAAATACCACGTCAACTCATATGTCGTTATCTTAACTTCGCCAGTGAAATTCTACAAGCTTGTGTACTATATTATTTCAAAATAAAACAAGAGTGGACCGTTTTAAAGGTTGAATCATTTCCATATAAAGTCAAAGTCAAAGTCAAGTCAAAGTCAAGTTTATTTATATAGCACCTTAAAAGCAACGAGTGCTGACCAAGGTGCTGCACAACCAAAAATCAACTAACAGCATTAAAACAAATGGAATATAAAATCATTGAAAAATAAATAAGTAATGCAAACATCACAAGACAACAGAAATGCAACATAATATGTTCAAATTAAACAAAAGCCTGAGAAAAAAGAAATGTTTTAAGAGACGATTTAAAAGAAGATAATGTAGGGGATGATCTGATAGATAAGGGCAAAGAATTCCAGAGCATAGGACCATGAACCGAAAAAGCCCTGTTCCCTTTAGATTTTAACCGAGATTTTGGGACAGTCAATAACAACTGGGAGGATGATCTAAGCGTTCTCACAGGGGGAATAGCAATGAAGGAGATCTGAAATGTACGTAGGGGCAAGACCATGAAATGCTTTAAAAACAAAAACTAAAACTTTAAAATCAATTCTAAACTTAACAGGTAACCAGTGGAGTGAAGCTAACACAGGGGTGATGTGCTCCCTCTTTTTTACCCCTGTCAGAAAACGCGCAGCAGCATTCTGTACTAACTGTAGCCGCGATAATGAAAACTGGTTGATTCCAGCATAAAGAGCGTTGCAATAGTCCAACCTAGTTGAAATGAAAGCGTGAATAACAACTTCTAAGTCTTTAAAACTAAGAAAACTTTTGAGCTTGCGAAGGGTTCCAACACATCACAGGGTACGGATTAGAACGTCATAGTGCGGTTTTCTCACTTTTCGCAGTGTGATAATAATTGTCAGGCCTTATAGACACCCTAGAAACAATCCTGAATACCCTAGCAACAGCATAACAGAATAGCCCAGCCATATCTCAGCAGAGACATTTAGTTAGCCATTATAAAATTGCTCACAAATGTAAGATTTCAATGCTGAAAATAGTGTTTTTCAAACAAAGGATATAAGGGCATGTCCTCTGTTATTTTACATTAGGCTTCACATGAAACAAATGAGACTACATGGGACAATGGCGGATGAAAGGGACAGATTGTGCACTGTGGTGTTCCTCAAGGATCTGTCCTTGGGCCCTCTATTATTTCAGCTTGTACTTTTTGCATTATCATTTCTTCCAGAGCGTGTAAATGACAAAGTCACAAGAACACCTTCTACTGTATGAAGAATTTTCCTTTTTTTTCTGAGGAACGGGAAACAGGACAGCTAGACATAAAGGGTTTTATGGTGTGATTCTTGTTCTTTGGTCTATCTACACCTGGGCAAAATGAATGACATTCATACTACTGTAGTTTACTCTCTTAATTGAGCCTCCTGTAATATATAGTACATAGAGTGGTGTTTAAATAATAGGATTTCATGGAATTTTCCAAGTTCAATAAAGCTAAGTTCAATAAACAGCATTTGTGGCATAATAATTGACTTGTTTTCTTTACTGAAAGCAAAACCGAGGTTATGAGAAAGCACTTACAGTGGAAGTAAACTGAGCCTATTTCTGGAGGATTTTGAAAGCAAAAATATAAACTTGTAATTTAATAAAAGCACATCAATAAATTCTTCAATTCTAAATTCTCTCTAAAAAGCTTGTCTGTTAGTCAATTTAGGGTTGTTATGGCAATAAAATTGTAAAATGGGATATAATTATACTCAGGAAAGGTTAGAAAGTGTTTTTCCCACATGAAAATCATGTCTTGCTGCTATACTATTGAAACAGGAAATATTTTAACATTTACGGATTGGGCTTTTATTATAAGTGTCTCACTGCAACCCGGATTGATGCTTTTCTTAAAGAAAAGGAGAGACAAGTTCTTCAATTCTTGTGGTAATCAACGTTACGCTAGAAGTGTTAATTTGTACCGAACAAGGAACATTAATTTAAATGCGATACAGATACGAGAGCCATCAGACCTGGGTGCTAAAACAACAGAAGACAGCACATGCAAATAAATGACACTTAATTAATTAAGCGCTTTAGAGTGAACGAGGCTGATGAGTTGCTGACTTTAATACCACATCCTCCGCCACATCCTCCAGCTTCAAGAATAAAATCAAAAGAGAGCCAATTATACATCTCTGGTGGACACTTGCGAAGACAGGGGCTATATTTAAGAACGAGAGCTTTGATCGAAGGGGAAGATGGATTAAAAAAAGACTGAGAGCCAGAATATGTCTAAGTGAGTGATGGGGTGGAAAGAGGGCGGAAAAACAAGACTGTTAGACTCATGAAGTCATGAGGAAGTGAGCGGATGGGGAAAATACGATCATCTATGTCATGGGAAACATACAAAAAATATATACATCTCTAATTGTTATTCAAGAGAAGTTTAAACATTCACGTTAGGCAAATGTTTATAAATCGCTGCTTTTATGAATATACATAAAGAGATTTTTTTTAAACCTGTTTTTCTTTAAAACACTCTACATTCATTGCCGTTTTCCCATCAGATATTTTAATCATCATAAATTGGGTGTCAGTGGAAAGCTTAAACACTCAAAATTGACACTGCATTACCATGGAAATGGAATTTTAAAATCTTTTAGTCAGCTCCTCCTGCTAGTGGGCAGAGTCATGTTTCAAATTTAAAAAAAAAAATGTACTGCACTATATTATTATTAAATCCTTTTCTAATCTTGACCAAACACATTGCTGAAAAGGTCAGAGAGGCAAGGGGCCCCATCATGCACAATTAAAATAAAAAAAAAAAATAAGTGATAGGAGAGCACATAAATAAATAAATAAATAAATAAAATTAAATAAATAAATAAATAAGTACATAAAAAAATAAAAAATAAAATTCAAGTGGACCGTGGGTGTCAACCAGTGGCTACATTTGGTATAGCGGCTTAAACTAAATTTTAAATTTTACAGGAATCTCAATTTTTGCGATACCAATTTCAAATTCAGAACACAATTTGATTAGACATATGGCTTTGATTTTCTAGCAGTTTTAGAGTCCAAACTATTTTGTAAAAAAATAACTAAATAAATAAAAAAAGTAAACGTTTAATGCAGTGCATTAATGCTTAAAAAGGTTAACAGGTTACATTTTTCTTAGAAAGTATACTTAAAAAAATATTACAGAAATAATCTCATTTTTTTTGATATCAACTTCAAATTCGGAATACAATTTGATTAGACATATGGCTTTGATTTTCTAGCAGTTTTTGAGTCTAAACTAAAAAAAAAACTAAAAAAAAACAAAACAAAAAAAAAACAAAACAAAAAAAAACAAAAAAAACAACAACAAAAGGTTTAATGCAGTGCATTAATGCTTAAAAGGTTAATGTTTACTTAAAAAAAATAAAATAAAAAAATATTACAGAAATAATAGACCTTGAAAGAATATACTTAAGTGTGAGTTGAATGTAATGTTTTTGGACATTTATTTACATATTAAATGCAATTAAATGAAAACTCACTTGCATGCAATTTTATATGAATGCATTAAGGAATTCATCATTGTCTCCTATATTCTGTAAATACAGGAGCACTGTGTTTGATTCTCGTGAACCACATTAGCAGCGAGAGCAGCTCACGCTCGATCCCTCCTCGACCGGAGAGCGCCTCAGTCGGACCCAACAACAGGGTGTCGCCGCACGTCTAATCGCCTGACATTTCGATTGCAGCCCCGGCTCTCCAGACCTCACAAACAAGCATTGAGACGTGATGGCTTTAATAGGAGTTTCAAGTCTATCCGTTTGAGTCCATCCATCATTGTAATTACGCATCAATCTCGCTAATTTTTCAGTATCATTAACCTTGGCAATCTCCTTCTCAGCGCAACGCCATCTGTTAATTCCTTCAAAGTTGCGGTGGCGCTCAACGCGCGATCGCTCTCTTCTCGAGCGCTCTGGAGAAATGATGGCGCTCCCAAGGGAGGCTTTTGGAGGGGATAAAAGCAGCGAGCAGCTACACATCCCTGGACCAGTTAATGAACTATCACTATCTAGAACATGCAAATGGATTAGCCGCTAATGCTAGCGCCCTCCCCACCCCACCATTAGTGACTTACTGATGCATTAGGGACGCGTCAGTAAGCGAACATCATCAACGCAGTAAGCCGTCAAAGGTAACACTTCGCACGTCCCCTCGAGTTAAATCAAAATCTCACAACAACTTGTTTAATTCTGTAAAGCCTCAACGACTTTGGATAAGGTGCTCTTGTCGAGTGCGCTTCATTCCTCCAAGTTTATATTCATTCCGCTGCTAATTGCAATTACAGCTAAGCGTTTAATGGATATAATGCGCAGGTGGGCTTGTGCTTCCTCGTCTATTTGTGCACACATCAAAGCACAAGGAGTCAATTAAGATGTTTAAGCAAGTGTTCAAATACTGAAGAACAGATGTGCATAATATATTTGTATGAATGTGTAAAAAAAAAAAAAAAAGGTTAAGTGATGTTGGGTCAGTTTTTATTCATTTAGTTTTTAATCATATTTTGAATCAGATATAATTTTATATCTGATTTATATCTGTATTTATATATAATTTTAATTTTAGTGAATTTTTAGTATTTTTTTAATGTTTGTGTGTATACATGTTTTTATCTAGTTATTTTTTATTATTTTTTATATTTTTAAATTAATTTACTAATTTTAGATTTAATTTCAAAGTTAAACTAAATTAAAATGAGAAAATTACTATAGTTGAAATATAAAGTTGTTATTTTATTTTATTTTATTTTATTCTTTGCTTCAGTTAATGTTTTATTTCAAGTAATTTTTTCTAATTATTAATTCATTCATTAAATAATGGTTTCAAATTTAGTGTCAGTTTTAACTTGCGTTGGGTTCAAATACATTTATAGATTAACAGAAAAAGTGTTGTCTATCCTTATGTAGTAGCGTTTTGCTAACAGAATGTGTTCAGTGTTCTGAGTGCTGAGATTCAGAAGAGCTGATAGGACATTTCAAGATAACATTTTTCATATGTGCCCGTGTACGTGTTCTGGAAGCAAAGCAAGAGTTTTGGGACTGTTTACTCACGACTATCACAACATCGAGGACAAATGAACGGTTCCTTCCGGATGTAGAAACAGATTTTATTTAACATCTGCAGTAACTGGTGATGAATAAAGCTTGCAAGCCTGTGCATCTGGTCTGATTATCAGAGTAAGGCAATCAAAATCAATTTCTAATGTCTTAAATGATTATTCAGCTAGTTGAGAACTTCAAGCATTCACATTATATAGGCTGAATGTTTATAAATGGTTGCAATTATCAAATCAAATCAATCAATCAAAATTTGAATTTTGAATATTCTTAAAGAGACAGACACCCAAAAATGAACTGTTACTCACCCTTATGACATTCCAAACCTTTATGATCTTTTTCTTGCAAACTTGTATTATAAAACATACTTTTAAAAAGTACACTTATTATGAAAATCAAATACTTAAATGTGCGTAAGTGTGAACTGAATATGTTTTCAGACACTTAATTACATGTTTAAGGCCAAGAAATTAAAATGTATTATAGTTTAAATTGATAATACATACAATTAGCAGGCCTTTAGAGTGTCACTTATCTACATCTTTATATGTAATTTCATAATTAATTGTTTTTGAAATATGGTAAAGTGTGCAGATGTCAGCATTTATTTAAAAAATATACTTTAATGTTTTTGTAATGTTGCAATTAGTACATTTAAAAAAGATATTAACTTTAAATTAGGGCTGTCACACGATTAATCACGATCAATCACATACAAAATAAAAGTTTGACTTTGCCTAATATATGTGAGTGCACTGTGTGTAATTATTATGTATATATAAACACACACAAATTAATGTATATATTTAAAAGTAATATTTATGTGCAAAATATTTTTATTTATAAATGATATAAATTATATAAAAATGATAATAAATACATATACTTGTAATAATTTCAAGTATTTTAAAAGTGTAAAAATATTTAAAAATGTTTCAATAGAATATTTAAATTAAAATATTTAAATAAGTAAAACTAAGTGTACTTCTAAAGCACAAAAAAGGTTATTAAAACATCATAATCTATAATGTACTTTTAATTTGACATTAAAAAGAACCCTTTTTTACGTGTTCACTTAAGTACACTTAAGTTGCATTACTATTGTATGATCATTAATTACAGCTTTTTAAAAATGTATATTATATATATATTAAATATAATATAATAAAAATAAAAACTTTTAATATTTTAAGGTACACTAAAAGTGCACTTTCAGTACAATTAAATGCATTTCGTAATTCACAAGTGCAAGTTTTCATATTGCTCTTTTCCATAAAGTGAAAGGGAATGGTGACCAAAGGCTGTTAACCGAAAAAGCACCATAAAAGCATCATATCACATTAGAGAGCCTCGAACATAGCACTTGAGTCATTACTCATATGGTGCTTTTTGGAGTTCGGCAGCCCTTGGTCACCATTCACTTTCATTATGTACAAAAGAGCATCATGAACATTCTGCTAAACTTCTCTTTTTGTGTTCGACAGGAGAAGGAAAAACAGACGAGTTGAGTAAATGACATCATTGTAGTTTTTACCTGAACTATTCCTTTGAATGCATATTTTAAGAGCCGACGTGTGTTGCATACAAGACATTTTTCACATATTGCATCAAGTGCACAAGAGAAATAGCACAGCTTCGATTCATTATTCCCTTCCCTCCCTTTAGAGCCGGACAGGTGAGCTGTATTTATGCAAAGTGCGGCATTGTTTACCTGAACATTTACATGCGTTTCACCATGGGAGCTGCTCTCTCCTCAGTCCTGCGTGTCAAGACTCTCGCGGATCTGATAAATGAACGGGAATACCGTACCATTACTCACCTGATTCGGTCCCACAGCTCTGCTGCCATTAATCCAGCTTCTACAGTCACGGTGACTCCGAGGCCTTATATATACTTATGCAAAACAACAAGCCCCGTGGCACAGAAAAAGCAGCTGAGCCTTCAGAAAGAAGAGAAAAAGTTAGTCATATCCCATTCAAAAGCCACAAGAAGCAGCCAGGCAAAGGAAATAGGGACAGCTATGGCTTTTTGCACATGTGACTTTCTATTCTTGTGAAAAAACAAAAAGAAAAGGGTATAAAAAATCCTGCGAGGGAGAAATTCATGCTCTGTTATTGTGCACTTAGATGCTTGAATGGACTGACAGTTTGATGATATGAATGTGCAATTGAAGTAATAAAGGTCTCCATTCTGTCCCATTGTATTGTTCTATTGTATTCACACAATGATAGCAGAGTTCAATAACCATTATTTAGCAGACAGTTATGAGCGAGAAAGTTCCCCGCACAAGGCTAACCCTGCATAATGCATTATGGCTAATGGGTGCCGGCGGAAAACTTTCCAGATTGCTCAGATCGCTCTGGTCAAATGAGGCAGGAGACCTAATCAGTGCAATTTATGCTTTCTTCTGAAATAATATACAAGGTTATATCTATCTATCTATCTATCTGTCTATCTATCTGAAACATGCTGGCAATGTGATAATACTTAGTAGCCACCACACAAATTACATAAAATGAATAACCTGTGGCTGCTAATGATATATTGAGGTCTTATGAAGCGAAATGATCAGTTCGTGCAAGAAACCAGAGAAACCAGTAATCCAGAGCATCTGGCAAACGAGGAAATTAGATTCTTTTTTGTGAACTGGCTCTTTCAGACAGTTTGATTCAATGAACTGATTCAATTCACTGGTTTGTTTATGTAATCATGCAATTATGTAACATATATGCGGTTATATTATTAAAGCACCCAATAATGATGTGAAACATGGATGTTTTCCATGTCTAAAGCATATAAAGTAAATAAATTAATGTAAATCAGCTCATGTTTTTACATAAACAATGAGAAACCGTAAAAACCTTCATTCTGAGTCAAACTGTTTCCTCAGTTCAGTGTCTGTTGGAGGAACTGGAGCACTGAATCAGTTCATTCATCACAGGATCAGACGCCGCTATTTTGGCTCATATTGAGTCGGAGTGACTGTCAGGTGTCTGAAAGTGAGTTTTAAGTAACTGTTTCAGACAGTTCAGTCCAGTTTGGTGAACTGATTCATCTAGTTCACTAAAAAGAATCGTCTCAAAACAATGATTCGTTCGTGAACCGGACTTCACTCTGGAACATTTGCCTGAAGCTCTGGATTACAGGTAAGAATGTTGTAAATAACGTTCAGTTTATTGCACAAACTTCCCTTCATGAGACCTCAGTATATTGTCAGGATATTGTTTCCTGATACAGTTGAAATTAAAAGTTTACATTCACCTTGGAGAATCTGCAAAATGTTAATTATTTTACCAAAATAAGAGGGATCATGATCATACAAAATGCATGTTATTTTTTATTTAATACTGACCTGAATAAGATATTTCACATAAAGAACATGTACATATAGTCCACAAGAGAAAATAATAGATGAATTTATTAAAATGACCCTGTTCAAAAGTTTATATCCCTATGTGTTGTTATCTGAATGATCCACAGCTGTTTTTCGTTTAGTGATAGTTGTTCATGAGCCCCTTGTTTGTCCTGAACAGTTAAACAGTCTGCTGTTCTTCAGAAAAATCCTTCAGGTCCCACAATTTCTTTGATTTTTCAGCATTTTTTGAACTCTTTCCAACAATGACTGTATGATTTTGAGATCCATCTTTTCACACTGAGGACAACTGAGGGACTCATATGCAACTATTACAGAAGGTTCAAACACTCACTGATGCTCCAGAAGGAAAAAAAACATGCATTAAGAGCCAGGGGGTGAAAACTTTTGAATTTGAATATCAGGGTAAATTTTACTTATTTTGTGTTTTCTGTAGCTTCTAAAGGGATGTACTAAATGAAAAAAAAAGAAAAAGAAATATATATATATATATATATATATATATATATATTTAGGCAAATAAGAAAAATGTACACATCTTCATTCTGCTCAAAAGTTTTCACCCCCCAGCTCTTAATGCATGTTTTTCTCTTAATGCTGGTAGCCATTGAGTTGCATTTTATGAATCGCAAAGGACCACAGTTTCTTTATTGTTCTACTGAAGAAAAAAGTCACATACACCTTGAACAGCAAATTTCATTTTAGGGTGAACTCTTCCTTTAAAACTATGTCAAACTACTTCAAACTTTCTTGTCTGGCTTTCTGAAGCCAACATTAGAGTTTATTCTGACAATTTTTTGTGTCTAGTTTACTTTGTTCTACAAATGGCTTGGCATTTAAATCATCACTATGAGTATTTAAAGCGCCTCATTGTTTGTCCTCAAAGCAAGAGCATCCGATTTTCCTCAAACTCTTTGAAAAGGTCACGTTGCACAAAAACATGCACTCAACACTGGGAGAATTCGACTTCAGTGCTCGCAGATTCTCACCCGAACTCCCCACAGAGATGCAAGACTCCCAGCCCGCGCTCTGCATCAGCGACCGAGAGCAGAATAAATCATTTAAGACTATTATTATGAATCCACCATGCATAAAGTCTGGGGATCAAAGCGTAGATCAGCCACCCCGCGTCAGTTCACGACACCTTCAGGAGCACCTGACAATCAATAAAGGCTTGTGTTTGCTGTTAATGGTTGGTTGATGCTTCACAAGCAATACTGAGACTGCCTTTGTCTATATGAAGTGAGTATCGTGACAGAAAAGCTGACTCAGGAAGTGGATTGTAAAAGAAATCCAATGGAACATTCTGGAATGTGTCTCGGAAAACTGGGTCTGTCAGATTTAATCCATTTCACTTCTAGAGAAACAATCAGGAGATGCAAATTTAAATGTGTTTGTGTGAGTGTTTGTGAAAGGCTGTTTGTATAGTTAATAGAGATGCTTTCATATGTTATAAAATATTATTAGAATATACATTATTATAAAATACATTAATAACATTTATTATTAATTGAAAATGCAATCCCAGAATCCATGCACGCACGCACGCACGCACGCATAAATAAATAAAAAAATGTAAATTTTGGTTTCAGTAATAATAATAATAATAATAACAACATGTGATCTTTTAAAATAGTTATATAATTAAAAAATAATAATGTTTAATATTTAATTATAATAATATTTATTATTAATTGAAAATGCAATCCCAAAATCCAGGCATGCATGCATGCTCGCATAAATAAATAAATAAATAAATAAATAAATAAACTGATTAACTTTAATTTTGGGTTCATTAATAATAATAATAATAATAATAATAATAATAATAATAATAATAATAATAATAATAATAATGATGATTGTGGTGCATCGTTAAATGTGATTTCTTAAAATAGTTCTATAATTTAAAGATAATAATATTTCATATTATTATTATTATTATTATTATTATTATTATTATATTTATTATTAATTGAAAATGCAATTCCCAAATCCACGCATGCATAAATAAATAAACTTTAATTTTGGTTTCAATAATAATAATAATAATAATAATAATAATAATAATAATAATAATAATAATAATAATAATAATAAGTGATCTCTTAAAATAGTTAATAGTCTAAAAAATATTTAATATTATTATAATAATATTTATTATTAATTGAAAATGCAGTCTCAAAATCCATGCATGCATACATGCATGCTCACACGCATGAATGAATGAATGAATGAATGAATGAATAAATAAATAAATAAATAAATAAATAGTTAAACTGATTAACTTTAATTTTAAAAAAGTCTATGGATGCATGAATAAATAAATAAACTTTAATTTTGGTTTCAATAATAATAATAATAATAATAATAATAATAATAATAATAATAATAATAATAATAATAATAATAATGATGATGATTGTGGTGCATCATTAAATGTGATTTCTTAAAATAGTTCTATAATTCCAAAAATACATTACATTTTGTACAAAATTTGTGTTATGCTAATTTTAAACTCTGCTGAAATCAATAAACGTGGGTACAAGCATATCATATTTACAGTGGCAGTCATACTGGGTGCTTATATTAGCAACAGTTTATGTTCATTCGCCTATAAGCACACCTCCTGGTCGATTCCGTCGTGCTCCCTATATCCGTCTCTCTAGGTTTTGGAACAAAGCCATTGACTTGGCCGTGTCAAGTACCTAAACCATCTCAAGTACTAAAACCATTATTATCATTATTATGTGCTTCAGCACCTTTACTTTTACAATATGTTTTTGTGAAATTAGCCACCTTGGGGTTTAAAGAGGATATGAAGCCGCACTCATTTTTTGATATAACAAATTTGGTAGCTGCAGCCGTAGTACCGCATTGCAGAGAGGAACGCAAGAAAGAAAGAGAAGAAGAGAGAGCGAGCCAGATCTACAGGGAACTCGGGCTGTAGTAATGTGGACATGATTATATTTGGCATGGCCCATGGTTTGTGCTATTAATGTTCTGTGTGTGCGTTTGTCTATATGTGTGTTTGTGAGGTCCGCTTCCTCATTACGATCGCAGCACCCCTGACAGTTTCATTAAAGGTGTAGATTTCTGCTGTCAAGTGGAATAAAGTATTTATAAACAAAGCTGTGAAGCTGCTCTCTTGTTGTCTGTGCGCATACAGACTCTTCCATTAGTCGGCTCAAATCAATGGGCCCTAAGAGCGCGGCGTCCCGCTTTATCTGATCCGCTGATTGGGGGCGGCGCGGCTGCGAGAGTCCCTTCTAATTTCAGGAACATATCTGTCTTTGTAATAGTTAAGTGTGATATCGATCCGCCTTCGCACATTGTCCCTGACACCTGGCATGGGCTAAATGAGCTCCGTGAGGCTGATTTTCAGGGACGGGATTTTTCCTTTGCGAGAAAAGCCGGACCGTCTTTAAGAGCCGCCTTTCACTCACCATGACAGCCCATTTTAAGACACTTCCAGTCGTTTCTAAGTGGATGTCTGTATGCAAAAAGGCACAAATCATCGCGAAAGGTTTCTGACAGTCTCCGGAACCCTCTTTTTTTGACTAAAAAATAGCCCGAAGAAATTCAGAGCAGAACTTTTCACAGAGCTTCATGCAATTATTGAGAACAGAGAAAACAGCTTTGTGCTGGTGGCTGATTTTATTTAAAGAAAAGCTAAAATACTGCTCTTATGTGCAAATGGAAGCTGGTCTGTTCAGTGACATGCCATGAGTGAATCTCAGACGCTCCCAAACTCAACAATGATTCATATAGATGTTGTTTTTTTTTGTTCCTTTACTGCAGCAAAAATAAAATTAAATAAAATAAAATTAAATAAATATTCCCATAAGTATTTTTGTCTATGTGTAAATAAACAAATTAACAAAAGTTAACACTCATAACACCTAAAAAGTGAACAGGACATTTCTCATTCACGGCAGCAAAAAAATAAATAAATAAAAATAAATAAAAAATAAATAAAAATAAATAAAAATAAATAAATAAATAAATAAATAAATAAATAAATAAAATAAACAAACAAATAAATACAATTATCCTTATCAAGCATTTTGTCTTGGTTTTAGTCAACATAATTCGAAATTAGCAAGAATGACCAATCTAAATGCAAAATAAACAGGACATTTCTCCTTCAATGAAGCAAAATAAAATAAAATAAAATAAAATAAAATAAAATAAAATAAACAGGACATTCATGGCAGCAAAAATAATAAATAAAATAAAATAAAATAAAATAATGATCCTTAATAATTTTTTTCACTTGTTTTTAGTAAAAATAAATGCCTAAATCCAAAATTAGCAAGGCTGACCAATCCAAATGCATAAAGTAAAGTGAACCGGACATTTCTCTTTCACTGCAGCAAAAGTAAAGTAAAATAAAATAAAATAAAATAAACAATGAAACAATCCTTAATAAGTTTTTTGTCCTATTTTAGTAATAAATAAAGTTAAAAAGCAAGCAGGATAACAGGATACTGCAGCAAAAATAATTAAATAAAATATATATACATATATTTTCTTTTAGATTGAATGAAAGAATGAATAAACAAACAAACAAACCCAAATTTGCAATTTAGAATTGCCACTTTCAAGCAATTAAGTAAAGTAAACAGAATGTTAAATTAAAAAACATGCCGTTAACGACTAAATTTTCTCAATTTTGGAATTGACTGGATGATAAAAACTGAGCATTACACACCATAACAGAGTGAGACTGAATGTAGGATTGTTAAATAAATGCCTAAACAGCAATTTTGCTATGAACAACTCAATAAAGTTCTCTGAAAACATCTGATCTAATACAACGCTGGTTCTCAGGTACATTTCTCTGGTTTTAAGGATGTTCAGCAGTTCTTACTGAAGTCCTGTACATTTGTGACAGACAACTGAACTGCCAATATTAAGGTCTTTCCACCTGGAATTTGTCTTTCTTTATTGAACAGCATATGCCATATTGTCTTACTCTGAAGGAGAAAATTTGGGATTGGTAATATTCAATATAATCAGTCCGCTGTGTGTTTGGGAGTAGAAGTCGTATGGCATATGTACCGTATCAGTTCAGCTCAGATATTTGACATACGGTCCTCCTAAATCACTGTAATAAAGGTGGCACAGGCTTTTTTTATGACGCACAAGGGCTGTGCAATAATAGTTTATTGACCTTTCATTCATTCATCCACTCGTGAGTTCATTCGTCTTGTTTATTGGCTTGATTTAAAAGCAAACACGCAGACTGCAGTATATCAGCGTTTGAATACGGCCTTACACATCAAAGTCATCAATGGTACTGCGCTAATAGTAGTTCAGCTTTCATTATTAATGTTATTATTGTTATTTTAATAATATTGATGTCATCTGAAGCGCACACTAGTGTGGAAACCCCATTAGAGCTCTGCAAAAAACAAAACACTGAAATCAGTTTTTCTTATTCTGACATTTTTTTCCCTGTGGTCATTGGAGAAAAAGATTTAAGCAGTTGAAATCAATTTAATCATATTTGATGTGAATATCCTCCCTAAGACGATTGTGTCTTCATTTTCATCTTCATCTCCATTCCCTCTGAGATGCGTGTTCATCAACAGTGCGTTTGCTGATCACATCCCCAATGGTTTGACAGCCTTGAGGAAACTAGATGAAAATATTGTTATACATTAAAAACAGAAAGCTTTTCAGCTTTTATTGTAGTAACACAACTGTTAAATGAGTAAAAGCACATGTAAAGGCGGATTGTGATACATATTGAGAAGGGCAAGTGATGAAGGAGTGTAAAGACAGACCTCAATGAATTATGAAGCAAGCCATCAGTTTTCTCGGCTGCTCTCTGATATTAGAAATAAAAGACTAAGAAATAAAACCCTGGACTTGTTTGCCCTCAGATATGCCAAGATATGACTTAAATGATTAAGAGCCTGATGAAAAGGGACACAGTATCTGTTAAGGAGCAGCTAACACTCATTTTCACGGTCAGCTCTCGATTCAAGTAAATATCTAAACTAGGACTACATAAATAAGGCGTTAATAATCTTAAGTTAGTTTGGCTTCACATTGCACTTTGAAGTGAAACACTGAGTGTTTCAAAAATTCTAAATTGTGTGACCAGTCATTTACATGTGGAGTTTTGCGTTTGAAATGTTTTTCATCTTTTTGCCACACTATATTTTCTTTTGAGTTATGTTGATAGCTAAAGCTTTAAATTATTTTCGACAGCTCCATATGCATGAGACAGCCATTGTTTGACAGCGAAATTCATTAATGACTGTTTAAAGCCAAATGTTTTCCACAAATTGCATGAAAATAGTGAAATAATCAGTATGTTATATTGCTGTCAAATGGCTTCAGATTGCATGCTTGACAGCGGCATCTATCTAAAGCAGATGAACTGTATTTTTAGATTTTATTTTCAAAAATAAATTATTACTTTTATAATAAGCAAAAATAAAATAAAATAAGCATTTTTGTCTTGTTTTTAGCAAAAATGTATTAATAAATTAACAAGAATTAACACTCATAACCCGTGAAGCGAACGAACAGGACATTTCTCATTCATGGCAGCAATGCAAAGCAAAGCAAAGCAATGCAATGCAATGCAATAAAATAAATTAAAATATTTTGTCTTGTTTTTGGTAAAAATAAATGCTTAAATGCAAAATTAGCAAGAATTACCCATCTAGATTGGATTGGTTTTAGAGAGAATGAAAGAATGAATTAACAAACAAACAAACAAACAAACTCAAATTTGCAGTTTAGAATTGCCAATCTTAAGCAATTAAGTAAAGTGAACAGAATGTGTAATTAAAAAACAATTGAAATTGACTGGATGGTGAAAAGTGAGCATTACACACCATAACAGGGTGAGACTGAATGTAGGTTTGCTAAATTAAATGCCTAAATAGCAATTTTGCTATGACCAACTCAAGTGACATCCGTGATGGAGATTTTATTTTCAAAAATAAATTATTACTTTTATTCAGCTAGTAATGTTACTAAAAAGATTTCTTTTTCGAAAAAATGCTGGTCTTTTGAACTTTCAAAGAATCCTGAAAAATGGTGTTTTCAACAGCAAATCAGCATTTTAGAATGATTTCTGAAGGATCATGTGAGAGTAATTAATGATGCTGGAAATTCAGCTTTGCTCACAGAAATAAATTACATTTTAACAGATATTCACACAGAAAACAGCTGTTTTAAATTCTAATAATATTTGACATTTTTTTACTGTGTTTTTGATCAAATAAATCCATCCTTGGTGAGCAGAAGAAACTTTCAGAAGCATTAACAATTCTTACCGACCCCAAACTTCTGTCAAACTGTCACACTTTTCTTCTCGTTAGCTCTTCTCTATCTGTTATCTCACTGCACTGAGAGTTCTTGAGAAAGTATTGAGTTTCAACTCAACTCTTTATCTCAGAAGGTCAAGGAGAATTTGATTCCCCATGATATGAGGGCTTCAACATCTGAAAATCAGATCAAATAATGAGTCAAAAACACAGCCAATGGAAGTTCATGTTGGGGTCAAATGTAGTCGATCATCTGGGTGTTCAATACGACTTTTCATACTTAGCACACTTCACAAACTCCATACTGCATGCAATAGCATGACAAACTGGTGCTTATTCAAAGCAAAAGCATTTCAAGATGGTTCTTTGAGACTTATTGAGATTTAAACGTTCGTTTACTCACCCTCATGTTACAAAACCGATGGGGGCCGTCAGAATGAGAGTCCAAACAGCTGATAAAAACATCACAATAATCCACAAGTAATCCACACCACTCCAGTCCATCAGTTAACATCTTGAGAAGACAAAAGCTGAAACAAATCCATCATTAAGATGTTTTTTAACTAAAAAAAAGTCCATCTCCTGTTGTCTCTCACATCAAAATTCAACTGTTTTGGCTTGTAAACGGTGCTTGATCTGTGCAGATTTCTCTCCTGATTCAAACCAGACCACTTTTTCACTGGAGGAAGTGTTATTATGGATTATGGATTTGTATTTTAGTTTAAAACGTCTCAATGTTGGATTTGTTTCAGCTTTTGTCTTCTCAAGATTGGAGTGGTGTGGATTACTTGTGGATTATTGTGATGTTTTTATCAGCCGTTTGGACTCTCATTCTGACGGCACCCATTCACTGCAGAGCATCCGTTGATCCTTCGTTTGATGAAGAAACAATCTCATCAGCAGGTTTTCATTTTTGGGTGAATTATCACTTTAAAAGTTAATGCTGATCAGGCGTCTGACGGACGTCTCGTTCACGGCAGGCTTCGACGGATGATTCATACGGGTTTTCCGGGCGTATGTGAAGAGCTCTCATCCTCTTCTCTGTCTCACTGCAATTGTCTGACTGTCTCATGTATCAAAGCGTAGCAGGGATTGATTCTATTCTGGGGGTAATTGGTGGCCTCTAGTCTGGACCCTTGCTTCTAATCTCCCGGACTCAAGATGAGAACTGGGATCACAAAGATGCCTATCGCGAGCCCACCTTGATGTTGAGAAATGAGATGCCGGGCGCTGTCGTTATGAACGTGTCGGTGTGTGTGTGTGTGTGTGTGTGTGTGTGTAACAGAAAGCGAGTAGGCGTGCAGCTGTCATGATTTCAGTGAATTTATCAATGCTGCTGTTGCAAAAAAAAATTACCATTCGTATACATTCTGTGCAGTGAATGTGTGTCTGTCTCTGGGTTATTACCCTTTAAGAGTAAATATTTCAGTATGTCTCCTGTGCGTATAGTGCCCCTGGTGACAGAATCTATTTAGGCTGAGAAACAAAGAATGGCTTGCTGGGACCGCTGACATTGAAAGTGGCACAAAATGGCTGCTTGGAATACAGAGCGAGAGACGCTCCGAACTTCTTCGAACGCTCGAAAACCGGCGTTCCTGCTGGCAGTCCAGAACTGCCCTGAATAATCTCGCCTCGCAAGGGAAAAGTCCTGCCTTTTTTATATTCCGCCAACCATCTGCACCATATGCTGATCTCTGGGTAGGATGAGGATGTGTTTTTGCAGCCTTCAGGAGCCTGGGAACGAGAATGAAAAATGGAAGGATACCAACAGAGAGATCTGACTAACAGAATGAGACGGGAAGAGAGAGCGAGAACACGGGGAACGGGGGAAAGCTAATGAATAAAAGTGAAGAGTGCGGAAACGCAGAAAGCAACTCACTTTAGAGACGAGCTTTGGGGACCAACTAACTCAACTACTACACTGTATTTATCACTAGCTTAGTTGTTTTCGAAAGAGTGTTTGAAATTACAAAATTCTAGCTAGTCACTCATGAAGTGTGAATTTATTTTCTTTAATTCTGTATCACACCAGCAAGAATGCTGCCGCTCTAAATATCAGTGAAGCTGTGATTTTTTTTTTCAGACGACTGCAGGTGTGATATTAATTAGGTTGACTTGAGAAAACCTGCTAACAAGAGAATTTGACTTTTGCTAACAACATGCCAGTAACTGACTAATCATGCTAGAATCATGCGAGTAACTTGTTAATCATGCTAACAACATGCTAGAGACATGTTAATCGTGCTAGAATCATGCTAGTAACTTGTTAATCATGCTAGCAACATGTTAGTGACATGCTAATCATGTTATAAACACGCTAGTAACATGCTAATCATGCTAGAGTCATGCTACTAACTTGCTAATCATGCTAACAACATGCGGTAACTTTCTAATCATACTAGGAACATGGTATCAACATGTTAACTTAATGCTAACTTAATGCTAATTATATTATAAACATGCTAATCATACTAGAAACATGATTAACAACATGTTAACTACATGCTAATCATGTTAACTACATGTTAATCATGTTAGCAACATGCTAATCATGCTAGAAAAATGACAATCTTGTTAAACATGCTAACAACATGCTAGTAACATGGTAATCATACTAGTAACCTGCTACTCATGCTGGGGACTCGTTAACAAAATGCTAACTTCATGCTAATTATATCAGCTAATTATAAATAGCTTAGAGTCTAATAAAAACTGCCCCCCTTTGAATTTTGTCCAATCTGGAAATGACAGTTCCTGTGACAGTTTATTTGTATTAATGTGTTGAGAGTAAAATTATTTGTTGTTAAACTCAGGTTGGTCAGCAGGGGGCACCCACGCTGTGCGCTATGCATCAGTAGTTGAAAAACAAAGAAATAGTATTCAGTACGTGATGAGCTTTGCGGTAGACGAAACAGATGCGCTTCTTGCTTAACCTCTGTTTCTTCTCTATCTTTTCTTACAGGTAAGCTGGTAAGAGTGTTGAATTTGACCATGATTGGAGTATCAAGCCCAAGGTGGCGGACGAGAAGAGATGGTGGCTTCCGGTGTGAGCAGTGGGAAGTGAATGTCTAAATATACATATAGTAAGCAAGCAAGCAAAATAAGGCATGATGATAAACTGTTTATATCTTTACAAACATGGATTATTTATAGTGACAGGTAGCGAGAGTTAAAGAAGAACGTGTTTGTGATTACGGATGAACATGTAAAGAGCTCATTCAGCGTGGCTCTATCAGCCATTACAATTAAAAGAACATTCGTGAAATACTGTTAATAAGAAAACCAGTCAGATTCAGTTGTAAAATGCTTTTATTTTTCATTTTCTGAGACTTGCAGAAAAACACTGGTGTAAAATCTAGTTTATGAAAGAAAGTAAGTTCATTAGCACATTTCATAGAAGATTAAAACTGATTAAAAAGAGTATTAAAACAGCTTCAGACAGTTATCATTGATGGAGTTATCTGAAAATATTCTAAATAGTTATTCTCGTAATTGTTTACAGAGTTTACATTACTCGCTTGTATTCAGGTTGAAGGAGGTTGTGATGCTTAAATAGACTCTATGCACGAACGCTGCTGACGTATTTCCAGTAGAATCTCGGCCAGCCTATTTACTTCCGCATAGCGCATTCTATAGAAGTATACTAGCGGCAAAACTCTTTCATAAGTTTCATTTGACAGTGATTCATAATTTAAGTATTACATATAGTATTATATAGTTATACATTATAGTAATTACCAGGGGTGCGTTTCCCAAAAGCATCGTTAGCTAACTATGGTGGTTAGGTCCATTGAACTCTATTGGTAACGACGGAACTTGCGACCATAGTTGGTTTTGGGAAACACATCCCAGAATGGCCCATTAGTGAAAGCTTGGGCAAAGGATTAAAGACAAGATAACATTTGTTGGAGATTGATGATTTTAGATTTATTTTCGTAATAAATAATATAAACATGTATATTTTATACAATGTTGCCTGCACTGCAGGAATGTATTTTTTTTTTTAAATATAATAAACATTGAAGAGTTTCAATACAGTAATGTAAATATGTAAATATATAAATAGCTTTAAACATTTGTACTGCAGTACAAATGTAAACATATAAATATAACTGGACATTTATAACGCAGAAATATAAATATGTAAATATAAATAACTTTGATACAATGTTAAACATTTCCTGTACAGTGATGTTGTGTAAATACAATATTAAATGATTATTTGTCTTGTTTTTGTTGTTGTTTTGTTTTGTTTTGTTAGTGTGTTTTCTACACCTGTAGGCAATGAAATGAAAATAAATTGAAACCAAACCAGTAGGTGGCAGCAAATGACTGTTTGAATAAGTGAGTTCAACAGATTCGTTCAAACAGCTGATTCATTCAGAAATGAGGCAAGCAACTGCCTTTATGAATGGATTACTGAATCACTGACTCACTTGATTCGTTAAAAAGCGTGGATTCATTCAGTAACGAAACATCGCTGTGTTGCTCGGAGACACAAACCAGTTCAAGGCAGGCTGCACAAGCAACATCTGGCACAACACAGGTCGATCGGTGCATCTCTATTTAAAACGTTAACTTTGCTTAGCTAAAATCTTGATTGTGTCCTCCTGCTCCCAAACTATGCGGCTTCTCTGACCTCCTCATCGACCTGAAACATGTCGCCCTCACGCAGATCTCTCCTGTCAGCTGATCCTTACTAGAAACTGAGATATTACTTCTAGTTAGTAATGTTCATAAAGTAGAATCCAAAATGTATGTCAATAAAAAAAAAATCACATAAGATACAAACAATGTACATAAAATGTAACTAGATAGATACATAAATAAATAAATTAATAAATACAAATAAAGCAAACACATATATAAACTGTGAGAAACGGAGATGGCTAGAATATATATTCGTATAACATTATAGCATGAGAATACTCACCCTCAAAACTGTCGATGTAACTCGAAATATCTCATTTGTAGCCCTTTTCTTTCTTACTGTTGAGCTGATTGCCTCACGATACAATTAACGTCATTCACAGTTATCCAGGGAAGCTCTTGAAAACAGTGAGTTTAATATGTCATCCTCTCCTGCGGCATTTTCACACAGTTATCACCAATAGTGAAAACGGTTTCTGGATGTAACTGAGTGGACTGAGACCAAACGCGGAAATGATAGAGCAAATATTTTTGAGTGTGGTTTAAAGAGTAAAATGTCCAATGTCATATATCTGCATAAACATTTGCACTATAAGACATGTTATTGTTTATGATTCTCTGTTAAGGTTTCTGATGCAAAAAACTTGAGCGTGCAAAAGATGCGACGTGAACGGCCCCTTAAACTTTCAAGCTAGCCTTTTTTCAAGCCAACCTAAATTTGTCTTGACGAACGTTTTTATCTAGTTTTATAGTACAGCCCAATAAATAAGAAGGTCACTTTTGGTTGAATCGTTTGAGTAAATGGCTCAGTGACTCACTCACAGAGTCGCTTGATTCATTCCTGAAGAAATTTGAACGAATCAGTTGAGTTGATGATTCAATGACTCACTCGTGAAGACATTAAAAGTCGCCACCTACTGATTTGACAATATAACCAGCAGAGATGGATGGATGCCTACTGTAGATAGACAGATAGATAGATGTTTCTGTGCAGTCTCTCTGTGTTTGTTCAGTTCAGAGAGTTCACTCTGCAAATGCTTGTCGTCCCGGGCCTCTGCGTCCCTTGATGGGGTGTGGATTCGCTTTACTGCGTCTCAACAGACCGAGCAACAAGAAATACGAGTGGAAGGGCACGACTGACCTTCATTTGCCAGTAATGAGACTGTTTAGCATGATGCAGCCATTTTTCACAGAGAGGTACAACAGCAAACAGGGGGGTTTGCTCAAGCCGAAGCTGAAGTCTGTATGGATTCTCAGCCTCATGCATTGCCCTGAAATTGAAGAGCATAATCTGTTTTTGTTTATTGTCTGGAAAAGAATTAAACTCCCAGGACACAATATTTATGAGAGCCCCAAGACAGGTTTTAATTAAGACTAAATGTGATTGGTTTCAGGGCTGCTTTTCCTTCCCTGCCCCGAGACGCAATTTTTATCACATCCAGAAGGGCGAGAGTTACTCGGGCTGTGCATCAATAGATATTCATTTGAGTTTGGAAAGTTAGTTTTTCGCCCATCCTGAGCAACTTGTCCTTTACCATGGCATTCGTACCCTCAAGAAATACCTGGGCACTGCCATCTGTCTTGTTTACTTGTAATGTGACAGTGACTGAATGCAACAGCAGGCAGGTCTGTGCTGAAGCCCCCTGGCCTGTGAGAATAGGTAATAAGGGACTGCATTTAACTCCCACTGTGTTGCTGCGCCGGAGTATATTTCATACTCCAGTTCTGGCAAACCAGCAGGTCAGCGGCTTGATATTTTCCATCGGACGTAATGAGCAGAGAGCAAATCAGAATGGCACTTCAGAAAAAATGAAAAGTGGGGGAACGAGTTTGAAAAATGACTGTCGAGTCACACAAAGTGAAGTGCACTTAGTCCAATCGTCAAACTGAGAATAAAGTTACGGCAACGCACATGCTTTGTGCTCATAACAGGTCCCACTTCAGACGCTGAATTGAACTCCACGTGCTCTCTAATCCCAACGCAATTCCCTTGTGAGGTAGGCTTATGACGTGCTCACTCGCATCGAGCTGTGCTAAGTGCTTCTTAAAACTTGGATGTTCTCAAAAAATAAATAAATAAAATAAAAATAAATAAATAAATAAATAAAATAATAAACATGCTAATAAAAGGTGATATTTTCATTCACCAACATGCTTTCTTTCACTTCTTTTTTATTTCCATAACACGTGGCAAAAATAAAAATAAATAAAATACAGTGAAAAAAAATGTATATATACAAATATCACTTTTCCTAAGGCTGCAATTTAAAATGGACGTTTCTATTTTTTATGTATTTTAAAATGTAATTTATTCCTGTGATGCCAAAGCTGAATTTTCGGCAGACATTAATTGGAAATAATACTTCCAATATTATTATTATTATTATTATTATTATTATTATTATTATTATCATCAGTGTTGTTGCTTAATATTTTTGTGGAAACTGTGAAACATTTTTTTCAGTGAAACAAATATTGAAAGAACAGCATTTATTTTATATGTATGTATGTATGTATTTATTTATTTATTTTTTTGCAACAATGCAGTAAAAGTTGTTAATGTCACTTTTGATCATTTGAATGCCTTCATGCCAAAGTTATTATAGTTAACTAAAAAGCAGAAACTAATTAAAACTATTTCAAAAATTGTTACTTAAAATAAACAAATTGTATAAATAAATAAATAAATAAATAAATAAATAATAAACTTTTTATTTCAGCTGGTTGCCATAGGAACATTTCTCAATTTTAATTTAGTTTAACTTGATTTATTAAAATAACTCAAAGTAAAATTTAAATAAAAATAATTAAATAAATTCAAAATAAATAAATACATTCAAAAACAAACAAACAAACAAACAAACAAAAACTATATTATGAACATAAAAATTCCAAAAAAAAAAAACAAAAAAAACAAATGCCAAAAAAAAAAAAAAAAAAAAATACAAACTAAAATTAAAACAAAAACAGAAAACATATATAAAAAAAACTGATATAAAAACTATAATAGTACCTCCATAAAAGTGTTAGGTTCCCAATATACTAAAATCTATGTATTTTATGTCCAAGAGATGCTTCTTTAATACTAAAATGATTTATTCACCTCGGCTGTTTTCAGTGTCTTCGGCGTCATTCATCTGGAGACTCTCTGAAGAGGCTTGTTTTTCCCTCTTCCCAACAGAATGACCCTGAAATGCATTACTCCTTCAAAGAGCCTTGCATATGTCATTTGGAGTGCATTCAGAAAGAGTTCTCTGACTTCTTCACTCACACCTGAGGTTAAAGAAGGGCTTTCATGAGCCGGCTCCTCGAGGTGGGTTCAGCACATCTGACGTGAGGAGAGTCGAGGGAGTCAAACTCAGGTTAGAGAAGGCAATGAAGGCAGCTGGAGCTAGCGTATCACCTGTGATCTCCTTATGGATGAATGAATGATCATATTAGCTGGAATTACCTTCATCTTTCCCTCAGAGATAAATTATTTAAATTCAGAGGGCTACTGAGGACATTTAGCCACAGGAATTCAATGAAGCCGAACGATCATCTCCGAGTTATGACACAGGGAATCAAGATTATGGTTTAGAAACCTATTCAGGGTTTGATTATTAAATGTTAAAATGGCTTACACCTATGTGATTTTACAAAAAGTGAAAAATAATGCACAAGAAATTTTCTCAAAACTCAGAGAAGGTTTTTAAGATCTAAGTAAAACACCACATCATGTTTACTATCATCCTCTTGCATTATTGACACACTATTTTCCTGTTTAATACTGTAAAGCTGCTTTGACACCGTCTGCATTGTATAAAGCGCTATATAATAAAGGTGACATGACTTGACGATACATGGTGTCATAAAAATGATCTTGCTGCCGTGGACTTTTATGAACAAACTTAACTCATAACACCTAAAATGTGACATAAAGGCTTGAGTTACTCTTATCATTTAGTGTTGCATTTTTCCTTGGAAATTACAGCATGTGCTTTACAACCAATTCCGCACATAATAGCGCTTTCAGATTTTTATTCTGTCATTTTGTCACACAAGTGAGCAGTAATTCTCCAATTATTTATCAAGGCATAAGCGCAGAATGTGCTGCTTCTAAAAGAGAGACTGCTGATAGACTGACACTCGCTAGAAACTGACTGTCATCTCCTTTAATAAAGTTCTTCGTCTTCTTCTTTGGCTTCTTATCATTATTCTTATGTTTATAAAAGATGTTTAAAGAAGTATAATCTATTTTGTAAAACAGGAATAAGTAATTATTCTACAAATACTAAAGGAATAGTTTACCCAAGAGTGTAAATCTGTTAAAAATGCACTCACCCTCAGGCCATCCAAGATTAGGATGGGTTTGTTTCTTCATCAGATTTGTAGAAATGTGTCATTCCATTACTGTCTCAGCAATGGATCCTCTGCAGTGAATGGGTGCCGTCAGAATGAGAGTCCGAACGGCTGATGAAAATAGTCCACAAGTAATCCACACCACTCCAGTCCATCAGTTAACATCTTGACAAGACAAAAGCTGAAACAAATCCATCATTAAGACGTTTTGAACTAAAATACAAATCCATAATCCATAATAACACTTCCTCCAGTGAAAAAGTGGTCTGGTCTGAATCAGGAGAGAAATCTGCACGGATCAAGCACCATTTATAAGCCAAAACAGCCCAAAACAGTTGTATTTTGATGTGAGAGACAACAGGAGATGGACTTCTTCATTTGGGGAAGAGTTATTATGGATTATGGATTTAATTTAAAACGTTTTAATAATGGGTTTGTTTCAGCGTTTGTCTTCTCAAGATGTTAACTGATGGAATGGAGTGGTGTGGATTACTTGTGGTGTTTTCATCAGCTGTTTGGACTCTCATTCTGACTGCAGAGGAAATTGTCCTTTTTGGGTATCTATTTCTTGAAGAAGATTTCCTGTACAAAAATCCATTATGAAGCTTCATAACATAAAGATAACTTTTTGTTTCTATAGTAACTGGGTTGCATATTACTGAAGCAAAAACAAATTATTAAAAAGGTAATCTAGAAAATATATTATAAAGATAACTTCTTGTTTCTATAATGAAATAATTGGCTTGCATATTACTAAAGCAAAAACTTAAATTAAATTATTAAAATATCATCTGGAAAAAATTTACTTCCAAGTCAGTATTTTTCTACCCACTATTGAAGTAATGCTACGAATGAACTATAAGTATGTGCATTTATCTAAAATGTATTTTCAGAGCATTTTTCACAAATATCACTTTAACCCTCTGGATGTGTTCGGGTCAAATTGATTTTCTTTTTCCCAAAAATACTAGTTAACGTTATCTCATTGGACTCAAACTTACTGACTTTGTTCACACAGGGTATAAGTACTTCTCAGAATATTTTTTCGAATTTTTGAGGGTTTTATTTCACCTAGTCACACTTGTTTTGTTCCCGGTCAAAAATGACCAGACTCCAAACAACTGCTTATAAATCTGACATTATGCTATATTATCACTAAAGATTGGATTCATTCTTTTTGCCAACTTGTTTTCTTTATTTTAGGACTGGTTTTGTGTTTCTATTTGCATCTGATTAATTGTAGGCCTCATTTATCCGAAAGTAGGCACCTAATTTTTTAAATGAGAAAAAAAAAAAAAAAAAAAAAAAGAATAATTTTCACAATACGAGATAAAAAATTATGAAAATTTGCAGTTTCTCACACTAGTGTGCTTTTAAATGCTTTTATTTTGTACAAAATTGCACAAAGACACACTTGTCAAAAATGGCCAGCCATTGAAAATGAATGAGGAAGATCACAAACAGGACCTTTATTTTGAAATGCTTTTATTTTCTGAAAAGGGGCACAAAGTAACACTTATGCTGTTCCTGTTAAATCTGACCATCATGACACACAAGAAAGAACACATTAAGATTATTTACATTGTAACATTTCATGGAACAACAAACCAAAACCGTTATATTTCAGTTATATATATCACTGTCAAACAGAGACAATATCATGGAACAACAAGCTGAAGCTCTCTCTGTACTAAAGCATTTATTTGTAAACTTTTGTCTACTCTGTGAGAACATGAAAGCCTCAAAACTTAGGCTAAAGACAAGGTTAGTTTGAGTGTGTGAGTGCGTGTGTGTGTGTGTATGAGAGAGAAATAGAGAGAGAGAGTTATCATAAAAGCATATTGCATGCAGCCCAGGGTAGGATGAAATAGGTATAATACTCACAGTAGTAATGAGGTGCCTACTTTCGGATAAATGAGACCTACGATGAATCATATGCAAATAGAAACACAAAACCAGTCCTAAATGAAAGAAAACAAGTTGACAAAAAGACTGAATCCAATATTTGATGATAATATAGCATAATGAGAGATAAGCAATTGTTTGGAGTCCGGTCATTTTTCCAAACACAACCAGAGGGTTAAAGTTTTCAGGAGATACAGTGAGGAAAACTCTGTCGCAGCCGTAAGAGCAATAGGAACGTTCCGATTTTCCTGAGAGCCCTTTCCAGTCCTCTCGGGGTCTCCGGGGTCCCGGTCTGAAATCCCCTGGTCGTGACGACAAAGAACAAAACGAATCCTAAAGTCCTACATAAGCTCAGTCTCACCGGATCACTTCAGGAACAGGCGACATTTGGACAGTAACTTAATTAGCGACTTATCAAATTATACTTTAAGGCAATTGATATTCTGCCCTGCAGCTAATGCAATTATAGTTCCCATTCAATTATTATTTCCTCTCCTTATGAATTTCATTCGACCCAAGTTCCAATTATTTGCACGTAGCGAGCATCTCCCCCGTCTCTGATCTCAACACTTCCTTATAGATTTTCGTAACACACTGTTTTCCTGCTCTCACTTTTTCTTCAGAAACATCTCGTAGTCCCAGTCCAATTATTTCCCATCGTTGGACGGCGGCTCTCCTCACCAGGACGAACTCATTGAAGCCAACATGATTTCATTACTGTTTATTTGCTCGCTAGAGTATTCTTAATATATATTTTTTTCATCCCGCTGCACAAGCCAGCAGAACGGGACCGAATGTCGGATACTTGTCAGCTCGTATTGATTATGTCAAGCCCGTCCAAATGTGATTTTTTCTTTTTTTTATACTGCCGGTTATTATGTGTGGCTGTGCTTTCCGCGGTGATGCGGGGTGAAGCGTGGGCCAGTCTGGTCCGTCGAGGCCTTGAAAGTGCCGTTATCCCAAACATTAACGTTATGATAAAAGACATTTCCATAATTACAGACACCGAGCGGAGCGTCTGGCTGGAAAATGAGATGTTACTATCATCCAGAGTTTTCAGACATCTCTTAATGCCTCTAATCTGAAATTCTAATCTCGGTAATGCAAATTGAAAGTTCATGAACATTACTTTAGGTGCAAGTTCAGTGCCGAGAAGTGAGTTGAAGGCTTTGAAGAGCATCTTAGCTTTTCCTTCCCCTCCACTGAACCTGAAAACTACATAAAGAGAGTTTTAATGAAAACTTTATTGAAGCACTTAAAAATACCAACATCTCATTATCATACCTCAATGGGATTCAGACCGAGATGAGTGCCGGGTCCGGGTACAAACTTTTAAGGGTGGGCCCCACTGGGACTAAGAATACAGATTTAGCTTTCTTAAATGTGTTGTAACTTTTGTAAAAAAAAAAAAAAAAATAATAATAATAATAATTTTTTTTTTAAGCAAAAAATATATCTTGTGCATTGTTTTCAGCAAATGAATTGATTATTTTTCTTCTAAATGTGACTTTAATAGTATTAAAAATATTATAATCAGTGCTGGGTATAAGTTACCGTAAAAAAGTAATCAATTACCATAGCTACTAATGACATCTTCAACACTATGATTAGATTGCTGTACTAATTACTCTCTCTAAGAAGTATTGCATTACTTATTACTAGTTACTTTACAAATCCCATATCAACCCAACCAGTTGAACAATAGATATGAAACTGCTGTTCATTTTTTCAACTAAATATAAAATTGGATAACATATTTCTGACCAAAGTATTTAAAGGGAGAAGATAACATTAAAAACATACATTTTAAACATTAGATGTTTTAGATGTTTTCATGTTAAATCCACTATTGCTTTATATAGAATTGTTCTATAGTCTATACAGTATTTATTGCAATTATGTCAGAAGTAATACAATTATGGAAAAAGAGTAATCCCTTACTTTTCTTTATCATAGGAAAAATAATTAAATTACAGTAATGAATTACTTAGTAATGCATTACTTAACACTGATTAAAATATATAATTGTAAAAAACAAACAAACAAACAAAAAAACAGTAATATTACTAATATGTAATATTAAATATAATATTATATATATAGTTAAACATAATTCATATTGATATAATGTTAAATATTCAGTAACAGTAATGCTATGCTATGTCTTTTATAACTTCAAGGAATACCTTCAAGAATCAAAAGGAAAGTATTTCTGGTTTGGTGTTGATGAAGAGGTGCAATCAATCAATCAATCAATCAATCAATCAATCAATCAATCAATCAATCAATCAATCAATCAATCAATCAATCCCCAAATTTAAAATGTGTCTTTCAATTGCATGTAAAATTTCTGTCTATTTGCATTACACAGTTTTAACAAAAACAAACTAATAAACTTAATGTGACACATTTATCAGTCACACATAAATGAAACTGGTCAGATTTGTGCACTGAAATGAATCAATGAATGAATGAATCAATCAATTAATTTATTATTAATAATGTGCATTTATTTAATTTAACTAAAATAATTATATTTTAAAAATACACTTGCTCAAACTGATTAGATTTGACACAAATCTGTTCAATGTGAAAACAATTACATTTACTCAGATAAAAGCATAAACATGGTTAATATATGGCTAACTGTGAAACAAGCAATATTTATGTAGTTAAAAATATAGGATTGAAACAAATTGTATTCTAAAAATATATATATATATATTTTATTTTTTTATTTTTTTATTTTTTTTTTAAGGAAAGAATATGTTGTGCTTTGTTTTTAGCAAATGTATTGATTATTTTTCTTGTATGTAAAATTTTCTTGCATGTAAATTTTCTGTCTATTTGGATTACACAGCTTTAACAAAAACAAACTAATAAACTCAATGTGACACATTTATCAGTCACACATAAATGAAACTGGTCAGATTTGTGCACTGTAATGAATCAATGAATCAATCAATGAATCAACAATCAATCAATAGTTTATTAACAATTTGCATTTGTTTGATTTAATTGAATGTATGTTGTGTAAAAATACATTTGTTCAAATCACTTAGATTTGACATAAATCCGTTCAATGTGAAAACAATTGAATTTACTCAGATAAAAACACAAACATGGTTAATATATGGCTAACTGTGAAACAAGCAATATTTATGTGGTTAAAATATAGGGTTAAAACAAATTGTATTAAAAAAACTAGATAAATCTGGTTATTATGCATTTAAAACACATTCAGTTTATTGGGAGTATATCAAGTCAAAAAAGTGTTTAGAAACCCTGCTGTAGACAAAGCCAGCATCCTGGTCACTGCATGATTTTCATTTCTGTATTTTTTTTTTTTCCCTGGCCAGGGTAAATTAAATGTCACTCGTCAGACTTCATGTCCCAGCTTTAATTGGCGTTTGATATGCTGCTCCTGTCATGTCTTCTGGAGAGGCAGGATGTCATTGGCTGGTTCTTCCGCAGGGGTGGCAGTAGGTACGCACGCCTCCGTCACTCAACCTGATGAGTTCTTGATGGCTCTCTGAGACTAGCTGAAACCTTCAGGTCCCTGTCAGACACGTCCCCAATCGCCTTTCTTTTCTATTTTCTTACAGGGACTGGATTTGGTCATGTTATCTATTGAGAAGCCAGTCTCATCAGACTCCTTTCATGGCCTCAGTCTGGAGTTTCTATCACATTGTCATGTTTGACAACAGGCAGAAAATGAAGATGAATCTTAGAGGAAAATGTTTGTTTATGTGACACTGGAACAGTCTGGGATGAAGCTCCAGTGGCTCTACACTTGTTTTGGGGGATTTTGGAGTCCTGACTAACACAAAAATGAATGCAACAGATTTATTTATTTATTTTTTATTTTTTTAATCATTTATTACTTATCATTTATTATCATTACTATTATTATTATTATTATTACTAATTACACTACTGTTCAAAAGTGTAGGGTCAGTACAATTTTTTTCTTGTTTTGTTTTAAGAAATTAACTCTTCTGTTCAAGGATGCATTAAATTGATCAAAAGTGACAGCAAAGACATTACTAATGTGAAAAAAATGAAAAATGATCATGCATTCAAATATGCAAATGCATACATACAACACACTGTGGTTAAGATTTAATTTTTAAATTATTTTATAGTTTATTATATATTTCATCCAAAATATAAAATAATATAAGAAAAAATGTTCTTTTCACTGTGACCAAAGTGTATAATAGCAGAAAAGATATATACGTTTGTGAAAATAAATCACACAATTCGTTCATTTTGTTTAAAAATCGTATATATATGTATAATCATAAGTGTATAAATCGTATAAATGAGGTGGCAAGCGGGGCCTTTTACCCCACATGGGGTATTGATTTTTTTTTTTTTTTTTTTTTTTTTAAATGTCTAAATTAATTCTTGTTCAAAACAATCACTTTAGCAAAGTTTGTACTATTTTCTGATTATTTTTGATGAATTTTTGTTCAATAAATATACTGTCATTAAAATATGTTTTAACATATATTTTAAAATACAGAAACAAAATCATTTTTAAATGTAAACATTCTGAAAGCATTGAAGGAGATCCCATAGTAGATTTACAGTTGTAACAACAAATTATATTTTATTATACAATATGATTAATATCATGTTTTTAAATATGATGCTTTCATTCTAAACAAATTGATTATCTCTAAGATGGACACCAAACATAATATACAGTCATTTCCAAAAATATCGGCACCCTTGCAATTCTGTCAGAAAATGCAACACTTCTCTCAGAAAATTGTTCCAATTGCAAAGTTTTGGTATTCACATGCTTATTGCTTTTGTTTGCACTGCAACAACACAAAAAAAAAAAAACAGAGAAGAAAAGTCAATTGATAAAATTTCACACAGAACTCAAAAATGGACTGGACAAAATTATTGGCACCTTGTCAAAAATGTAATAAATAATTGCTTTTCAAGCATGTGATTCTCCTGTAATTTGTATTTAGATACACCTGTGGCAAGTAACAGGTTTGGCCAATATAATAATCAAACTTGCAACCAGTTAAAATGGAGAAAAGTTGACTCAACCTTTGTGTTGTGTGTCACACTGAGCATGGAGAAATTAATGAAAAATGACAACGAAGGATTGTTCGAATGGTGGATAAAGAACCCCGATTAACTTCCAAACAAATTCAAGCTGATCTGCAGACACAGGGTACAACAGTGTCAGCTCGCACTATCCGGCGCCATCTGAATGAAAAGGGACGCTATGGTAGGAGACCCAGGAGGACACAAAGGCATAAAAAGCAAGACTGGAGTTTGCCAAAACTTATGTGACAAAACCACAATCCTTCTGGGAGAACATACTGTGGACAGATGAGACAAAAGTAGAGCTTTTTGGTAAAGGACATTATGGCACTGTTTACAGAAAAAGAAATGAGGCCTTCAAAGAAAAGAACACAGTCCCTACAGTCAAACATGGTGGAGGTTCAAAGATGTTTTGGGGTTGCTTTGCTGCTTCTGGCACCAGATGCCTTGACTGTGTGAACGGTATCATGAAATCTGATAATTACCAAAGAATTTTGGGGCGCAGCGTAGTGGCCAGTGTCAGAAAGCTGCGTCTCCACCAGAGGTCATGGGTCTTCCAGCAGGACAATGACCCGAAACACACTTCAAAAAGCACTCAGAAATGATTACAAACAAAGCGCTGGAGAGTTCTGAAATGACCAGCAATGAGTCCAGATCTGAATCCCATAGAACACCTGTGGATCTCAAAACAGCAGTTGGGAGAAGACATCCTTCAAATCTGAATGACCTGGAGCAGTTTGTAAAAGAAGAGCGGTCCAGAATTCCAGTAGAGAGGTGTAAGAAACTCATTCATGGTTACAGGAAGTGATTAAATATTAAGTTAAGGGTGCCTGTTCCAGTGTCACATAAATGCATCATTTTGTCCTGTGCATTTTTTTGGGTTCTGTGTGGAATTGTATCAGATTTGACTTTTCTTCTTTGTTTTTTTGTGTTGTTCCAATGCAAACAAAAAAAAAAAATAAATAAAAATAAACATGTGAGTACCAAAACATTTGCAACTGCAACAATTTTCTGACAGAATTGCAAGGCTGCTGATATTTTTGGCCATGACTGTATGATATTTACCATCTGAATCTGACAATGTCATGTCAACAAATGGAAAATTTAGCCTTGTATTAAGTATCATATTAATTATTGTGCCTTTAGAACCAAAAGCTGGGACACTTTTTTGTTATTTAAAAACTGCTGCTTTAATTATCTTAAACAAAACTGAAAATCATTAAAAAGACCTTTCTCTCAAGATATTTTAAAAAATGTTAGCGATTCTCATTTGCTACTACAACATTACTACAACATAATCTACAACATTTTCAAAAACACCAAATATTAGATCAGGCAAATTTGCACGTGCATCTTGAAAAGTGGATGTTTTGGAAAGTGCTACACCATGTTTTCTGGAAAATAATCAAAGGTGCCTTTTAACCCGGGGCCACACATTCAAAAATGTTTTATTTCATTAGAATTTAAAATATTATAATTAAATAAAAAATTTGGTTCTATGATGATGATGATGATGATGATGATAATAATAATAATATTTCTAAATATTCTATAATATACAACGAGTGCAAAAATGCTGTAGATTTCACTGGATGCATGGCTTTGGGCATCAAGAACCAAGTTTAAAAAATAATGTGCCTATTATTTGCTACTCGAAGTATGAATGATTATTTCATTGCCATCCACGACCCTTTCAGACTCCATTAGTGGAGAAGCACTGAAGTCATTTAGGAAATCACCACCATTTAGGGAGATGATGTGTATTTTGGAGAACTTGAGATTTCAGCTCGATGAGTGACGCTCCTGAAGCACAAGGACAAAAGAGCACCTGTAGGCGATATGAAACTTGATTTTCCAGACAGATCGATGAGAAGGGAATCTGTGGACATTGAAATGCCACGGTTAAGCGACAGTAAAACAATCAGCTCGGACGAAAATAGTCGCTTCCCCCAAACCCCAATTATCCGGGTCTGTTTTAGGACGCCTGCATCAGATCCTGTGGCTGCGATACGCCGCTCTCTCTCCTCTTCCCGTTGAGCTCTATTGCCATGGCAACTCAGGTGCAGCATTGTAAAAGGGAAGGAGAATATCAATGGGAGCAACAGACCTCATTTATCACCTAATTATTAGGGTAAGTATTTGAATGGGAGCATGAATACACATTCCCTGATACGCTCGATCCATCAAGTGCACGGCGGGGCTTCGGAGAGGTCGTCCGGTGGCACGCGCAGTCGTGAGATCCGCTCCGGCTTATGTATATATTCATAGCCATCTTTGTAGTCAGTAGCGAAAGTATATGTGGAAAATTAGATGAGCATTCAGCCAGAAAGACACATCTCTGAGAGCGTCGACTGGATTCGTTCTATTTGAGCGCCTTTATCTTTGCATGAAAGCACATGATGTAACAGGAACAGGGTGTGATTAAAGCATAAATCGGTAATTATGCGCCGCAGAGACATCATTGACATTTGCATTATCTGTCACAGCACATTAAACTCCTGATAAGAAGTACGCAGAGAATCAAATCTGCGGCGTTTCGGCCAAATTTACCATTAGGAATGGCGCGCGGGCCGCGGAGATCCATACATCAGCATGATCCCGAGATAATGATTACGTAAACCTGCATCCCAATTACACGGCTTTTGATGCCATTGAAACTGAAAGTCCTTGTTGTGCGTGGCTGAAAGTCTGAAAGGCCACTGGATCTGCAATTATATGTGCAATCTTTTAAGCTGGTCGTAAATTGCCTTAAAATTCAGAAGCAAAAGCAAACCGGAGGGAAATAATAAAGGGAAACTGCTGGGGAAATGAATGCTTCGGGATCAGCTGCAAACGCCTTTGGCCTTAATTACAGTCACAGCCTGTGGACAAAGGAAATAGCCTTGAATCTTACAAACACTCTTTGATTACATTAATACATGGCCGCAGTTATGGCGCATATCTTTAGAACGTGTGTTAAATGGGTGAACTAATGGACCGGAGGTCACTGCCACCGAAAAAGACATCCGTTATTATTACTGCGTTTCCAATTACGCCTCAATTCAGCAAACGCGGCCTTACACGTGAATTCAGACGCTTTGAACAACCTTCAATATGTGCTAAAGTCAACCTTCAATATGTGCTAAAGAAAAAAAAAGTGTGCCAAAATTCCAAAATCTTTTGAAGATAATCACTGAAATTTATTTTACCATAGTAAAAGTACATTTCTGGCTGAAGTAATTTTTCCATCTCCGTTTTCGGCGTTAATTTAAAATGAAACAAATCTGCTATTATTTTAATCTCCAATTTATCCGTTTAGATATTTTTTTAATGCTTTGTTAACAAGCAGAAGACACTAACCAGTTTTAAATTCCAGTTTCACAGATGGGGAATGTTGTAACACTGCGTTACAATCTGCCCCACTATGATTATACTATGCTATTCTATAACATTAGAGAAGTAATTTACAGTTTACTTTTATGAGTTTAAATGAGAAACCACAAGAAACAGGTGAATAAAGACTGAAAATTGATGTTTAATTTTCAGAAATTATTATTTCAAGAAATGTAATGCATTTGGCTTGTTTATGTGTCTTGCAATCAGGGGCGTCAAACTATCAAACTCCAAAATAAGATTATTTTTAATTCTTAAAAAAACAAACAAACAAACTAAAAAAAACAAAACATTATTTTATTTGAAAAAGTTAATCATTTTTATTTTATTGGCAAAATATTTTAGTTTGTTGTGTATATTTTTTAGATCAGATTTTAACATTTTAAGCTGTCATATGGTCACATTACAACGTGCCCCTCACATGTTACAATGGACCCCACCTATGGGGCATTTTGTCACATCTCACTTCCATTCTTTTGAGGTAAATAATGAAACACGTATACACTGTAATTATGAAACAACACAACATATTTGTAATAGATGTGTGAAATTAATGTGGATAAAAAAATGATACTCTGAACCCCACAAACTGAGAAAGTCAGAAAGTGTTAGGTGAACTGACTGCACTGTTGTACACTACAAAAGAACATATCTTACTTGAAAAGAAGGTGCAACACTTACTCTAAAAAAAAAAAAAAAAAGTCTGAAGAAAAAAAGTTACTGAAGAAAACAGCAACAATCTCTTTATTGATTAAACAATGGGAAACAATGTGTCTAAAAATTTATCAAAGGTATCCTTTGTGAAACAATGTATCTAGAAAGAAAATCCAAATTTCACAGTTTCCCTGGACCTGCGGTTCATATCAAAAACTCCTCAGCCTAGTGAATCAATTTGTTCAACACCAAAATTCTCAGTTCTTTTGATGTTTCACCCACATAAAACAACCCACACGGATAACATATAACATAAATAACATTGCATTAATTACAGGTGATGGCGCTTCTCAGAAGTATATTCTAGGGTGTGAGAAATATTCTCCTAGTGTTTTGACATTGAGTACAGTTTCCACCCTTACAGTTAGCAGGAGAAAATCACAACTGATTGAGGCTTAATAGGGATTTATATGTACATCAGCTCTGACTAAAGAGTTCTTCAAATGACATCAGAGGACGATATTTAGAAGACATGGACATCTGGTACCAGCGGACATCTTTTATAATGCTGCAAAGTGCTGGAGATTGAGGAGAATATGCAGCAATAAACCGAAGAACGTTTAGTAATTCAAGAAAATTTAAGTAAATGTTCTCTTTGAACAGCTTTTAATTTATCCTCTGAATGGTCTAACCACCTGTCTTTGTAACCCTCTTCTTCTTCAACATCTCATTTTTTTTTTTTTTTTCTGGCCTCAAACGAATTCTCTGTTGAACAGATACGCTTGATCCTGTGTAAACGGCTCAATGGAAGACTCTTCTGAAGTAAAGGTGGGTGGGCGGCTCTGAGCATGTAGAAAATTATTCTAGCCTGTTTTTTCTTTTCTGTGAACTGGTTCTTTTGGACAAAAAAATGATTCACAAGTACGTTCATGTAATCACGCAATAACATCACCCAATGCTATTATTAAAGCAGCCAATAATGATGGGCATTTAACTTATCCAAAACATATAAAGTGAATAAACTAGACCTAATCAACTCAGCTTTTATATAAGGAAACCGTGAAGAGTCTCTCAAAATGTTCACATTATTTCAACATGACAGTATACACTGAGTGGGGCGACCTGTTCAACATATTAAAACATTTTTAATGGACCATTCAGATGACTCTTTACAAAAACAGTGTTTATTTCTTAAAGGGATAGTTCACCCAAAAATGGAAATTTAATGTTTGTCTGCTAACCCCCAGGGCATCCAAGATGTAGGTGACTTTGTTTCTTCAGTAGAACACAAACAAAGATTTTTAACTCAAACCGTTGCAGTCCGTCAGTCATATAATGGCAGTCAATGGCTACCAAATCTTTGAGAGTAAAAAAAACATACACAAACAAAACCAAATTAAACCCTGCGACTCATGATGATACACTGATGTCCTAAGACACGAAACGATCGGTTTGTGTGAGAAACTGAACAGTATTTGTATCATTTTTTACCTCTGATTCACCGCTATGTCCTACTGTCCTGAGCGCATGCGCAGCATCTGGCACATTGCAATGTTTCATTCGTGACAACAGATGCTCTCCAACTATCCCTTTAATGTGTAACACTATTTAAATGATCATCAAAATACTGAATGCAACTTTAATGTTGAAGAAATTAATTAATGTTTGTCTGACTGTAGATAAGAACTACTGCAATTACTTTGCAAAAACAGAAATATACATCAGTATACGGTTCTGCCCATGAATATCTAAATACTAACTGCCTCAGACAAAAGCCTAAGTATTTAAAGAGGTCATGAATTGCGTTTTTGAATAAACTGCATTCAATTATTTTATAATGTTTCCTGTGGTGCATTTATAATCTTGCATGGCTATTTTCTACTCTGGATTTGGGGCGTGTCCGATATGAGACCTCAATGGAAACGCCCACTGCTGTGATTGGCTAACAGCATTGCATATGAAATGAGCATGACGTGCAATGCTGTCGAAAAATTTGAATGCATTTTTACTAACAGCTACCAATATTAATTAATTGTGTGTTAATTGTAGCATTATGTTTACACTTGTTGCAGCATTGCACCGTAGCTGAACAGTTATGTCTACTGAGCACACAATGCAATAATTTCTTATTTAATTATCACAGGTTTGCGTCATATTCTGAGTTTGCATTTCACTGTTTTTTTTTTCTTTTGGAGGAATACTGAATCTGTTTTTGTGAGTGACATGAATTAATGCATGTTCACATTTAGTCTAGAATACAGTAACATCACATCTAGTCCCGATTTCCCGACAGGAAACTTGTCAATCAATAAATGGGGAAGAAAGTAACTGCTGTTACTTACTCGAAAAAGTAACTCAGATATTTCCTTAGAAATTCAAAAGCGATGCGTTACTTTACTAGTTACTTGAAAGAAGTAATCGGATTACGTAACTTGCGTTACTTTATTGCGTTACCCCCAACACTGGTCACTATTCTCTGTATTTCAAATCCTGGCTTTCAGAAAGGTATAACAATAATTCATATTTTAAACTGGGGAGTTAGTTTTGAGTTCTGAAACTTGCAGTATGATTTATTGCAAAGTAATCTCTCATATCTGTAAACAATGTTGGGAAAAGTTACTTTTAAAAGTAATACATTACAATATTGCATTACTCCCTAAAAAAAGTAACTAATTGCATTGCTTAGTTACTTCTTATGGAAAGTAATCTGTTACATTGAAGAGCTGTCAGTCAATACATGGGAAAACAAAGTAATTGGCGTTACAGTATGTTTGAAAAAGTAATCCAGATATCTTGTAAATTTAAAAAAGTAATGAGTTACTTTAGTTACTTGAAAAAGTAATCTGATTAGGTAATTTGCATTACTTGTAATGCGTTACCCCGAACACTGTCTGTAAATATCAATAACATTTTGATTCTCCATTTCATAACCCCTTTAAAGTCATGAGACTGGTAAGCTTCAGCAAATACTCCTTAAAAAGGCAATTTTTGCTCTCAGTGAACTTCATCGAGTTACACAAGAAAAGTCTTGGCTGGAGCTCATGAAGTGCCTACCAGTTTTGTAGGCATACGCATACGCATCATTTGGTGGGTGAAGGGACGGTGGGTGGTCTGTGGGTGTGCCGTTTGAGCCTAACCTTAGTTTAACATCTGTACATTTGGGAACCGGTTCCGACAGGACACAGAAGATCAGCACTGCAGTGCAGTAAAAAATACAATAGAGCCTCAAAGAGCCTCTGTTTCTCTTTCCAACCATCAGCCGGTGCCTACCTTCTGCCTCTGAAATATGCTAATTGTTTCCCTTTGAGGCTTTGGTGAGGCACGGAGCCAACTTGTAACAATTCTTCCTAATCGTTTTAACGGATTACACCAACAGAGCAAACACTGAACATCCAATGTGTGGCGATAAGTACTTGATAATAGACAAGTCCTGGATAACTGCTATCAATGTAAAGGTTTTCCTTAAAATCTCTGTGTTTTTTTCTCTTAATGTGGAAGGTCGAGGAATAATGACTGCGTCCTGCGTGACTCATCTGGAGAGTTTCCATTACATCACAAACTCTGAATCTGCTAGTAAAACACGCCGCCGGTGTCCGTTTTGTCATTGTGTTTGCTTTGGTCCTCAGGCGCGAATTCCTCATGTTCACACGCACGCGTTTCCTCCTGTGCTGGAATGATTATTGAACATGTTGGTCAATGCTAATTTGCCTTGATCACTGTGAAATGCATTCGTTTCTTTCTAGCACTGTGCAGCTGTTCTATTTACAGAGTTGGTGAAATCAACAGTTCAGCAATTACAAGATTTTTGAAAGAAGTCCCTTCTGCTCACAGAGGCTACATTTATTTGATTCAAAAAACAAACAAACAAAAAAAAACAACAACAATAAAATCAGAATTTTCAGCATCATTACTCCAGTCTTCAGTGTCACATGATCCTTCAGAAATCATTCTAATATGCTGATTTGCTGCTCAACAAACATTTCTGATTATTAGCAATATTGACAACAGTACATTTTGATTTTTCAGGATTTACAGATGAATAGAAAGATCAAAAGAACAACATTTATCTAATACACAACTTTTTTTGTGGCCTTTTATAAATATTACACATATATTTCAATATTTTTTTTTTTTATTATACTGTATGCTTTTAATGCTTTTTAAATAGGTCCAAACAAAAGTTACTTTTCACTCAAAATGCAATTCTGATAATGTCGGATATAAATTTTCTCATAAATTAATAAAAGATAATAAAAAAAATGCACTTAAAAAAAAATGGAAAAATGAACAGAATGAACAGAGACTAATTATCTGATTGTAATTATAGTGCATGTGTTAATATACAAAAAAAAAAATACATTATGCAAAACTGATTTATGATTATTTAAAAAATGATTAATTACTATGATCATGGCTGTGTGCCATTTCTTACATCACACTCTATAGTGCAGCGTATGCCGCATTTATGATTGTTTTTCTGCTGGTGGGAAATGTCAGATATATTTAGCGCGGCGTTTAGAGGGAATCTGAACATCATAACCCATCAAAGATTCCCTTCACTAAGATCAATAATCATTTTGCAATCATTTGAACTCTTTTCTCGAAATGCCGGTGTAAATTTAGCCCAAGCCAATATGTGGTCTCCAGAACTCTGGACCCGACAAACGTGCTCATTTTGTTAATCCAAAGAGACTCGTCTCGGTCCACAATGCTGTTTTTTTAGTCCATTTGCCCAAAAGCACTACAGAAAATGAGACGTGGATGAGTAATGAATCAGGTAAGGATGAGATTTTACATTTCATTTGGCATTTCATGAGTGCATTTGAGCATTACATGTGATTATTCTTTTGGTGCAGTCAGTGGAAGTTGGTGCGTCTCCGACTTTGGAAGTGAAGATCAGCTTGCTGATGCAATTTCACCTCAAGATTTCATAATGGCCAATTACCCCACTGAATTCCCGATTTTATTGTGATTGTTACATTTTGAACTTGAACTGAGTTTGAACTTTTATATCATTTGCCCAACTGCTGAGTGAATTGCAACAGTCCACTAAATCTGATCTCTGTTCATGAGTCAAATGTTTCCAGTTACACCGTATCAGCCCCTAAAGTCACAAGAAGTGTTCACAGCTGATTTTTGTTTGTTTTTATGGATTAGAAATGAAAACTGGTCTCTGTGTGTCGGGTCAATGGAGAGGTTGTTTGCACGTCAACAGAAATAAAAAACGTTTTTGCCCTTAGACTAGCATACACAGATGAAGAGTTCACAGTAAGATCAGAAATGAAGTAAAAAAGTGAAAAGATACTAAAAAGGAGCCCTTTTATGACTTTGAACACTGAAAATGGAAGAGCATAAAGCTACTATATGCCACTGTGACTGTGCAAGATCAGCATAAATAAAGCGATCGCTGTATTTTGGGAAAGTATTTTTCCATTAAATGGCTGGGTTCATTTCAGGCATCTGATTTCCATTAATTAGTGTTTCCTGACAGGCTCCCATGTGGCGGCACACAAAATGACTCCAGACTATTTGTCACATTGGGACTTGCTTCCTACATGTTGGCAAATAACAGCGGCATTATGATAATGATACGACTGCAAAACAGAAGTGCTGTTTGTGAATTTGTGTTTCTATTGTATGCGTAGATGAAGTTGTGCTGATTTTGTCATAGTGTTCTTCACCTTGACCTTCAGTCTGGCAACAAAAAGGCTACTGGTTAAAATGACCCAAGAACTAGCAAGTTGATAATGGCTTCCACCATGTGTAATGGTTAGGCAACGGTTGTATTTCAGTACTGAGATAGATTAGACACAAATAGACACAATATGTGACCCTGAACCACAAAACCAGTCATAAGGGTCCCTTTTTTGACCCTTATTTTGACCCTACATCATCTGAAAGCTGAATAAATAAGCCTTCCATTGATGTATGGTTTGTTAGGACAATATTTGTCTGAGATACAACTATTTGAAAATCTGGAATATTAGGGTGCAAAATAAATAAATAAATAAATAAAAAAACATTGTCCAGATGAAGTTTTCAGCAATGCATATTACTAATAAAAAATGAGGTTTTGATATATTTACAGTAGGAAATTTACAAAATATCTTCATGGAACATGATCTTTACTTAATATCCTAATGATTTTTGGCATAAAAGAAAAATTGATAATTTTGACTCATACAATGTATTTTTGACTATTGCTACACATATACCTGTGCTGCTTAAGACTGGTTATGTGGTCCAGGGTCACATATTAGCAAAATTGTACAGTGGTCTTTAAAAGTTTAAGTAATTTAAAAAAGCCATGAAAATAGAACAATGTACAGTACTGTTCACAGCTTTGGGGTTGGTAAGATGATTTTGGCTCTTAAGCTCACCAAGGCTGCTTTTATTTGATCAAAAAAAACTGTAAAAATTGTGAAATATTATTACAATGTCAAATAGCTGTGTTCTGTCTGAATATGTGTTCAAATGTAATTTATTTCTGTGATCAAAGCTGAATTTTTAGCATCATTCTTTGCGTCTTCAGTGTCACATGATCCTTCAGAAATCATTCTAATATGCTGATTTGCTGCTCAACAAACATTTCTGATTATTAGTAATGTTGAAAACAGTTGTGCTGCACAATATTTTTATGGAAACTGTGTTGCATTTTATTTTTCAGCCATTCACAATAGTCAGAATTTGCAGCTTTTACAACGTAATGGACTTTTCCGGGAGTGTATGAGCATGAGCAGAAGTTTGATTTACCAGTCTAACAAACACTAGGCCAAAAATAGTTTATTAGTATCTGCAATACATCTACATGTAATCCTATTCAAACCTTTTGAGGACAAGTCATTACTTCTGTAATACGTGCCATTGATTCGCTGCCTCCGCGACGCTACGGCACGTTAAGACTAATGGATCCCACTGTGCAATTATCACACGCCGCAGATCATTCATGCCGGTGCATTTCTCTGCTCTCCGGCGCTATTGGAGGCACGCAAAGCCACGCATGGCGGGGTAAATGAAAATGAAAGTGGCGGGTAGGAGACGGGCGCGCGTTAAATGCCAGCGGTGTGAATAAGAGCGTGTGAAGGAGCGAGAAACACAGATAGCTATTTAACATCCTCTCACAGTCGCTGGCGCTGATTGGCCTTGAATGCTGTAATGACACGGATGTACAAACGGAGGAAATGCTGGGGACAAAGCCTCGAGTTCACTCGAGCGTTAATGCACACCGCGGGAGCACTACGAGTGATTATGTATTGTGAAAATAACCATGGGAAACTATTTTTCTCTGTGCACGTAATGAGGGAATATTTTAAGCCAGGAACTATGATTTAGGAGTTATTTGAGATACAGTAAAGGTCGTGCAGACAGTAGATTTGAGGCTGGTTTTGTGTTATAATAGGAACAATATAATAGTGACGGTTCTCACCAACAAAACAATTTAACAGCCCGTTACATTTTTAAAGCATGATGGGCACAGATTCATGATTTGTTTTGGTTGTGCAAATGGATGGATTTTATGTAAGCTAAGATAAACAAAGTCAGTCTAGCATGAAAAGCAGTATGTTTCGCATTGAGTATTTTCATCTCTGCATTGAAACTGTAATTGTGGCCTGTTCCCACATCTAAGATATTGAGATGCATGCCTGTATACAACAATTTAGAAATTGCTAGTACAGAAGCATTTACAAAGAATTTGCTAGTATCACACTGAATTAAACATGAAATTTTTAATGTAGAAAGCCTAAAAACAGTAAATAAGTACACTTACAGTATTATACTGACATAATCTGTTGAATTATTAGCCCTCTGGTATTGTTTATTTAGGAGCTGAACTTTAGGAGTTGTTTTTGGTCAAAACAGACATCATAATTTTAGAATCATTTTATTTTTATGAATGCACTGTATTTTACAATTTTACACTACATATTTCAGTAATTTTTTTTTTCTTTTTTTTTTTTTTTTCATTTAATGTTACTAAATATTCATATCTGAATTATGGACCATTTATTACTATATAAAATGTAAGTACAATTTTTACATTTTTTTTTTTTTTTTTATTGTCTAAACTTACTAAACAATAATTGATGGTTAAATTAACTGACTCACTAAATACATACATACATACATTTTAACAAAAAAAAAAAAAAAAAAAAAAAAAAAAAAAATTCAACTTTTATAAAGTCTTGGCCCCAATTACAAGAAACGTAAAATTGCTTTTTTTTTTTTTTGGTTTAGTTTAGTTTTATTTAGTTTTGTTTTATTTTATTATCTTTCTTTATTGAAATTATTTATTATTATCTTTATTAAAAAGCTTTATTTACTACTTCAAAATGTCTTTTACAGTGTTATACTGACATAATGTTGAATTATTAGCCCTCTGGTATTGTTTATTGAAGAGTTGAACTTTAGGAGTTGAACTTTAGTAGTTGTTTGTGGTCAAAACAGATCATAGATCATAATTTTATACTAATATTATTTTTATGAATACACTATACTTCTCCACTACATATTTCAATAACATTTCATTTCATTCACATCTGAATTATGGACCATTTATCACTATATATAAAATGTAAGTACAACATTTTACAAATTTGAAACAATATTTTTGTCTAAACAACAACATATGGTTAAATTGACTGACTAACTAACTAACTAACTACGTACATACATATTAACCAAAAAAGACCTTGGTTTAAAAAAAAAAAAAATGTAAAACTGTTTAACACTGTGACGTAAAGGAAATTACATCATCTGGATTTTCTAGCATGACAAGGTTTTTTTATTTCAGTTTATCTTATTTCTGTCACGGTGTGTAGCGAGCAGCAAGACAAAGCTTGGAGGATGACGTTTTAAACCATACAATTTTAATTTTAACAGAAAAACAGGCTGACAGGTAGAACACATACACAACTAATAATGACTGAGAACAAACGAAGACAACTGGAGAACTGAGGGTTTAAGAAGGGGAGTAATTAAAGGAACTGATGAGTTAATTAATATGCACAGGTGAGCAGAATGACAATCAGGAAACAAAGGAAAACTAGGTCACGGGGGAACAGGCCAAATGAAAACTCAATGAACACAAGGACAAGAACTAAACATAACCCTGACAATTTTATTTTATTTTATTCAAATAATTTTTTTTTTTATAATTTTATTTATTATTTATTTATTTATTTATTTTTTCATTTTTTTTTTTTTGCAATGTGCAATTTTGTAATTTGCAATTCATCAAACTCAGTGATTTAACTCTGTTACTGCAAGTTAGTAAAACTAAATAGTTTTACTTCATTTATGGTAAATATAAGTTTATGAATGACAGTCAGCTACAGCATTTGGTCCCAAACTTGATACCCTGTACTGAGGAATAGTTTAATTTAAGATAAGTTAAAAATCATATATATATATATATATATATATATATATATATATATATATATATATATATATATATATATATATATTTTTTTTTTTTTTTTTTTTATAACATTTTATAAATATATATACACACACACACTATTTCAGTCTTAAATTTCATGTTTAATTCAGTGTGTTTCCTTGTAAATATTTGTGAAATTTATCAGCAATTTCAGAGTAAAAGTAGTTTCAAAGTAAAACTTTTTTTCAGTTATACTCAAATTTTTGTAACAAGGTTTTTCATATAATTCCTATAAAATAAAACACAATGTTTAAAAATAAACCCAGTATTTAGTTTGCCACGCTGAGGTTGAGCATCGGTATTTCCTGAAGGTTCAGCTCCTGTTCTCACCAGTCATTTGTAGCTTTATTATGACTGATGTTAATGTACCTTTCTCCTTCAAGAAGTCTGCTTTGTGTCTGTTGATGGGGTTTCTTTGAAGGTTGCTTAGGATGCTGTCCGAAGACCTGAGATGTTTTCTTCTTCTTTAGATCCGTTTGGACAGCTGGCCGTTCAGGCTGCTCTGTAAAGACACCGCCGTCCCCGTTAGCAAAGAAGACCGAGATTACTGGCTTTCTGTGCCCTGAATCACAGACCCACACCAACCCTGTCCATGTGGATCTGAACTCATTCACTACACCCATGATGAGCGTATAGGGTTAAATGGGGCTTATTCTGCCAGATTATTCTTTTTTTTAACAAAACTGTATCAACTAAATTCATAGATGTTTCTGTTTACATCACCATCCTACATGTTACACTTATATGGCGAGTGTCTTCAGTATGTTCCTCTATAAGGTTACTGATATCAGTGTTTATAAATCTGCTTATGTTTATGGCAGTAAATCAGTTTTAAACCTGCAGCTTAACTTTTCATATTCACACCTTCTATGACTCACAGAATTAAACTTTCCAGTCGCTTTCCTTCATATAAGTCTCTGTTGTCATGGCGATGTGTCAGTCTTCAACATACAAGAGAAACACCATAACCTTTCCATTTTCAAGCAGAATGTGAGTCAGAAACACTTTCTACAGATTTATTAACCATATAAGCTATAACATACAGTAATGAGAAATATCGATAGGAGATGTAAACGTTTTAACAAAACAAATCAATAATGATGCCTTGTTGATTGGATGGTTCTGTGATGCAACAACTTTGTTTCTTTATACTTTATTTCATTACTGTTTTCTAGCTTTGTGTCTTTTAGATAAAGCAAAAACATTTACTTAAAACACCTTGTCTTTTTTTTTTTTTTTTTTTTTAGAACAGCCTTTCATAAGTCTGGAGGTGCAATGTGTTTGTTTTTATCGGACAGAAGAAATATATTTCAGATTTATTAAAGCACAGATGGAGGATGAAAACAGTGGATTGTGAGCCAAGCCGATGTTGTTTGAGTCCGTGTGTATGAGTTTCTATAACAGCCGTAGCGCCAGTAAGCGCTTTATGACACAGTCTGGCTGAATTACAGAGCATTTCTCATCTCTCAACTGTTAATGTCCAGACTTACAGTGTTCTCTGCAATATCTAAATATCAAATGGGACAACTTGCTTAAACATCATTCAGCACGAGACAGTTATCTATTAGTTACAGGTTGATCAGTATTTATAGCTTCCAGTATGAAATTCATAGAAAGCATTCTTGTTTCACTTCATTGTTTGTTCTTCTTCAGCATTACCAGTCCAAAGCTTGGACACAGAATGTCATTCTTATTATTACTAATTCCACATTTTTGGTAACAACAATGTAAAAAAAAAAAATAATAATAATAAAATAAAAACTAAAATAAATAAATAAATAAATAAATAAAACAAATAAATAAATAAATGGAAGTGTGAGTATTATGTACCCCCCCCACCCCAAAAAAAGAGGAAAAAATAAAATAATAATAATAACAATACTAATGATAATAATAATCTTCTGTAAAATCAATAAAAACTACAAATATGTAAATAACAAGAAATCAAAAATTAAAACATGCAATAATTATACATATAATAACATATATATATTTGTCTGTGCAGTCAAGTCAATAAAATTTTTTTATTTTTTGTAAAAATGTATTTATTTAAACTATGAAACTATTAAAACACAAATGGCCGTGAAATAATTGTAAATGTATTTACAGACAAACAAATAAGGCAAGTCAACTTAAACACAAAAATCTAAATAAAAATATAATAATACTAATTTAATATATCTATTTGTCTGTGCAGTCAAGTCAAATATTTGTTTTATTATTATTATTTTTTTTCAACGAATGTATTTATTTATTTAAACTATAAAACTACTATTAAATAACAAAAATGGGAGTGCAATAATTATGCATTTACAAACAAACAAACAAAAATCAAGTCTACTTAAAAACAAAAATCTTAATAAAAATATAATAATAATAATAATAATAATAATAATAAATCTATCTGTCATTCAAGTCAATAATATATATATATATATATATATATATATATATATATATATATTTTTTTTTTTTTTTTTTTTACAAATTTATTTTAACTATAAAACTACTATTAAATAACAAAAATAGGAGAGCAATAATTATGTACAAACAAACAAACAAACAAATAAATAACGGCAATTAAAACAATCTAATAAATAAATAAAATAATAATATATTTGTTTACCATTTCGATTTGTTTGCAGACAATTTCCAGCATTTAAGCACAAGCCTTTACATCAAAAACATTTAAGTTGAGGAGAAACTTTAATTTGTCCAAATGTCCAGAGGTTTTTCTTACTGCATAGGAATCTCGGATATGGACTTGTATATTTCTGCTCACAGTTCTGTGCTGTAAACCTCTAGAACCTGTCGTTGAGTGATCAAAAGTGGATTGTTCTCATGGACACTTTAAGTTTATGTTGCTGCAGCATCTTGTAAACATGCATAAAAGCTCATAAAAAATTATATTCTTTATCAGGGCGTAGAAATATCTGAAGTAGAAGAAGAAGAAAAAAACCCTCAATACTTTTACTTGAGAACCAAAGAGATTTGTTTTAGCGAATATATCTGTGATACTATATTTTTCTTACCCAAAACTGTTTACATTTAAGAAAAGCGGATTAAAAGTGACTTTGTGCTGTGAACGAAAGGTGGAGAGCGAGGAGCCGAGGGCTTCTCAGCCCATCTGACCCTTTCTACAGCAGCCGCTTGATTTATAATGAGCGAGAATTAGTGATTCCAGTCTGTTGCCACCGCAGCTTTAGTAGATTAAAAGAAATAATTTATACACGCGCCGTGAGTCAGCTGGATTAATGCAGCCGTTCACACTGAGAGCTGTGGCCCACAGGAAGCGTCACTGACGCCCCAAAGGACACGAACACCAGCGTCTCGCCGCTGTCCTCCGGACTACCGCTGCTTCCCATGCTCTTCACGGAGCCGCGGGAGAGTAAATTAGACACCGAACAGTCTTGATGTTGCTGGACGGAGTAATGCATGACTGATAGAACATCTGACCTCTGTCCTCCGATAGACTCGTAACGCTGAGGGATTCATCACACAAAAGTGTGGAATCAGAGCGGCCGTTTGCATTCAAAGCGCATTCCCGCAGCACCTGTTTTCATCTCCGACAGAGCAATGAATCAAAATTCATGTAGATGGCGTAGACAGATATGTCCCCGTCTGTGGCGTTGCATACCAATAGCCTGGAGAACACTTAAAGGGCCAGCTTACTTTAATATGTTTTACTGAACACTTTACTGAAAATAAGTAATAAATAAGTAATAAATAAGTTGCAATTTTAAAATGCAATGTAGATATTTACTAGATATTTAAATAATTTCATTACAATTTTATAATTTATTATTTTTAAATAATAATTATAATAATACATTTTGTCTTAGATATTTATAAATATTATATAAAATATATAGAAAAGTAAGTTGCAATTTTTAAATGCAATCTAGATATTTACTGGAAGAATATCATAACAATAATTTTTAAAAAGTATTATTTTAATTAAATCTAAACATAATAACAATAATAATAATAATAAAAATAAAAATTCTGTTTAAATATTTACTTAATAAAAATATATATTTTAAAAAATATATTAAAAAATAAGCTGCCATTTTAAAATGCAATTTAGATATTTACTGGAATAATTTCATAAACATTTTATAAAGTATTGTTTTTTGATTAATAATAATAATAATAATAATAATAATAATAATAATAATAATAATAATAAAAGTTGTCTAGATATTTACTTTATAAAAATATTATAGAAAATATATCGAAAAGTAAGATGCAATTTTTAAATGCAATCTAGATATTTACTGAAAGAATTTCATAACATCAATTTTTTAAAAGTATTATTTTAAATGAATCTAAACATAATATTAATATTATTAATAATAAATTCTGTGTAGATATTTTATGAAAATATTATAGAAAAATATATAGAAAAATAAGTTGCAATTTTAAAATGCAACTTAAATATCTAGATATTTACTGAGAGAATTTCATAACAATAATTTTAAAGTATTTTTTTAAATAAATCTAAACATAATAATAATAATAATAATAATAATAATAATAATAATAATAATAATAATAATACAATTCTGTCTAAATATTTACTAATACAAAATATATTATACAAAATATATTAAAAGAAATTAGTCTTTTGAAGAAGTTAATTTGGATATTTACTGAAAGAATATCATAACAACAATTTTATAAAGTATTGTTTTTTTAATAAATAATAATAATAATAATAATAATAGTAAATAACAAAATCAACTAAAATGTTATCATCATCAGTCAGTGACAATCAATATTTTCATAAATGTTATGGCTGAAAACCTGCCATCTTTGTACCTATTCTGTGTTTGTACGTTTGTGCAAATTGTTTATTTTTGTTGAATATTATATATTTAATATCATGTTTTCTATGGGAAATAGTATACAGTATGTCAAGCAGATACTAGTAGTAGTATAAGTCTTATACAGTACTAAAAACATCACATAAACACTCATGAGACAAATAAAGCATGAAATACCATACAACTCTACAAACAAAAACACTTGGGTCACAACAATAAATATCAATCATTTTAATAGAGAAACAAACTCATTCGCAACTCACAGGACAACCAGTTACTACACTTGAAAACTAAATCAGCAGCAGTGCAAACTGTATTAATGATGTTAATTATTCAAGACCAAGTGCATGCTGGGAAGAGGGCAAAATGGTACTGAAGCCTTTTATTGAACGTAGGCCTATTTGAACCACAAAAACGGCATCAGTTGACGTGCTGCACTGCACGACCAAAGTACAGTCCAACAGAAAAGCAACGTCTCATAAGGCACGTCCGCTGAACTTATTGTCTATTTTCAGTGGCAGATATGATCAACAATACAGTGTTTTTTACAAACTGCTCATTGTGTGCTTTCAGTTCAATAACCCGTGATCTTGAGCTCAGATGTGTCTCGATGTACTGGAGGAGAGACAGAAGGCCAGCTGTAGATGAAGAAAACAGACTGAGAGAGAGAGGAAGGCCGATCTCAGCGCTGACGGCAGAAGATTGAGCAGAATATCGGCTGCTGCACTTCCACGAGATCAAACAATCAGGCCACCTATAATGGTTCAATCTCTTACTGTGAAGGCCAGCATTCTGCCGTCCTGCAGTCTGTCTGAGGAGCTCTATATACCTGGAGAAACCCATCTTAACTTCCTTATTCATCTCAATGGCAGCTGCTCAGCAGGAGCAGGACCCCTGGAGCAGAGCAGAGGTTAAACCGAAACAACACACACAGAACTAAGATCTCAATAATGACAACGAGAATGTCAATTACATGAGCTCTCAAATGAAATGAAATAAAGTCAAATAAAAAAATTAAATTAAATTAATTTAAATTCAAATAAAAGAAATTAAAATTCATTAAAATGTACTTTTAATTTGATTAAGTTTTTATTTATTTTATTATATTAAATTAAAATACATTTAAATAAATGAAATAAAATGAAATTAAATTAAAATAAATAAAAATAAAATTAAATAAAATTAAAATTCATTAAAATGTAATTAAAATAAAATAAATAAAAAATCAATCAAATTAAATTAAATTAAAATACATTTAAATAAATAAAATGAAATGAAATTAAAATAAATAAAAATAAAAAAATAAATTAAATTAAAATTCATTAAAATTTAATTAAAATAAAATAAATAAAAAATTTAATAAAATTTAATTAAATTTAAAAAAATAATCAAATTAAATTAAAAATTAATTATTATTATTTTTTTATTTATTTATTTTTATTGAGTATAGTGAAACACATAGCCTGACAGCAACATCCTGACAGTGACTTATACGTAAGATGAAATCAGTCATAAATATATACACCCACATATCCACAAATGAGCCAAAAAAAAAAAAAATAAAAAAAAAAAAACAGAACAAAACAACAACAACAACACCACAGACTGAGCTGTAAATGTATGGATGTGGTAGTTTAAACAGGTACAGAGATAATTTAAATCCACAGTTTCATGAGTTGTAATAGCAATTATTATTAATTCAATTTCTGTGTGTTATTTGGTGAGAGAAAAAATAGAAAATAGAAAAGAGAGATTATAGATATAACTGTACTAGGTATTAAATATACATCGATACGATTTATAATAATAATAACATTATAACATAACATAATATTAGACAGCAGAAAGAGCAACAGATGTGATCATCAATATAATGAGCTTTTAAGTATATTCTGTTAAGGCTTGGTCACTTCTTGGTTGAGTGACTTCAAAACATTGCACCATGTACAATCACTAATGCAGATCTATTTTCATAATCAATATATAGATGGAAACAAATTAAATGACACTGACAGATGATAGCCAACTTTTAAAATTGTAGGATAGAATAATTATTATTCATAATAATAATAGCGGTGGAAGTAGTGAGAGCAGCAGTAATAATAATAATAATAATAATAGTAATAATAATAATAATAATAATAATAATAATAATAATAGTAAGAAATGGACTAGTCGATAGAAGTTTTGCAGATAACCTCATACCCCTCAAGGTCCCACAGCCGCTCCATCCCCGCCGGCGTAGGCGACCAACAGACCAATCGGCACAGACCCCAACCCTGCCTCGTCTCTCCCCCCTGCCAACGATAAGACCCGACTCCCGTACCAGTGAATACCTTTAGTCATCACTTTTATCTTTTTTTTTTTTTTTTTCCCCAAAAGGGGTACTGGGTCATCACGACAGGCACCACCAGACCAGGCTCCCCTAGTCTGGGTGTGATCTGATGGTATAATATTTGTGTGTATAATTGGCTGTAATCCTGATGTTCACTAGTTAGCTCCCCAACCAGAGACACCACATCCAGCTCAGATTATACTCTTATTCTGCAAAATTAACAGAGGTAGGGCAGCACCAGCAGAGGCAGCAAATGGAGGGAGCAGGCGACCCAAACTAAAAAGTAAATAGTGCCCATGCAGACAAGATGCGTCAACCAGACCCATCGACTGGAACAAAGCAGCTGCAACACCCAGAGAACCTGTGAACCATCAAGTTATGACCCAGGCTAATACATAATACACACATACATAACAGATACATATACATATACACTTACACACACATCCACACACATATACCTACTTATAAACATACACACACACACACACACACACACACACTCATACATCAATACTACGACACCCACCACTTCCACCTCTATTGATAATAATAGTAATAATAATAATAATAATAATAATTATAATAATAATAACAGGATTTATAATAGTAATAATATGCAGTTTATAAGTATCTTACAAAAGAAATAGGACATCATCATAGTCAGTTATCATATAGCTATCATATAATTGCAATATAAACGTACCTTCAATTACGTACACTTATATACACATCTAAAAACAATTGTTGAAGAGTATAGTAAATTATACCCATGCTTTATAATTATATTGTAATATTGTAAAGATATTTTGTTTTTGGATATATAGCATGAGACTTAATAGGGACATCAGCTCACCAGCTAGATTTATTCAGTATTTAATGGTAGGAACAGAGGGCTGAAGGTTATATTGAATTTGAATAACTGGTTTTGTGTTTTTAAAGCATGTTGTTCTTGAATGATGTGTTCCCTTGACAGATGTAGCCACTGTGTAACTGATATTTGGCATTTGTTTTTCCAGTTAAGTAATATTGTTTTCTTAGAGACATGAGTAAAGGTATCAGATGTTTAAAAGACGGGTTAATTTGAGAGGTATTGCCGAGGAGGCACAGTACGGGGAGCGCAGTTTAAAAAATTTCTGTCAATTTGTTTGTAACATCTGTCCAGAATTGAAGAACTGGTGGGCATAACCAAAAAGCATGAAGGGTAGGAGTCTTGTGTATTTAAACTGCAGTTGGTACATCTGTCAGAAGTTCTTAAGCCCATTTTGAACATCTTGTGTTGTGTAATGTGTGTTCTATCTACAACTTTATTCTGAATTAATTGGATTTTTGTGTTTATACTAAAAGTGAAAGTATTTCTACAAACTGTTTTCCAGAATTCCACATCTGTGTTGATATTGAGGTCTTTTTCCCATTGTTTAACTGGTGCTGCAGTGTTTGTGTCTATAGATGATATTAGAGTATGTAATTTTGTAAGCGTCTTTGCTGAGTTGCTAATTGTGCTAATATGTTTCAAAATGGGGGGAGTTTGTGCAATATCTTTGATTCCAGTTGAAGTTTTAATGGAATTTCTGATTTGTAGATAGTAATAATAGTGTTCTTTTCCTAAATTCAATTTCTGCATTCATTCTGTAAATGTAATGAAGGTGTTGCCCAGAATCAGGTGATGTAAATGTGTGATGCCTTTCTCCTTCCATTTAGTGTTGTGGAGTGGACTATGGTTGATGGTAAAATCTGGATTATTCCATATAGGTGAGCTGATGTGTGTTGTGAGCTCATGGTTAGTCAGTGTGTTAGTTTGCCACCGCGCAGTGAGAGTTGTTTTAATCATCAAATTTGTAAATAGATTTTGTTGTTTAATTTTTTTTTGTGTGTGAGTGATGGGAGATCAGATATAATAATGTCTTTACATGCTTGTTTTAACTCTAGCCAAGGGTTTTGGATGGTGTCGTATCCTATCCATTTGCAAAGATATTGTAGATGAGATGCTAAGTAATAATGTAAAAAATTTGGTGCTGCTAAACCACCCTAAGCTTAATTTTTTTGTAGCTTTTGTAAACTTATTTTAGGCTTCTTATTTTTCCAGTAAAATTGACTTATTGTTTGATTCAATGAAGTAAAGCATTTGTTAGTTGGCCGTACGGGTGTCATGGTGAATAAGTAAAGCACTTTTGGTAATATACACATTTTAACTGTTGCATTTCGACCTATAATGGAAAGTGGCAGGTTCATCCATCTAGTCAAATCTTCTTCTATTGTTTTTAGTTGTGAAGTAAAATTAGGGTTAAATAGGTCTGATAGGTTCTGGGATATCTTTATTCCTAAATACGTAATATTATTTATTGTGAATGGTGTATCCTGTATACTAGTGTCGTGTGGATTCATATTCAGTGGTAGAATTGTAGATTTGGTCCAGTTTATAGAATAGACTTTAAGAATCTGTTTAAAATATGCTGATCTTATGTTCTGACATAGCATCACATAAAAACTAAGGTGAATTATATTGTATTTAGCATTTGAGGTAAATATGATGTTATCAGACAAATGATTCTCTCAAGCAAAGTTTGTAGCAAGAGGTTCCTGCCAGTTCCTGTTCTCTTATTGTAAGTCAAATGAGCCAGATTACTGAGATGTTCACCTTTTGTTTGTAAGGGCTCTCGATACCTCTGCCCAGTCTTTGAGTAGTTATGATGATTGGATTAGGACTGGTGTAAATGGTGCAGGCTGCTATACCTGAATACTTCATTTGCATGCTTTGTTTGGGGTTGTCACCCAGGTGCTTTGTCTCCAGATCTAAGCACTGCCCCCTAAGTGTATATAAACTACAATGTATCACTGCCTTAGTCAGACGACTTTTTGAAGACTGCAGTGCAGAGCAGCGAGTATCTGAATAAAGAAAAAGTTCTGCTTCAAGATATCCAAAAACGTCTCCTGGTCTCTAAGAAAAATTTCCAACAGAATAGACTGATATAATAGAATATTTGTTGATGAGATTAATTATTTCTGACAGTGATTTTTGGGGGTTTTGTAGAAAAAGCAATATGTCATCTGTGTATAAGGAAATTTTATGATTAGTGTTGTGTGACAATACTCCACAGATGTTTTTATTTTGTCTTATTGCGGCAGCAAGAGGTTCTATAAATAAAGCGAAGAGTAATGGAGACGGGGGCAGCCTTGTCGAGTCCCCCGCTGAAGCTGAAATGGTGATGATATTAAACCATTCTGTTATGACAGAAGCTAATGGTATATTGTATAATGTTTTAACCCAGTGGATAAATGAGTCTCCGAACCCAAATTTTTTAAGTGTTGTATGAAGAAAGTACCAGTTAACTTTGTCAAAGGCCTTTTCTGCATCCAGGGATATGATTATTGTTTTTTTCTTGTTTTGTTTAAAATGAAATTACTGATTCCAGACGGGTTGCTAAAGCTTTGCTTATTATTTTTAAATCTGTCTTAATAAGAGATAATGGGCGGTAACTAGTGCATAATGTTGGGTCTTTATTTGATTTGAGTAAAATTGTAATTAATGCTATGTTCAAAATTAAATAAAAATTAAATTAATTAAAATAAAAATTAATTAAATAAAAAAAATCATTAAAATTTAATAAAAAAAAAATTAAAAAATCATATTAAATTAAATTAAAATTAATTAAAATAAAATTCAATTCAATTCAAATAAATTAAAATAAAATAATAAAATGACCACAGCTCCTGTTTACTACACAAAATTATCCAACATAATAATAATAATAATAATAATAATAATAATAATAATAATAATAATTTTTACAAGAAAATAGTATTAATATAGTAATATTAATAATATCAGAATTAATACAAATGTAAATATGAATCAGATTAATATATAAATAAATATAATTATATAAATATTTATAAATAAATATAATTATTACATATTTTATATGTAATATATTTAAGACTGTAAAGCACTTAAAAGCAGAATTGTAGTACACTTTATCAACTGTTGTGAACAAATTATACTCTTTTTAATGGCTGAAGATCACATGCAATTAATAGAAAAAATGTGACATATTAATACTTTTACTCATCAGTGATGCATTACATTGATGAAAAGTGACAGTAAAGACATTTATAATGTTACAAAAGATTTCTATTTTAAATAAATGCTGTTCTTCTGAAATTTCTATGCATCTGTGAATCCTGAAAAATAAAATGCATGACAGTTTCCACAAAAACATTGGGCAGCACAACTGTTTTTAACATGTATAATATTCAGAAATGTTTGTTGAGCAGCAAATCAGCATATTAGAATGATTTCTGAAGGATCGTGTGACACTGAAGACTGGAGTATTGGTGCTGAAAATGCAAGTTTGATCACAGAAATAAATTAAATTTTAACAGACATTCACATAGAAAACAGCTGTTTTACATTACAATAATATTTCACAATTTTTACAGTATTTTTGATTTAATAAAAGCAGCCTTGGTGAGCAGAAGAGACTTCTTTCAAAAATACAAAAAATACCCCAAACTTTTTAACAGTATTGTATAACATTGACTCCTGCACTAGATTGTCAATTAAATCAGACAGACAACAGTAGTGTGACTATCACACCTGACTGAAACGACCCTCCGCCAACCATCACAGCATCGCAGTCAATCGAGTGCTTATTATCCGCAATCTGTGTCTAGTTGTGTGAGTCTCTCGAGATCAACACGGAGAAACAGTCAGCGTAATGTGCGTCAAACACAATTGCTCTGGTTCAGAAAGAACAAGCTGTTGCTGTACAATTGTCAGTAAATTATCAGAGCAGCGAGAAACTCGCCATCATCCACCTGACATCTGAGCGCAGGGCCGGTCCTGCATGCCTAAAGGTAGCACACTAATGAGGGATCATTACAGCTGCGGGAAACCTCCGCGCTGCCATACACTCATCCTTCAGAGCCCTTTCGGGTGTTTCATGTCAGAATAACAAGTCTTTTCGTTTAAGGTGACATGTTCTGCATGGCCGTCGCCACGTTGCATATGTCGAGGAAATTAACCAGAATATTTCTCCTGACAACAAAGAAACGGTGAGGCGAATTGAAAATGTTAAGTGGGTTTTCTGGATCTGTCGGGGTCGGTCATTTGCGTCAGGTTTTTCTCAGAAATATTGATTTTGAGTTCAAGCCGGATGACCGGAAGATCAGAAGGTTTTGGCGTGTCGGCTCTGAGGTTTTCGAGGATAGTTCTTCGAACATGACTTGTTAGGTCTGCAAACATCATCTAATTAGTAGGTGTTTGTGTGAAAAGTTTGGTTTGAGCACATATTAATATAAACTGGCTTGGACAGACCCTGATGCAATATATAAACAACATCTAAAACAAACCCCAAGACAGGCAAGTGTTTCTGATTATGACTCCTTTGAGATTTGTACTAAATTCATGAAATGGAATTCATATATTTATATTAAATTACTATTAATATAATTATTCTATTAAATAATATTAAAAATGATTGTAATTAATACTTTTATTCAGCAAGGACACATTAAATTAATCAAAAGTGACAGTGAAGACATTTATAATATTACAAAAGATTTCTATTTTAAATTTTAAATAAATGCTATTTTAAATAAATGTTCTTTTGGACTTTCTATTCATCTGTGAATCCTGAAAAATAAAATCTATGACAGTTTCCACAAAAATATTGTGCAGCACAACTGTTTTCAATATTGCTAATAATCAGAAATGTTTCTTAAGCAGCAAATCAGCATATCAGAATGATTTCTGAAGGATCATGTGACACTGAAGACTGGAGTAATGATGCTGAAAATGCAGATTTGATCACAGAAATCAATTACAGTTTAACAGATATTCACATAGAAAACAGCTGTTTTAAATAACAATAATATTTAACAATCTTTACTGTATTTTTCGGTCAAATAAATGCAACCTTGGTAAGCAGAAGAAATAAAATATTACAAAATCATACAGACCCCAGAACCTGCAGTTTTTGTGTACTTAAATATCTAATTTGGGGTTTTCCATAGCTTTTTATTGCTTATAATATAACCTAACGCTAACAGAAAACCTTTTGCACTTTTAGAATTAAGAAAATACTATATATATATATATATATATATTTTTTTATATCATTCAGTCTCTCAGTCTTTTGTAAAGATTTATACACCTCTAAAGCACATTCAGAGCAGTTTAGTTATTGTCAGTATGTTGATATTTAACTAGTGGTCCAAAAATACCTAAATATGAACGTGATCAGCCTGAATTTATAAACCTTTTGATATTTTTGGTAAACATGCTTTAACACACTAGCACAGCATTTTGAAGAGCGATATTAAATACTAAAGCTGCCTCTTTCATTTAATCTTATACTTAATGTTTTTAATCGTTGCATGAGTGATAAATAAGTAATCCATAATCTGTTGTAAATTTAATTTGTTTCAATGATTTATGTGATTACAAACACATTTCCATTTGCTCTAAAATTTGCAAAAGGACTCTTGAATGATGTTGGCTTTGGAAAATATACAAATCTTCTCCCAGTGTGAGCCAATTTGTCTGTAATATTAAACATATTTGTCACAGGATCTTATTAACATGAATAATTTGTTAAGAGTGTGTCCTCTGTAATAAATAATGTTAAATATCTGCTTTGTACGGGGAATTTTCTTGAAATCTCCATGCAGAAAAATCCATGATTTAATAGGGAGAAAACAGGCACGAATGAATTGCATAGCTCGTCTGCTGCTTTTAGTTAATTGCCAGAGCCTCCAACAATTCGTTTCAAAGCAGGAGGTGGAGCAGATCGATAAATTTGACCTTTAAGACAGTATTTTCAGTCATTTATAGAGCCAAGTGCAGCACAGCTCATACATCCCAACTGTCGGCCGACACTCGTTATCTTCACTGATAATGCCTTATAAACTTCTCTGCGGGTGAACCGACTTCTCAGTCATTTCCAGCACGAGTCTCAGCACGGATCCTCAATGCTCGACATAAGCAGAGAGAGCTCAAAACTCGTCTTTGTCAGCTAGGAATACAGCAGAACGAGTAGATGTTGATATAAGCGCTGTTCCGGGATTCAGAAACAAACCGTGATGAGCAGGGTGAAGAAATGTTTGCATAGAACTCATCTGTCTGAATGTAAATGATGCAAGAGTGGTGTATGGTTTGTACTCAAAGTAAAACAATGAACATGAACTAAGTAAACATATGAACAGCTCGTTTCCATACCCATCTACAAACTATGTCTAACATATTCATATGCTCATATGTGGTCTATGAACTCGGAATGTCATTCATTTTTTCAAACCTGTAAATAAGTTTTTTTTTTATATTTTAAAAACCAAAAAACAAGGGATTGTGACATAAAATGAAGAAATGATTCAAATATACCTTTATTTCAATGCCTCTAATCTTGCTTTATTATTGTTCTTTTCCATTTTTTTGTATAAATGTAACTGCTCTGACATTACAATTTTAAGGATTTTTTATTTATTTATTTATTTTTGCAGTAATAGCACAAATATGGACGCCCATTTCTACCACTGAATAAAAAAAAAAAGGTTATTGCGACTTTTTATCTTACAATTCTGAAACTCGCAGTTCTGAGAAATGAAGCTGCAAATGCATGATATAAACCTGCAACTGCAGGAAAAAAAAAAAAAAATTGTGAGATATAAAGTTGCAATTGGGAGTTATAAAATCAGAACTGTGTGTTAAGTTATAAAGACAAATTGTGACTTTATATCTTGCAATTGCGACTTTATTTCCCAGAATTGTGAAATATAAAGTTGCAGTTCTGACTTTATAACTCACAATTGCAATATTTTTTCTTGCAATTCTGACCTTTTTTTGCAATTGCGACTTTATTTCTCAGAATTGCAAAATACAAAGTCACAATTCTGACTTTTTTTCTCGCAATTGAGACTTTATTTCTCAGAATTGCGAGATATAAAGTTTTGACTTTATAACTCGCAATTGCAACTTCTTATCTTGCAATTCTGACTTTTCTTGCAATTGTGACTATTTCTCAGAATTTCAAGATATAAAGTTGCAGTTCTGACTTAATAACTCACAATTGCAACTTTTTATCTTGCAATTCTGACCTTTTCTCGCAATTGAGACTTTCTCAGAATTGCAAAATATAAAGTCTGACTTCATAACCTACAATCGCAACTTTATATCACGTAATTCTGACTTAATAACTCACAATTGCAACTTTTTATCTTATCTTGCAATTCTGACTTTTTCTTTGCAATTGCGACTTTATTTCTCAGAATTTCAAGATATAAAGTTGCAGTTCTGACTTCATAACTCACAATTGCAACCTTTTATCTTGCAATTCTTACCTTTTCTTGCAATTGAGACTTTATTTCTCAGAATTGCAAAATGTAAAGTCTGACTTTATAACTCACAATCGCAACTTTATATCACGTAATTCTGACTTAACTCATAATTGCAACTTTTTATCTTGCAGTTCTGACTTTTTTTTGCAACTGTGACTTCATTTCTCAGAATTGAGAGACATAAAGTCAAAGTTCTGACTTTATAACTCACAATCGCAACTTTATATCACGTAATTCTGACTTAACTCATAATTGCAACTTTTTATCTTGCAGTTCTGACTTTTTTTTGCAACTGTGACTTCATTTCTCAGAATTGAGAGACATAAAGTCAAAGTTCTGACTTTATAACTCACAATTGCCAGTTTATACTTCTGACTTTATAACTCGCTTTTTAACTTTATTCTCAGAGCTGTTTATATCTCCCAATTCTGAGAAAAGAAGTCAGATTTGCGAGTTTGTATCATACTGAGTAAAAAAGTCAGATTTGTTAGATAAAAAGTTGCAATAACTTTTTTAATTTTTTTTTATTCGGTGGCAGAAACGAGCTTCCATACACAAAAGATCAGTCACAGCTAGTGTAAATATTACATTAATGGTAATTAAAAGAAATCTGATGTGGGACAGGACAAAACCAGATTTTAATGAAGCGATACTGAGCCACTATCTGTTTTTCTAGTATATATAATAGTTCTTGCAACAAAAAAACCACTAGGTTTTGTGACTGATGCGTTAAAAACGAGTAATGGGACACCAAAGTGTGCTGTACTCATAGAAAAAGAGCCAAATACAATTGATGAGAACATCCTGTAATTGGGTCCTCAAAAGCATCTGGGTCATTCTGGCCATTACAAGGCCTGGAGAGAATGAATCAAACACATTTAACACAGGGAAATTTGAGAAGATATAAATTACGCGTCAATTCGTGACGGCAAAATGCAGATTGTACAGAAGAAAGGGAATGGGGAGAAGGGGGAAGAAAGAAAAATCATTAGCGTAATGATTAGAGTGGGGAATGGAACAAATGTAGATTTGCTAATGAACTGCCCCGTTACCCTTTCAGAATCCCCCCGTTAAAACCCACACCTACCCTCCATACAAATGTAATTTTAGCCTGCAATTGAAGAACTATCTATTTATCGTGCAGGTATTGCAAACCGGATCATTATAAGTTTGATCTTTGCATGGAATTTGAATTACACTCTGTACTGTATGTTCTGCATACTAAAAATATATGACAGGAAAAATAGCCTACGAATGAGAGAATCTAAATCAATCATCACTTTTGACTTTTTTAATGCTCTTTTACTTGCTTTCAACTTTGGATTACATTTGATAAGGAGCAATTTTGACATTCAATGTCTGACAGTAATTTGCTCCACCAGGACACCAAGTCGGATCAATAGCAATTCGATTCACAAAACTCGATAGGACCAGAACCCATTACGCAATAGTCAAGAGCCGTTTGCTTTTTCATGGTACAGTACAAATACGCTGCTGAACAGAAGCACCAGAGAGGAGATCAGGCTCAGTGCAGTTTCAAGAGATTCAGTGTAATAAAAACTATTTATCATATATATATTCTACATCCATTGCAACTGTAAAAAAATAATGTGACAAACAGGGTAAAATGAAGGATTAGTTCACCCAAAAATGAAAAACAAACAAACAAAAGGCTATCCAAGATTAGGATGAGTTTGTTTCTTTATCAGATTTGTAGAAATGTGTAATCTCATCACTTGCTCACCAGTGAATGTGAACCTCTCTAGTGAATGGGTGCCGTCAGAATGAGAGTCCAACTGATAGAAAACATCACAATAATCCACAAGTAATCCACACCACTCCAGTCCATCAGTTAACATCTTGAGAAGACAAAAGATGAAACAAATCCATCAAGATGTTTTTAGCTAAAATCCATCCACTAAAGTCCGTAATCCATGGTAACTAGAGCTGTCAGTCAATTAAAATTTTGAATCTAATTAATTACATTATGTTTCGATTGATTAATCTAATTCATCACAAAATAAATTTGACTGTAAAAATACACACAAGAGATTATTTAAAGCTAATTATTATTTACAAATTGTAGCTTTAGAAAGAAATATTTCATTTGATTCAACATCAAATTTATTACACAAAAACATTTAGGCTGCAGCGGCTTAATGTAAACTATGGAACATAAAAGAAGATCATTTGAGAAACATCTCAGTATTTTTTGTTCATACGATGAAAGTCACTGGTAACCAAAACGGCTTTGTTACCAACAGTCTTCAAAATGCCTTTTTTCATGTTCCACAAAAGAAAGGTTTGAAACGACATGAGGGTGAGTAAATGATGACAGAATAATTATTTTTTGTAAACTGTCTCTTTAATGTTTTTATTTGTAGCCTTATTTTTTAAATGAAATGATACTCTAAATAAAAAACTAAATCTGCAAGCAGGTGGCGGTAAATGTCGTCATGAGTCGTTCACTTATTGGATTCATTCAAATGGCTGATTCATTCAGGAATGAAGTAATTGGCTCTTTATGAATGAGCTTTTGAATCATTGGTTCACACGTTTTGTTCAAAACGTGTATTCATTCAGAAACTAAACACTGTGTTGCGCTGAGACGCACAACAATTCTGCTAACGCTTCAACGGTAATACAGTCATGGCCAAAATGGCACCGTTGTAATTCTGTCAGAAAATGCAACCCCTTCTTTTAGAAAATTGTTGCAGTTGCAGATGTTTTGGTACTCACGTTTTTTTATTTATTTTTTTTTGTTCGCATTGGAACAACACAAAAAAAAGGGTAATTGGCACCCTTAACTTAATATTTGGTAGCACCCCCTTTGGAAAAAATGACTGAAATCAATCGCTTCCTGTAACCATGAATGAGTTTCTTACACCTCTCTACTGGAATTCTGGACCGCTCTTCTTTTACAAACTGCTCCAGGTCATTCAGATTTGAAGGATGTCTTCTCCCAACTGCTGTTTTGAGATCCACAGGTGTTCTATGGGATTCAGATCTGAACTCATTGCTGGTCATTTCAGAACTCTGCAGTGCTTTGTTTGTAACCATTTCTGAGTGCTTTTTGAAGTGTGTTTCGGGTCATTGTCCTGCTGGAAGACCCATGACCTCTGGTGGAGACGCAGCTTTCTGACACTGGCCACTACGCTGCGCCCCAAAATTCTTTGGTAATCATCAGATTTCATGAGACCGTTCACACAGTCAAGGCAACTGGTGCCAGAAGCAGCAAAGCAACCCCAAAACATCTTTGAACCTCCACCATGTTTGACTGTAGGGACTGTGTTCTTTTCTTTAAAGGCCTCATTTCTTTTTCTGTAAACAGTGCCATAATGTCCTTTACCAAAAAGCTCTACTTTTGTCTCATCTGTCCACAGTATGTTCTACCAGAAGGATTGTGGTTTTGTCACATAAGTTTTGGCAAACTCCAGTCTTGCTTTTTATGCCTTTGTGTCCTCCTGGGTCTCCTACCATAGCGTCCCTTTTCATTCAGATGGCGCCGGATAGTGCGAGCTGACACTGTTGTACCCTGTGTCTGCAGATCAGCTTGAATTTGTTTGGAAGTTAATCGGGGTTCTTTATCCACCATTCGAACAATGCTTTGTTGTAAGTTTTAATTAATTTCTCCATGCTCAGTGTGACACACAACACAAAGGTTGAGTCAACTTTTCTCCATTTTAACTGGTTGCAAGTGTGATTACAGGAGCATCACATGCTTGAAAAGCAATTATTTCTTATAATTTTGACAAGGTGCCGATAATTTTGTGCAGTCTATTTTTGAGTTCTGTGTGAAATTTTGTCAAGTTTGACTTTTCTTCTCTGTTTTTTTTTTTTTTTTTTTTTTTTTTTTGTGTGTTGTTGCAGTGCAAAAAACAAAAAACAAAAAAACAATAAGAATGTGAATACCAAAACATTTGCAATTGGAAGAAGAGAAGTCTTGACAGAATTGCAAGGGTGCCAATATTATATATGTATAAACATGAGACAAAACACATGCAGAGGCATTTTTTACACAGTTGCCCTGCATCATATTTGTCAACTATATGAAATATAAGATGACGTACAGGTCTGGGGGCGGAGCTAGTGCATTAACTGTGTTAGAAAATTTTAATCACGTTATTTTTTCATAACTAATTAATTAAGTTGACACGTTAAACTGACAGCCCTAATAATAACGCTGTCTGGTGAAAAAGTCCATCTCCTGCTGTCTCTCACATCAAAATCCACCTGTTTTGGACAGTTTTGGCTTGTAAAAGATCTGTGCAGATTTCTCTCCTGATTAAGACCAGACCACTTTTTCACTGGAGGAAGTGTTATTATGGATTCATATTTTACTTCAAAATGCTTAATGATGAACTTGTTTCAGCTTTTGGTTTGTCAGGATGTTAACTGATGGACTGGAGTGGTGTGGATTACTTGTAGATTACTGTGATGTTTTTATCAGCTGTTTGGACTGTCATTCTGACGGCACCCATTCACTGCAGAAGATCCCTTGGTGAGACAGTAATGAATGCTCAAAGAAATGACCTTTAGTCAAGGTGTACTGTAAATATTAAAAACACCAGCAACAACATTACAAACAACACTACATAAGAAAACACTGAGAGGGTCACCTTTAAATTTCGACTTCAAAATAACAACACAATTTGTGCCGTACAAATCTAAATTTGTGTCTGAGCAAGCCTTAGATTAGCAAGATTTAGATGTAACCATAATAAGAAGCGTCTTTAAAATTAGTATGCGACTGCGAGTCTGCGTATCTCCTTGTTTACTTGCACGATATGCTTAGATTAAGCATAATGATGTGCCATCGCAACAGCAAACAATTCGGTAATCGTCAACCTCGCAGCGGGGAGATTGCGAAGGTCATAATAGATTGTGACAGTTCATTACTTATTATTACCACCAGGATTAATACACGGAGTGTCGGCCGTGGTGCAGCGGCCCGCTTTGCCCCCGAGCCTCCAGACAATCCATTATTTGCTTGATATTTGTTGGAAAATAGGTCACGAAAAAGATGAGGCCCACACTTTCCCAGAGAGGAGCATTACGGTGCAGCGTAATGAAGGCATATTTCTGTTCGGTCTTTACATAGAGGCTCAGCTCCGAGACAGACGCGTAAGTGAAGTCGCTGTGTCCACGCCGGCTGAATCTCTGCTTTTTGCTTTTTAATTGAGATTCAGCGCTGCAGAAAATTGACGGTGGGTATCTGACACCGTGGGACTGATGACTTGTTGTTCGTCTCTTGAGGGGGATAAATTATTCATGCTGAGAGAAGAGGACAAACAAACAGAATGTGAAAAATACAGAAAGAAATAAAAACGAGGGGATTTTGCTTGAGCTTCGTTTCTTTCAGAGGAATAATATTGATGTAGCAAGTGCACAGCAGAGGAGTGTATATTCCATACACAAGTCATGCCATCTCTGGGCTGCATTAAACAGTCTGTGTAAATACACATAAATGCCACATTAGATGAAATACCACTTCTGCAGTCTAAATATAGATTGGTAACAGCCCCAGTGTTTTATTATTCTAATTGCATTTATTGAATAATATATGGATTTACACTAAAGATGATGAATGCACTTAATAAGGATAGCAAATTTGCTCTCATAAAGGTTAAAAGTGTCCCTGGAAATCAACTTACAAAATATTGTCCCTTAATGGAAAGAGTAATATTTTGTCACCCTAACTCCCCATTTATCTTCACCCTAACACAGAATTCTTGATTGCAGGGATTTATATTGAAATGACTGGATTTCATTGGTGAATGATGATAAAAATGACCTCATCTTTACACTATCAACATGTTTACAGGTAATTACTAGATTACACTAGAATTACTAGAATACACTAATTACTAGAATGATTACACATCTGGCTGACCCAATAATTAGTACAAGACAGCGAAACTGTACGAATTTGCACAAGTTCAGTCATACGGTACAGTTTTGTACCTGTAGCAAAACATAAACATTATTATAACATTAAAAAAAACCTATGAAAGCTGTAATTTTCATACAATCGACACAAGTCGTACAATATCATATGATTTTGCCTGCTTATTATGAGTCATATTATTATTAAACATCTCACCAATCATTTTTTCAACTATATTTTTTTCAACAGTGAAATGAGGTAAGAAGTTTGCATTTTTTCTGCCTGTTAATGAACTTTGGGCCTCAACTATACAGTTTTAAACCCTGGTTTCTGTGATTTTTTTGTGATTTTTAAAGAAAAATTGAAAATGAAACTTTAATATATTTAAACGCCTAAAATAAGCAGTCAAGCAGTGTTGGTTTGGACCAAATGGTGTTTTGTATTTTCCAAAGAATGAATGTCCCTAATAGCAATAGAGCAGGTGAAACCCTTTGAAAAACTATTGGATTCCTGTTGAATTTATGATTTTTTTGCCTCGGCAAATTCGCTAAACAACAATAAATGTGAATGAATGTTTAGAAAAAAATCTTCAGTACCCTAGTTTTTTGTACTTTTGTACTTGTACTTGTACTTGTACTTAAAAATGACCATTATTACCAGTGTTGGGGACAAGTTACGTAATAATATTACTTTTTTCAAGTAACTAGTAAAGTAACACATTACTTTTGAATTTCTAAGAAAATATCTTTCAAGTAAGTAACAGCAGTTACTTTTTTCCCCATTTGGGGAAATTGGGAGTAAACATGATGTTACTGTATTCTAGACTAAATGTGAACATGCATTAATTCATCTCACTCACAAAAAAACAGATTCAGTATTCCTTAAAATGAATAAAAACAGTGAAATGCAAACTCAGAATATGACACAACCCTGCAATAATTAAATATGTTAAATAACACTAATATCCTTTATGTATTTAATCCCATTTTATTAACCTGCTGACCTTCGATGATGCAGTTCAACCATACTAATAACACAAAATTACTTTGGATAAACTAAAATTTGTGCTTTATTGTTTTTTATAGCTGAAGAGTGATCTCCTGCATAAATGTACTTTTCTTACAGCCTGAGGTGAATTCATTTCACCTTTGGTGTAAAAAAGCTTTTGCATTAGAATTGTTTAATATTAAAAACAAAGAAGCAAGTCCTGCCCAGATTTAAAACGTAACGCAAAAGTAACACAACGCATTACTCTCCATAAAAAGTAACTAAGCAACTAAATGCATTACTTTTAAAAGTAACTTTCCCCAACACTGATTATTACAACAACCAAAACCTATGAAAGTTGTACATTTTCATGCAATCCAAGTTGTAAAATAACATACAATTTTGCCGCAACAATTTTTGGCCACAGTTACGTAAAAGATACATGTTACGATGTTCAATACTATAGTGTAAAGTATGTTTCTGGCCTCAGCATCTTCAAAATTCTGCATGTAATTCTTCTTCGGAGCCCACTAATTTACATTGCATGGACAGAAAACAAACCCTAACACGATAAACGGCGCCCTGAAGTATGATCAAAGTTTGTATGGATAGTAATGACTCGTTCAATCAAATGGAGCTCCTGCGAGCATGAAATGGAGCTGGATTTGCCTTCATGGCATATATGACTATATCCAAATGGACAACCAAAACTTCAAGGCCTCTCAGCCTACATCTACGCCAAGTCTACGAGTGCATGTTGGAAAGCCTGCAGCATCTCTGTCAAAGCTGTTTAGTCAGAATACATTATCACCATGGTAACTGTATGGTAATCTTGTTTACCTCAGTGGTATCGCAGCAGTACCTGTGCGGTCGCTCCGTTGTGATGGTATAATAACAGCGTGACTGCACCGTGGTAGAGCTGGAATCTGCTAACAACAGCTTTAAGAAGCTAGACAAACACTTGCAAGCCAGCATCCAAATTTAAACCCAGTACCTTAGTTTCCAAACATTTGACAAGCTCGCCGTTTACCTGTTTTCCTGTCCACGGGCATTCACTAGAGCTGTTTTTGGAGCTTTGAAGAGGTTATTTTCTCCTGAATATTGCTTCAAGTCTTTATTATTATTATTATTATTATTATTTATTATTATTAATAATAACAACATTAATAATAATAATAAAAAAAATAATAATAAACTCACCCAAACACATTATATACATAATGAGATTATACAAATATAATACATAATTGCATCTTGTAATATGCATCTGCATAAAAATTGTGCAAATAAACATGTAAACCAAGATGCATGCAAGTCACATTGTGAATACACTTATGAATTACAATTTAATTGGAACATAATTTGTAAAAATATGCATGAATTACAAATCGTGCATTTAAATTATTACATAAAATGTTTGAATATTTGATTTAATTTTTCAACTAAAATGAACTAAAATGTTTGTTGACTAAAATCATAATGACTAAAATGAATGAAAATGACATGATGAAACGTACATACACAGAATGCAATCTAATGCCACGGTTACAAATACTTTGCAACCAAATAAATTAGTCTTTGTCTCAAGTTACTAAAAGAATAGCGAAGGACGGACGGTCTGTCTGCATACATTCAAAGGCCATTTAGCATTCTGCTATCTGTTGCCTATCATGAAATGCCCATGTCGTTCCACATTATGCTAATTAGCGTTATAACTGCGATTAATCACGTACAATCAACGCAGGTACAGGGACAACAGAGATTCAGTAATGAAGCGCTTTCCTTAGGGCCCCTTTGCTCAATGAAACGATGACACATGGCAACTGCAGCAAATCAGCCGAAGGATTCATTATGCTGCTAACAGCTCTTATTCATCGCAGTGTCTGCGCTCAGGAGCCTTTGTGCTCTCTTAACCAGACGTGTCAAAATAATACGCAGTCCCCTCCCAATCTTCCTCAATGACACTTAGAATATGAATTATGACTGCAGCAACAAAACACTTTGGGGAATATTGTAAGAGACCACCGCAAATTACATAGCGTTGCTAGGGCAACATAAAAACACCTTCAAAACAATATACAACCTAAAAAATGTGAAAAAAAAACATTACAAATAAAACCAACATACAACCTAAAGACAACTTAAAATCAACATACAATCTAAAAAAAAACCTTAAAATCAATCTATAACCTAAAAAACAACTTAAATCAATGTATAGCTCAAACAATTTAAAATCAAAGTACAACCTAAATAAATAAATAAAATCTAACTACAACCAAAAAAAAAAAAAAAACAACTTAAAATCAACTTACAAACTAAAATCAACTTAAAATCATCCTGCAATCTAAAAAGAAATATCAAAATCATCATACAATCCAGTAAACGACATAAAAGCATTCTTCAATAAATAAATACATAAATCATCCTACAACCTAAAAAAAAAATCTTAAAATTGTACTACAACCTAGAAAACAACTTAAAATCATCCTACAACCTACAATAAATAAATAAATAAAATAATCTACCTACGACCTAGAATACAACTTAAAATCGACTTACAACCCAAACAAACAATTTAAGATCAACATACAACCTAAAATAATTAAATTTAAACTACAACAATAACAAAAACAACTTAAAATCAACCTACAATCTAGAAAAATGAAAATCAACCTACAACCAAAAACTTAATTAACCTACAACCTATAAAACAACTTAAAAATCACCCTAAAAAAAAAAAAAAAAAAAAAAAAAAGGAACACAACAAAACAAAAAACAAATACACCTTCAAAGGCAATGTTTGAGACAAACCTGTGCACAAGAAGTAAGACCAGACCAAGTGCTGCTCACTTTTGACAAGTTGTTGTTTTATTTTGCACAGCAGTGTTTCAAATTAGTGAAATCCTTTCTTGCTTGTGTTAAACTGTCTGAATCTTATGACATGAAATATATATATTCTCTGTTGACTTATAATAATGCTGCCTGCCAATTTCTGCGATCTATCAAACTCCTTTCAGAATGTGAGCAAGAGAAATGTTCGTGTCATGAGAGAATTCATTAGAAAGAGCAGCTCTTACCTCATTTACTCTGAACTTTTCTAGCTTGATGGATTGGAAAATGCCTGGACTTTTTTCCATTTGCTTTTCAAATCTCTCTAGCTTTATTATTGTTCTTCATATAAGCTTTAATTCGAAGCATTCGGCATTCTGATTATGGCATGAATGGAACAAGTTGTTTTTTTTAAAAACATTTATGAAGAATCTCTAACCAAATAAGTTGTGAAAATGTGGTTGTTCACAAAAGAACGTAATGTGTTAATTTCCATTTAATTGCCTGAGAAATTACAAAACGTTATTTTAAATTGCCTACCCAAAGATTAAAACATAATTATGTTTGAATGCCAAATGTCATATTACAGAAAGTCAAAAAAAAAAAAAAAAATGAAAAAAAAATGAAAAAGCATGCTGTAAAAACAATAAACATACATAATTTACAGTAGCAAATAACCAAACAGGTTTAAGCTGAATTGAGTGGTTTTAAAGTGGTTTTCCTCAAAACGATGGGCTTCTTATATTCTGTGGACAATCTCTGGCTTATTAACACCTGCAGATGCTCATTTTCCCAACAGATGTCTCTACACTTCTGTTCCTCTGTTTATTACTCCAGTGATGTCCAATTCCATTCCAAAGAAAATAAAACAGCCCATGTTCTTATCTTCTTAACATCAGAATTTACTTAAAGTTCAATTCTCTTCTGAGAAAAACAGGCCATGCATTTTATTTTCATGTTTTATTGTTATCACAACTTAATAACATAACAAAAGTTGTTTTTATTTATTATTTTTTAAATTATTATTTGATTTTGAAACAAAACGCTGATTGACTGATACACAGTGCTTCACTCAATAATGCTGTCTACAATAAATACATAAATATAATCTAACCAATCACTGTATTTTAAACATTTAATTTGTGCAGTTAACATATTTAAATGGTCTAAACATTGTGCCTTCAGATAGATGCAGGTAAGTATTTAAAAAAAAAAAAAAATAGAGCTTCTTGGATTCAGCCCACTTTATTTTCCTCATCCACTTGAAATAAAATATATGATTTTGTTTGTGATCTGACCATTGCGTGTAGGACAGCTTCTGATTGAAACTGATTTGTAATTTGATGAGATCAATAGTGCTTTATTTATTCACAAACAGAAGTAATGTAATCCTATTTGTGTATTTTATTATCTCATTTGGTTTAGTGCTGCTGTTGGGTAACATTTCAAACAACTTTTGTTATGATGAGATGACAAGAAAATTTTTATTTTTTAAAAATAATAATGAATGGCCTGTTAGGACTTCCATACTGGAAAATCTTTATACTTAAATAAGTTTTCTTTTATGTTCATACGTTCAAAGTAACTTTCATATGCTAAAAATGATCAAAGTTTGTGTAGATTTTTTTTTTTTTTTTTTTTTTTTTAAACGAGATAACCGTGTGGATGCCAGCTGTTTGGTGGGCGTTGTGCATATTGAATCCGCTGCATCAAAACATACCCTCATCTTTTTCTGTGGTAAACATCATCATTTACAATTATTAGCTTTTAGTCCAAAAGTGAAAATACTACAAAAAGTTAAAGTCTTTTATTCAACCGCTCAAGCTTTTTCTTCCTCTCTTTCTTTCTGTTGTTGCCATGACCTATTGCTCTGTTTCTGCTTGAAAGGGTTTTCTGTCAACCAAAATATCATAATAAAAGCTCGTTTTCTCTCTCTCTCTTTTTAGCTTCTTAAAGATGATAACAAAAGCAGGCTTGGGTATTCCTGTGGGCATTAAACTGAGTGAGAGAGAGAGATACTCTCATATGCATATCTTCACAGTTTGTGTATGAAATATAATTCAATATAATTTGATAATATAATATTTGATTTCACCCAAATATAGAGAAGTAATTATGATATGCCAGGGGAGGCACAGAGAGGTTAATTCAGTTTTATATTCTTTTTAGGTGATACATATAATGAAAGATAGCATACACTATCATTCAAAAGTTTGGGGTCAGGAAGATTTTATGATGTTTTCTGAGTCTCTTCTGCTCATCAAGGCAGCATTTATTTGATAAAAATACAGTAAAAATGATAAAATATTATAATTTTTAAAAAGTGGTTTCCATGTGAATATCTGTTAAAATGTAATTTATTTCTTTGATCAAACCTGCATTTTTTAGCACGTGTCACATGATCCTTCAGAATTCATTCTAATATGCTGATTTGCTCCTCAAGAAACATTTCTGATCAATGTTGAAAACAGCTGTGCTGCACAATAGTTTTGTGGAAACTGTGATACATTTTATTTTTTATGATTCACAGACAAACAGAAAGTTCAAAAGAACAGCATTTATTTGGAATAGAAATCTTTTGTAGCATTACAAATGTCCTTACTGGCACTGTAATTGAATGTGTCCTTGATTAATAAAAGTATTAATTAACAAAAAAAACAAAAAAAAAAAAACACTGATCTCAAACTTTTAAAAAAGTACTATAGTGTATAATAAAAGCATGTACTGACATATCATTAATGACTTAACTTTCCATCTCCAGGAGGAGAAAAACTCTACAGAAATTGACAGAATGTGGAACTGCATGTTGGAATCAGACATTGGACTAAACCTTAAATGATCTGCTGCTCCAGTTACTTCTGCTCTTCTTCTCGAAGAAGGTCTGGGAGCAGAAAACAGCCCAGCACAACACAGCAACTGATCCTGAGTTCACGTTTACCAGTGACATCAACCGTGGGCCGCTGACCAGTGAGCTTGTTTTGTTGTTGACTCTGAAGCCACAGTAGATCTGCTCACATTAAGATGAACCGAGAGAGAGTGCATGATTCATAACACGCTCATATTACAGCCTCTTCTCTTACACGCTGCTCAGCTCTTCTCGCCTCTTCCCGCACCTCTTCTCATTCCACTTCCTCTCATTTCACACCTGCGTTTTCTGCCTTGCTTCCTCTTGTTCTTAAGGGTCCTCATTATTATTTGCTCTTGGCTTTTACAAATGACCACATGCCAGCATATAGTTATGATGTTTTTGTATACTATTGAGAATATTGCATTCCTTATGCATATGGTAATTTACCCTCTGGGGTCGACAAACGCGCTGATGCGCTTTGTGGTATTTTTTTCTGATAACCCCTATAAGGAACTTAAATTACTCCTTCATTTGATCATACAGATAAGAACAATACATCAATCAAATCTATTTGTATACACAAATAATAACAACAAAACTTTGTGTTTTTGTAAAATAAAGAAAACAAATGGCACGCTCTTTGCTGCGTTGGGTCTCTGCGATCTTCATTTTGAAATACGTCAAAAATTAAGAATCTCAGCGAATACTGGACACACAGACATGAGAGATCTATAGAAAGCTTGACATGCCTACATTTAAAAAAAAAGTCTTATCGAAAACAAATATTCTGTGATAAAATAATCCAGTCTTTCCTGTCTGACATGCCCAGTGGATATCTATGGATATCTATGTTTCTGCTGCATAAATAAATACATAAATAAATAAATAAAAAATAAATAAATTTTGAGAAAAAAAAAAAAAAACTGTCAGAATTATCTCAGAATTGCAAGACGTAAACAGAATTGTGAGATATAAATGCAGAATTGTGAAATAAGCAGAGAATTGAGAGATACAAACTCAGAACTGCAAAGTATATAATACTGACCTTTTTTTTTTTTTTTACTCCTCACAGTTAATTAAAAAAGAAGAAAAAAAAAAACACAATTGCAACTTTTTGTCTCACTGTTTTGATTTTTTTCCTTACAATTTTGAGTTTTCATTTCAAAATTCGGACTTTTTCCCCAAATCAGTAAGAAAAAGGTTGGAATTGTGAGATAATTTGGATTGATTGATTGATTGTGGCAGAAACAGGCTTCCAAAGATTTGATATGGCTTCACATTAGTTGCTTCTTTTCTTTTTGAAAGCAAGATCCTTGTGTCAAGTGTTTTGGGAATATGCTGAAATTATTTATACAAATGTAATTAGTTTGCATGAAGTGGTCAGCTGGCATTGTTAATTGTGCTGAAAGCACTGAGCTTAGTTTGCAAAAATGTATTAGACTGTCAAAACAAACAAACAAACAAAACCTGTATTTATATATTTATGTGATTATGGCATTCATTTTTTTTTTTGAATATATATAAAACATCTTGAGATGCATTGCCAAATCGATTTCAGACTTGTGATTGAGTGCCCTATAGCACACTTTTCTGAGGTTCATTGGCATTCAACAGACTAGACTCTCTGCTTCCTTTGAAAAATCATTTGGATTATATTTCGCTTTTTGTAAGTTTGCAAAATTGCTCAGTTGGAGTGACACTGTGCTTAAATCCATGAGCTTATTAGCTCACACTGGTGGCAGCAATTGCATTGTATTAAAGCATTACATTAACTGCTCTGCTGGGAACTCGCTCTTCCATTGCAGTCGTGGCACATGCAGAACCACATGGTGCTCATGGCTGTGGTGCCTACAATGAAAGTCGTGATATAATTGTCTAATATCGGTACATTGGTGCTGCAAAGATATCGTGCAACGCCAAGGCTTTTTCATCTGAGCTAATCAGCGGTCTAAAAGCGTATACGTCAATGTCAAAACCACTTAGATCAAGTCAAAGAAGGCGGGAGATGCAGATGTTGTTAATAGAAGCCGAGTAAAGTTAGTAAAGTTGTTTAGCCTAATAAAATAATATGTGAGCCTCGACCACAAAACCGGTCAATTTTTTGAAACTGAGATTTATACATCACTGGAAAACGTAATAAATAAGCTTTTCATTGATGTATGGTTTATCAGGATAGGACAATATTTGACCGAGATACAAATATTTGACAATCTGGAATCTGAGAATCTGAGCAAAAAAATCTAAATATTGAGAAAATCATCTTTAAAGTTGTCCAAATGAAGTTCTTAGTAATGCATATTACTAATCAGAAATAAGTTGTGATATATTTATGGTAGAAAATTGACAGAATATCTTTATGGAACATGAACTTTACTTGATATCCTATAATGATTTTTGGAATAAAAGAAAAATCGGTAATTTTGACCCATACAATGTATTTTTGGCTTTTGCTACAGATATACCCGTATCACTTAAGACTGGTTTTGTGGTCCAGGGTCACATATTATTTGCAAATATTTCAAATGCCTTACTTTACAATATAGTTTTTTTTTTTTTCTCTCATCTGTTTTTCATCCTTTTTATCCATCTCTTCTTTATTCCTTTGAATTTGACAATACAAATTTTGTAATTAGCAGAGTTAAACTGTGTCAGAATGTGTCAGTGATGAATTAGGTTGAATAGCTGTCAGCTGTCAGTGGTTAAATTTAAGTACACAATTAGGTAATACCAATTTAGAGCAACCAATTACCAAGCGATGCTTAATTTTGTTCAGTCTGTGTAAAAAGGTTGCATTAGCAAGTAAAGAAAAATTTTGTTTTTTAGCTTTTGTTTACCTAATATATGTGTGTGCACTATGTATATTTAGTATGTATATATATATATATATATATATACAGACACACACACACAGTATGCATTTTGAAAATATTCACATATTTAAACATAACATATTTTTCCATATTTTTCTTAAATGTATCCATGCATGTGTGTGGAATTTTGGGTATAATATGTCACAGTTTATTTTGATATCCTCACTTACATAAATTAACTATAGCATTCTGCAAAAAAAAAATAAAAAAAATAAATAAATAAAAATAAATAATAATAATAATAATAATAATAATAATAATAATATATATATATATATATATATATATATATATATATATATATATATATATATATATATATATATATATATCTAAATAAATAAATCTTTTGATTGTTTGGTTGATGGTTTGATTGTATATAGTCAAAATGAATACATGAATGAATGAATGAACACAATTTTATGAAATTTGACTGAATTTCACAACAGAAACACATGTTGGAAATATGTAATTTCTTGTAGGACAGTAAAAGCTAATGTAAATTATTCCTGAACCAACTTTTCTCATCTTCTCCTGAGTAAAAACTCACTGTAAACCAACTACACCAATGCATTTCAGGCTAATATCTGCCAAAACCTGTGTGACTTTCTTCAGAACACAAAAGGAGACATGAAACAAAATACCAGTTGTTCTTTTCCATGCAAAGTAAACTAAAACTTTCAAGCTTCAAAAACGACTCATAAAACTATGATAAAAGTAGTCCATATGACTCATTCCAAGTCTTCTGAAGCCGTTCGCTAGCTTTGTGTGATGAACAGAGCGATTAAGTAAGATTAAGTAAGTAAGTTAAAGCTAATCTTGGCCTCCAGTGAGATATTAACCGCCGGGACCGGATCATTAAGTCGGGGAGCTGAACTCAAGAACCGGATCAGTGCGGTTTGTGAACTGACTCAAGTGATTCATTGAAAAGACCCGAATCAGATTTCACCATTTCTCTCATGTACGTGATGAAGGAGAGCTGGGGCGAATGCCAAGACTCGGCGCCTTAAATTGTGGCCTGTTCCTCACACTGAGATTTCATTTGTCTTCAGATGACTTGGAATACAGCACACGAGTCAAGGAGACTACAGCTGTGATAGTTTTATTGTGTTTTTTAGAGCGGACAGACCCCAGAGCCCTCACTTTCATTATATTATGAAAAAAACTTCACCTTTTGTGCTCCACAGAAGAAATGGTCATGCAGGTTGGGAACAACATGAGAATAAACAATAGAAGATTTTTTCATGCATTCATTTTTTCACCTATTCCTTTACACATAAAACAATGTTGCACATGTTTACAACATGTATAAGCTGTTGTGCTCACCAAGATCGAATCGTTTCTCCCTCCACGTTCCTGTCAGTCCTTCATTGTCCAGTTCAGTGAAAAGAAAGACCAATAACAAAAGCTGCTTTTGTCTTCATGCCTCTTTTCTTTGCAAACACCTCTATGGCAATGCTTTAACCACTCATGGACCAAATCAAAAGATTTAAAGGGATTTAAGTGAATAAGAAATAAGTAAAAATTATTGTAATCAATAAATTGTACTTTTATTTTAAAGTATGCGCACATTCACTCTTAATTGTAAGCCTGATGTGCCTAAATGGCCCAATTAATGTCTGTGGTCTCGTCCCATTCAGTTATGCATTCCATTAATCACTTAACAATATTAGATATTCAAAACTGTGAAATTTGGCAAAAAAAGTAGTTTGTGACTGTATGTCACTGGAAAACTGCTGGTCATTTAACATTTGTATCATAAAACAGCTGTCAAATATTAAATGTATAGCTACTTACATGTTACCTTTGTTGAAACTTGTTTCTACCAAAAAAAAAAAAAAAAAAAAAAAAAAAAAAAAAACAGAATTGCAAGAGGTAAACCTAAAATTCTGAAAAAAAAAAAGTCTATTTGACATTTGTACATTATATCTTACCTATATTGAAACTGGTGTGAAACTTGTTTCTACCAAAGAATAAAATAAAATAAAATAAGATTAAATAAAATAAAATTAAATAAAATGGTAAACCTAAAATTCTGGGTGAAAAAAAAAAAAAAAAGAAAATCTGAATTGTGAGATACACTGAGAATTGCAAGAAAGAAACTCAGACTTTTTTTTTTTTTAGCAAGAACATGCTATACAATACTTATAAATTAGACAAAAAATATCAAGTAGTTATGTCATGTATTGCTTTGGGTCATTTAACATTTGTATTGTAAATTGTCAAATTTTAATTGTACAGCTACTTATATTTTACCTCTATTGAAGCTTGTTTCTGCCACAGGATTGAAAAAAGGGTAATTGCGACATTTTGTCACAACTCAGAATTGCAAGATGTAAACTTGAAATTGTGAGAGTTTATATCTAGCAATCTAAGTTTATATATCCTGCAATTCTGAAAAAAAAAATAATAATAAATAAATAAATAAATAAATACATACATACATAAATTAATAAAACTCCTACAAATGTATATACAGTAAGGTCAGCTGCAAAAATAATTTGACCAATTTTAACAATTTTTAAAAATCATGTTTTTTTTTTTTTTGTTTTCATTTTGCATTCCAATTAATATCAATCAAACTGCAGTTGGTTTATTTTGATTAGGTTAAAATAGCTAAAATGCTACAGCTAACTAACACAATAAAAACATGATAACATCATAAAAAAAACAAACAAACAAAAAAATAACAAAACAAAACATGATTTTTGAAAAAACAAACAAACAAAAAAAAGTTGTCTGTTTTTGCAAATAAACTCTTCAATGGTGTCCACACCTTTTTTTACTGATAACATTTCACAGTGTCTTTAGTAAATCCTGACAGTATTTTTTAAAAGCCAAACGAGAGTTTGCACTGGTGCAAGCTAGTAAATTAGTTCATAAATCTGGCCCTAGTGTTTGAAGAGGGTCTGAAATATTTATTTGCATGCACACAGTAAAATCTATAGAAACCTAAAAAGCTGTATAGTAAAAGTTGCTGAGTTGTTCTTCTAGGTACAAATTATACTGCAATGAAAATGTTCTTAACCAAACCAGTGTGATTCACCATTAGTCCAAAATGTTGAAGGAAAACTGGCTTTCTATAGATCAGATGAAATGCCTCACACTGAATATTTTTGTATTGATAATACACAGAGATTCAAAATAAACTACAGCGCATCTGTAGAAGTCGCCCGCAGACCCCTCAGCATTAATGGGAGACATGTTGTTCTCACAGTCTGTTTACTTTCCTTTAACTCATGCAAATACAGTCTTTTTTCAGGTTCTGGGCTGCATACGCTTCCCTTTGCTTTTTAATTATAGTTGTGTGTTTTGCTGACTTTTACTTGGATATACAGTGTTTGCGTTTGCTCGGCATGGCATTAGTTATTTGTTGAGCTGAAAACACACTAAAGTCTCCGTCGGAGATCTTCTGACTATATATCATCTGGTGTCTCGTCTTCAGAACGACGCCGGCGCTCGTGTACAGACAGAGCAGGAGACATTCATTATTGAGATAATGTTATGAGATCTTGAACCGTGAAGTGTTCGTGATGTACTGGTATCAAGTGGGTCCTCAGTGGCAGACAGACTAAAACGAGGCTTTGAGGAAGACTGCCAGGACACAGCAGGGTGATTAGCATTTGTTAATACACAGATTTCAGGCAACCCCTTATGTTTGCATTTCAAATCCCGATGAGATGCTGGTCTCCAGCGCTTGAGAGTTTATGGATCAAAAACATCTGCCATCTTTTGGACTCAGTAGCTTCATCGGATATGCTGATCTCTCTCTCTCTTACTGTCTTTGCATTGCATTGACTTAGCCGTCATTGACAAATGAAGTTAGAGGACCACGTTCATTTCCCAGAAACCGGGGCTGGATTGGATTTAGCCAGCAGAACACTAGTGATTGACATCAAGTGTCATTACAGCCGAGCGACGCTGGTCGGCACAAATCAATTGTTCTCGGGGGGAGACGCGGGTTACCAGTCAGACGGCTGGATTTTCAACAACAGCTGCTACTGTTGCTGCTATAATTGCTTTGCTTGTCAGTTTTGCCCTGTGTATGCTAAATGAAGGCGATGTAATGAATATTTTACAGAAAATATGAAGCATTTCGAATTTTACGTGTTGTGATTGCGGTAATGGCTTTGTTATCTGTTTCACAAGACTACATTTGACGTTTCATAACTGAGAGTTAATTTGATGGAAACCTGATGGAAATAGGCTTTCTGTAGGTTATATGAAGGTAAATTTAAGAATCAAAAATTTTTGTAGGGAGCACACATTAATAGCATTTATAGCATTTTTTTTTTTTTAAACTTAAAAGTTAAAAAAATACAACATTTATTTTGTTACTTTACCTTTCACTTGTTACTTTTTGCTACATTACCTTTTTAATAATCTCTCTCTCTCTCTCTCTCTCTCTCTCTCTCTCTCTCTCTCTCTCTCTCTCTCTCTCTCTCACTCACACACACACACACACACACACACACACACACAAAGCTCTAGAATAATATACAAGGAATTTCCATCAAGCATATGTTTAAAATCAAATCAAATTAACCTATAAATGTAAATATAAAAAAAAAAAAAAATTAAAAAAATAAAATAATTTCTCTTAAGTCTTTAAAGACTAATCGATAAAATCTCTTTGTTGTCGTTGATAATTTTAGAATTTTAGAGGTCACAACCTATAGTCAAATAAGAACTCATTCAATTTGTTTTTCTTAGCCAACATTTTTCCAACCAAATCAGATCTCTAAACCATAGGATTTAGAAAATGTGCACATTTGTTAAAGGAGAAGTCCACTTCCAGAACCAAAATCTACAGATAATGTAGTCACCCCCTTGTCATTCAAGATGTTCATGTCTTTCTTTCTTCAGTCGTAAATAAATTGTGTTTTTTTGAGGAAAAGGTTTCAGGATTTTTCTCCATATAATGGACTGATATGGTGCCCTGAGTTTGAACTTACAAAATGCAGTTTAAATGCGGCTTCAAACGATCCCAAATGTGGTTGTAAACGATCCCAGCCGAGGAAGAAGGGTCTTATCTAGCGAAATGATTGGTTATTTTCATAGAAATAAAACAATTTATATACTTTTTAATGTCAAACGCTCATCTTGTCTTACACTGCCTGAAATCAGTTTTATTTAATTTATTTATTTATTTTTTTTCTGGTTCATGTCAGTTAGGGTATGTCGAAAAACTCCCATCTCATGTTCTCCCTCAACTTCAAAATCATCCTATATCACTGTTTTACCTTTTTTGTTAAGGGTGTTTGATCTTCTTTGCATGTTCACTTTGCAAACACTGGGTCGGTGCTTCTGCAGTGATGTAGGATGATTTAGAAATGATTTTTGAAGTTGAGGGAGAAAATATGATTGGAGTTTTTCGACATACCCTAACTGTCTTGAGGCAGAATACACAGAGCTCAGGGAGAGCAAGACAAGACGAGCGTTTAACATCAAAAAGTGTTTGTATTTTTTTTAAGAAGTAACTTGTATTTTTTTAATGAAAATAACCAATCGTTTCGCTAGATAAGACCCTTCTTCCTTGCCCGGGATCGTTTACAACCATATTTGGGATCGCTTGAAGCCACATTTAAACTACATTTTGGAAGTTTAAACTCTGGGCACCATATCAGTCCATTATATGGAGAAAAATCCTGAAATGTTTTCCTCAGAAAACACAATTTCTTTACGACTGAAGAAAGAAAGTCATGAACATCTTTGATGACAAGGGGGTGAGTACATTATCTGTAAATCTTTGTTCTGGAAGTGGACTTCTCCTTTAAGTTGTTCTATGTGTCACTAACAAATGAATCACACATACAGCAATTGATCTGATCTAAGTTGTGTGAAGCAGAAATTATACCTTCTCTTCACTTCAGAATGAAGCACAACATTTAAAATACATACATATATATATATATATATATATATATATATATTAAAATACATATTTATTTATGTTCATTAATATTGTACATGCATTTCACTACAAATAAATTTAAAATAATGTAACTGATAAATATCTTTTACAAGCTAGACTCCATTTCAGGGCTCTTTGAAAATGCTCTTTGAAAATTTAACACACCACACACCAACACACCAGTAAGTTGAGTTTAACTGTCAAGAAAAAAGATATTCTTGGAAAGTATGATTCACTTAAACATCCCACTTTAAACATCTATGTGATGGTGCTGAATAGAGTTTGCAAAACAATTCAGACACAAAGAACAGTTCAGAATAATCACTGATTAAAGACTTGAACGTAATTTTAGAGAATATTTCCTTTCAACAACCCTTGAATTTCAGTCTTTAAAAAAAAAAAAACAACTTAGTAATCACTTGTTTCAGCAAATGAGTGAAAACATGTATTACAGGTGCGATAGGAAAAATCAGAAAGCAAAGTGTCCTTGGCTCGCCTGAATCGCAGAAAATATGTAAACAGCTCCATTCATCATAACGGTCAGTGTCATAATTGCATCTGCCGTTTGCTGGTGACAGCGCTGATATTCAGGTGTCCTTGAGTTGCTGTGAGAAAGATCACGATAAAAGCACACAGACACAACGGCTGAAAGAGAAACAATACAAGGCAAGAAAGTCCATATCATTGACCCGCTGCACCTTCCCTTCACAAACAATATATGAGCCTCATCCAGGAGTGTTTCTGATGGGAACTGCAATGCAGTTTCTAAGAGTCAAATGAATGACAAAAAGCAAAAGCCCATTCATTATCATATGAGGAAATATGTCGGTAGGCCAGAATAACGTGCTAAAATATGTACCTTCGCAATCATAACTTGAGGCCAAGGATTTGCATCACAATGTATCATTCAGTGAAAGAAAATCCAGTATTTACAGTACAAAACACTGATTTTAGTTTGCTTGCGGTCTTTAATTATATAAATATTAGTGCTGTCGAAACGTTAATTTGATGCAGTAAATTATGGAGAAGAAAATGAGTCATTAATGCATTTAACGCAATGCCCCGTGCAGAGAAGTCCATCATCTTACAATGATAAACATGATGCAGGACAACTGACTGCACGATGAAGTCTATTAGAATGCACAAAATTCAAGATATGATGGCAAAAATGTTATATCTTTATCATATGATATTGTTTAGCAATATTGCAACAACAAGAGTGTTGTTTTCCCCCAATATCTGCACCATTGCAGTCATATGATTTAAACCAGTGGTTCCCGACCACATTCCTGGAGGCCCCCCCTGCCCTGCACATTTTGTATGTCTCCCTCATCTAACATACATGATTCAACTCATCAGCTCATTAGTAAAGAGTCTACAAGACTTGAATAGGGTGTGTCTGATAAGGGAGACATGCAAAATGTGCAGGGCAGGGCAGGGGGGGCCTCCAGGAATGTGGTCGGGAACCACTAATTTCAACAGCAGTTTATTAAGCAAGACACAGTATTGTCTGTTTTGCTCAATTTCACAAATAAAAATAGTTACAGCTACACATTTTGTTGCTCAATGAATCCAAGGTTTTGAATGAATCAAGTTACTCATTCAAAACCTTGGATTTATATAAAGACAGTTAAATGCTTAATGTCTGAATGAATCAGCCATTTAAATGAATCATGTGAGTTAAAAATTCAATGACTCATTCACTGAGTCAATTGCTTCATTTCTTACTGAATTAGCCATTTAAATACTGTAAATCAAGTAAGTGAATAATTCAATGAGTGACTTTTTTTCGATTCTGATTGAATCAGCAATTTAAATGAATCAAGTGAGTGAATAATTCATTGACTCATTCATAAAGTCAATCACTTCATTTCTGAATGAATCGGCCATTTAAATACTGTAAATCAAGTGAGTGAATAATTCAATGACTTATTCATAAAGACAGTTACTTGCTTCATTTCTGATTGAATCAGCCATTTAAATGAATCAAATGAGTATATAATTCAATAACTCATTCATAAAGACAGTCACTTGCTTCGATTCTGATTGAATCAGCCATTTAAATTAATCAAGTGAGTGAATAATCCAATCACGCATTTATAAAGACAGTCACTTGCTTTGTTTCTGAATAAATCAGCTGTTTATACAAATCGAGTGAGTGAATAATTCAATGACTCATTCATAAAGACAGTCACTTGCTTCATTTCTGAATGAATCAGTCTTTTATACAAATCAAGTGAGTGAATAATTCAATGACTTATTCATAAAGACAGTCACTTGCTTTGATTCTGATTGAATCAGCCAATTAAATGAATCAAGTGAGTGAATAATTCAATGACTCATTCATAAAGACAGTCACTTGCTTTGTTTCTGAATTAATCATTCATTAAATGAATTAAGTGAGTGAATAATTCAATGACTCATTGAAATATGTACAATGCTTTTCTCATTTAAAACAATATTAACTTTTCCCAAACCAATGTGTGATTAATTTGTGATTAATCATGTAATTAGTGGAAATAGTTGAAAAATGCTGTATATTTTAAATAGTACCACTGACAGTAATTTTCAAATTGCAAACATTGGTTTATTGCTGCAAATCCATTCATACACATTAGTTTGATCAGGATTTGCAGTCTTTCTGGTTTTGTCTTGCGTTGTCACATCTCAATCATGTTTAGCTGTGCGGGTCAAATCAGCTCTCGTCTCGTTCTCATCAACAGGCAGCGCTGCTGTATAATCAGCCTGACATGCCATCTGTCTGAACGTCACAACCATCTGCAGCGCAATCAGTCCTGCCCCTCATTCTTCAATCCCATAACATTGTGTCACTAATGGCAAGTGTGCGGCTAATTAATGGAATTGTATGAGGGGAATAATCAACAGATGGCACCGCGGGATAAAGGTGAGCTCTCTAAACCACACTAATCTCATGGGCCAACCCAATTCTGTTGCTCTTTCAGATCAATGCTGCTTGACACTGAATGTATTAGTTGAGTTTCTCTACATGAATTTACATGGAACAGTTAAGATTCATGTGTTTGACTGGTTACGTCTTCATTTTCATGCCAGTAAATACAAGTTTTCCCAAATAAACACATGCAAATAAATAATTTTTTATACCAAAATATGAATTAAAAATAAATAAAATATATATATATATATATATATATATATATATATATATATATATATATATATATATATATATATATATATGTCTTTATTCTTTTTCTTGTTTGAGACACATTAAGGGAAGTATTTAAATATTCTATAAATGCATTTAACTCATGCTGTGTTGAAAATCTGTCACCTAAGTTGGCTTTTCTGCCAAATTCAGCCTTTTAAAAATTGCTTGTAAATCTCTCATTATGCAATATTATCACCAAATGTTGGATTCAAACTTCTTTCAATTAGCACAGGTTTTGTGTTTCTTTTTGTAGCTGAATGATTGTAGGCCTCATTGATCAGAGCTCATGTACTTCAGTTTTTGAGTGAAAAAATATCATGATTTGTGGATAATTTTGCCAATATTGACTCAAAAACCAAAGTGCAAGCTTAGATCAGTGCAGCCTACGATTATTCAGTTCCAAAAAGAAATACAAAAACCTTACTAATGAAAGGAAAACAACTGAATCCAGTATTTTGTAGTAATATAGAGAAACAAGAAATTCATAAACATTTTTTTGTAGGCCGGTCATTTTTGATCAGGCACAAATAAGTGTAAGAAGGTGGGAAATTAATCCCAAAAAAGTACAAAGATTATAAATTTAGCTTTTTGAAGTGGTTATACTCTGTGTGAGGAAAGTCAACAAGTTTTAGTCCAACGCAATAACATTAACTAGCATTTTCAGGAAAAAGAAATCCTCTCTGGGTCAAGATAACCAGAACACAACATTAAAAGGGTTAAAAGAAAACACAGAATCAAATCATTCATTCAAACCAAATCTGATGTGTATTGTACATTCAGCTGATGTTGCACAGTGTGCCTCAGTTTTAACTAAAAATCTCCCACGGTTTGGCAAACAACAGTCATAAAACACTGTAAAATCATACGACATGTGCCAGTTTAACTAGATTCTAACTACGGAGTCCTCACCCTTCAGAACAACAGCAGTCTTTGATTTTACATGTTAATGGACGTTTTTTGGCCCACATGTATTAACACATGCTCTATGATAATTAAGGCAGTATATTAAGCTTTTCTACGTCATGGCATTTATTCATTTAATGACTAACCTTCTGGGTTTCTTCTGGTTTTATGAAAATAAGTTTAAGACTTATAAGTCATTTTTGAAACTAAATAAAGAAATTTTAAGGGAACACAATACGTCAGTAATAATAATTGTTATTGATAATAATAATTGTTATTAGTAGTAGTAGTATTGAAAATATTAAAAGCTATGAAAGGTACATTAATTGCTTCACTAACAACAGCCACAGGCCACATTTCAGCACACAGTGTCAGAACAGATATTCAGAACAGAAGCGTCGCCTGTGGTGGTGTTTGACATACTGAGGTCAAACAATGACGACCCTCTTAAACCGGCCGTAACTTTGGCGGAGATACAATAGACAAATGTGTGAGGTGTTTGGTGGCATTTAAAGTTCAAAGTCCCCGTCATGAAGCGCAGTTCTCCGTCTCTCATGCTCAAATGACATTTAAGAATTAATTGAAGCAGGGAGAATTGTTTTGGCACACTTGGAGCTCAAAATGACCTTATCCTTGAGTAAAGCCTCGGACATAAAAATGTTAATAGAATATCAAAACTACAGGCTACACTGGGTCAAACGAATATCGACATCTTATTTAACACGATGCAAATGAAAACAACACTAATAACAGCCTCTCGTTGCTTTACTCGAAACCGAGGCAAATAAATGCATGCGTTCGCCCAAAATAAGCCTCTTTATAAATCTGAGCCTTGCAGGAAAAACAAGTCACGGCGATGTGACATAAGGTGAAAGTTTAGGAGAGGATAACACCATTGTCTGTGTAGATCTGACATTTTCACGCATCTGAACGATGCCTACAGGTGTATCTACTCTCCAGCTGAAAGTTGAGGATTTTCACCTCTGTATCTGAAATAAGGTGGGTGAGATGTTCATTTCGCATGCACTAGCTGAACCTATCGGCTCAGGTGTTGAGGGAGATTAGAGAGAGCTAGAAACACAACAGGCCATGAATGTAGCATGAATTAGAAACAGGTGCATGGAGACTGATTAGCTACAGCAATGAGCCAAGTATGTAATGGCCTTTGTGCTTTTCTTTGGTAGTGCGTAATAAGCCTGTAAATTAAGCCCAAAGTATACTTTTACACGTACGCTGGATTTGGGTAACATAAACATCATTGTCAGAATAGTATGTCTGGTTTTTCTAACCGCACATACTCTACTTCTCACACATTAGCCTTGAATTTTTGCGCACTTGTTCCGGGCTGAGACAAAACAACAGAAGCAAATGTCTAACTTTTGTGAGGGGGATTGAGAGAAACCAGAAACTCAAGTTTAAACCAGTACAAGGACATTTTAGTGATAACCTCTGGAGAGAAATAGCGCAGACTCTGGACAAGGTTGAAACTTTCATGCACTTTCTTCAATACAGTATATATATATAATTTTTTCCCCCCTTTTTAAATATACTGACTTCTTATTCAGGGAAAAATGACAGGAAAAAATATGATGACTCATCCTCCACTTGTGGACATGTCCAGGTTTTTTGGTCAATCAAATGCCGGCAAGAATCTCCCAGCTCTGCTGCTATTGGAAAAATAACCTATGACAGTCGAGCAAACCAGAATTAATATATGGAATAGGACTGAAAAATCTGCATTGCTTTGTACCTGTGGGATTTTGTGGGAAGGAGTGGGACAAAACATAGAAAGGGTGAACGGAAGCGGGAAGCAGGGTCATAAATTAACAGAGGCTTGGGGCATGAAATGCCATTAAAATAAATAAAAACGCCCCATGAATTGAAGGCTAGAGGTGAAAAATGCTCCTGATAGTAGAACTCAATCTATTACAGCTGCCATGATTATGTGAAATAATGAAATGTGAAAGTAAATAAAGTGATTACAGTGATTACATTTAGATCTGCTCATGTTGCATCAGATTTCTTTTTACGTGTTTTCTGCAGTGCTGAGCATTAAAAGCAATCACCCACTTTTTATTTGACAGCTTCGGCCATTATAAAGTTTTTGTGAGAGTGCAGAAATGCTAAGTTTTGTTATTTTTTTAATGTGTAAAAAGCAATAAATTAATTCATAAACATTTTTTAGCTCCAAAATGACTTTAGAAGCATGGTAATATAAACAGTAGAGGTTGAGTAATATTGATTTTTTTGATAGCTGTTAAAAAGAGACAGCAATGAAGTCATTCAGGTTTTCTACACATCAGCCAAACAGAAAAACTTAACGGCCAACGGCAGTAATTAAAAAAAAAAACAAACACTGGCCAAAAGATCAGTCTTGGCAATACAGCGGTTTACCACGAATAAACAGATGAAAATTAAATTTGTTATTCACAAAAAATCTTTGCTTCCACCTTGCTCTCTTTGCTCATTTCCAGCTCAATTATGAGTTCTTGAGAGTTCATGAAAGTAGCAGCATTGCCTTTGTGTTTGCATTTTAATGCTACAACTATGCACCATCAGTCAACATTTTGCTGTTTATTTGATTGACTGATTCACTGTTGAGAAATGTATTTGCAAACCGCACTTCAAAGCCAACGGCTCTTTTCAGACGGAGTAAATGACTTCTACAGTAAGGAGAGATTTTAGTGTGTGGCAACTGGGACGAGGCTAAGTGTATTACGCTGTTATGTGTGTTGTCAGAAGATCAGAAGCACGGCGAAACACGGTGTGTGCGGCGAAGGCCAAAAAAAAAGTTGTAAACTGACTCCAGCGTGGTTATAATGGCACAATGCACAACACACACTGAAGTCTGTGGTTTGATGTGTGCTTGGAGTGAGAATCTCGCTTTCAATTTCCTGCTCAAGACATGAAATTGAAGTCATCGCTCCGCAGTCGCACAGCAATATTTGTTTCCAAAACTGTAGCACAGCGCGATCAGACAGAGTGTCTGAAGAATTCTGCATGGGTATAAATATTTTAGTAGAGTTCTGGGATAAAACACATCACCATTTACAACACAACGGGACATCTGCATCACACTGAGGACAAACAAGACAGCAAAAGAAGAAATGTTTACCCAGATTTCACAGTAAACTTATGTAATATACTCTTATGCTCTGAACATCATGTGTGAAATTACACTAAGAGGCAAATTTGTAAGAGTTGCACACAGAGCGAGTCTTTTTCACTAACCACCCACATCTAACTTAACAAGGCACGAAACAGCGCCGACTCAATTGAGTCAATTCCATTCTTTCTGACACTATCATGGCTCTTTTTTATATACGCTGGGGTCATTATTATAAAAGTCTGTTTCTATCTCACAGTAAAAACAAAAGTAAATAAATGAAAAGGTAATTGCAACTTCATTTCTCAAAGCGACTTTCCATCTCATAGTTGCAACCCAGTTGTGTTGGCTTGTGTTGCAACCCAAGTTTTGTTATAACTTTATTGTCAAATTTTTAAGTCTGAAATTTTTCTTGCATAACAGTATGTGTGTTGCACACTCTTTACAAACACAACTCACAAACATAAACAATAAATACAAAATATAATACAAAAAAAAAAAAAAAATGTATATGGACCTTGTTCAGCTCTAGAACAGCCTGATGTACAAAAGAATGTTTTCACTCGATTAAATCTTGGGACTTTAAATTGATGATTAGATGGTAAAAGCACAAATTCATGATACAATACATGACTAGGATTAGAAACAATATTCTTAGCCAGCCTTAAGAGGTTCTTGCAATAAGAAAGTTCATATAAGTTTTCAAGAGGCTGTCCTACCATCTTTGAACAGATTTTAATTTGGTTCCTCAACTTTGTCTTTAGCCTCACAGACAAGCTCATGTATCAAACGAAATTGCAATACTGTAAGACACTCATAAATACAGACATAAAGAATAGTGCAAGAATCTTTTTTGATGTTTCAAAAGACCTAAGACGACGCAGAAAATAAATTCTCTGCTTTGTCTTATTACACAAACTATCAATATGATCTTTCCATGATACCTTATTATCTATTGTTACACCTAAATACTTATACTTTTCTACCTGTCTGATGTTTTCATTATGTATAACTACAGGCTTTGTAAAGTTCTAATTTTAAATTTCTCACAATTACTCTAAGACAGAAACCGACCTTCATACATTATAGACTGCTCTGTATTCACAGCTGTCAGCATTATTTTCATTTCCTAATCAGTGTCACACTTCTAACACACTAAACAAGAAAACAAGCAGCAACAATAGCTGCCAAAATGAGATACTTTATAAAAAAATTACTGTCATTTTAATGGTAAAAGACTGTAAAAATGCCACAGTAAAAACGTGGTTAATGGTATGTTTTCTTACTCTATTAGTGACGCAAAGTCCGATTCATTTCTTGATTTGGCTTATTCCTGACGCCGTCAAACTATGATGTCACTATGCTTCTCTTTTCTAACTACTCGGTGTGATGTTGTATCACTGAAACATTTAAATGAAGTCAGTTGTGTCACCACATACTGAAACATTCAAATAAAAGGTTATTGTGTGAACGTGTATTGCTGATTACTGTTTACATTCACTTAAGTTGATAGTGTTTGCGGGCACAGTTTCATTTGTGGATCCTTTGTGTCAGATACCACCAATACCATTTGGATAAGATTCCTAAAGTTTCACACATACAGCACACATTATATACATTGATGCACAAACATATGCATATGTTCTACATGTCTAAAGTTTAAGGAAGGAATAAACCAGTCTTATAAACTCATTGATTTTTCTTAAACAGCTTAAAAAATAATCTGCAAGCACAATAAACTGTAGTGAAATTATTTACATCTCTCGACACAAAGGGTTTTGCAGGTTTTAATAAAATATAAATTTATAGCAGTAGTCATAATAAGCATATTTCCAGTACGTGCCTCAGGGTTGCCCAGTATCGTTAACTCACTCATCAGAATCTTCGCTCTGTAATCCTCGGCAAACTTCGACAGTTGGTTCAACCGGCTCATTCGGTTCTTCATTCAGACGCGGTATTTTGGTTGCGCATCCTGCGTCATCAACCCGGAACAAAAGTTCGATTCAGTTCGTTTTTGTCAAAGCCACTAGATGGCAAGCCTGCAACCATTAGCCAAAAAAGCATAACGGCTAAAGCTAATGCTTCCGGTCTGGCAGTACCAGAGGCCGTTTTCTTTGAATGGATGTCAGTGAAAGAGAGGGTTCACTATGCTGAATAAACAACTTTTTAGATGAAACAGCTTATCATTTAATGAATCGACAGCCTATCTGCTAATCTTCAACATGTTTGACACTAAACAATACTTTTGGATTGAACTATTTTTAGAGTTTACCACAAAAAAAAAAAAAAATCAGTTGTCAGTGACTTTTTGCGACAGGTGGGATTCAGCTTACGGCGTTTCTCAATCACTCCTATGGTATCCGTAAACGGCGATTAAGTGTCGCACAAATCTGACTGAAATTCAGTGACGTCAATGCTGTAATGTGATTAGTTATTAACGGACACGTGACCCAAGTTAGCCGTTACGCTTTCTCCAGTAGTAAGTACTACAGACCCTCTCATCTCCCTATAGTAAGAAAATCTCTGATTTTGTGAACTGGCTCAACTGGTTACTTCCTGAGAACCGGCTCAAAATAATGATTCGTTCAAGACCCGAACATCACTGTAATCTACATGGTGAAAAACTTCTAAATATAACAGGACTAAACTAAAAATATATATATTTATTTATTTATTACATTTTTTTCTACAGTAAAATACCTTTAAATTTACAGTATTTTACGAAGAAGAAGAAGAAGAAGAAGAAGAAGAAGAAGAAATCATTTTGATATTTGATAGTTTCTTAGCATTTATGTTACGTCTTAAGTTGTTAAATTAATAATAATATCATGATTTTAGTGTCAAGTGTGTTAGCATGAAGGAATTATGTATTTGCTTGTGGAAAAGCTGTGATGAGCTTTGATTCTACATGTGATTTTCTTTTCAGCACCTGTGTTTTTCATGGTTTTCAGTATATTATAAAGGTTCAAAGTACTTTTTAGTACTTCAGGTTGGTATTTTAACATGATATCAGTCAATGAAATGAAATGTAACCACCAAATTTTTTTTTTTTTTTTTTTTCAGAAATTTAACTTATTTTGGAACTAAAAAGCTGCACTGTAAATAAAACAACTTAAACGAAAAAAAGTAAGTGTTTGTGCTGCCTTAAAATTTTATGTTTAGTCAACATGAAATGTTAAGTTGTACTACATGAAAACGTGGATATTTGAGTTGAGTAAATTGAAAATTCGAAGGCAGCACGAACACTTACTTTTTTAAGTTGAAACAGCTATTTTTTTTTTTTTACAGTGTGTAAACAAATAACTAAATAGACCTTCCCAGAGTTCCCTGAGAGACAGATTGCATTTGATGCTATTTCATTAATATTACTTTGTTTCCTCTTCCTACTTTGTTTTTCTTATCAGTTTTGGTTTAATGTTATCCTATTTTGTGAAATATTTATTGCATTATATTAATGTCAAGCCTGTTATCATGATGGTGTTTTGAATGACACTGTGTGCACCCTCTAGATTAGTATTTACTTTAGCGTGTGGAAGAAAAAAAAAACAACTTGTGAATTTTGATTCATCATGCGACTTTTGACAATTCACAATATATTATAAAGGTTCAAAACAGAATTTAAGGCTTCACAAGATTGTGTCAATAATATTATGTCAGTTAATGAATAATACATTAATTAATAATAATAAATTATTACTGTCAATTTAATCAAGTGTCAGGTTTAATCTGTAAAACCTACGATGCTACTTTATTTTTGTATGGAGTTATGCCAACCACAGCAACTAGTATTTTAAGTTTTACGTTTTTTTTTTTTTTTTTTCCCACAACGTATACAACATTCTTTTAATCTTAGTCGGAAGTTATTTATGAAACAATGATCAAATAAATGAAGAAGAGCATATACAGCCTTGATGCTGTACAATCCCTGTAAAGTTAAAACAGAAACAGAACGAGTAAAATACAGATGTGATGAAAAGAGCAAAGAGAATCTGAGTGAGCCAGTGAACACTGTAAACACCCACAGTAAAAGGCAACATAAAGAGCGTTTTCAAAGCCAGGCTCATCAGAGCCACAAGAGTCCACGTCTGATGGCCGAGTGACGCTGAGCTGAATTGATCCGTGCTATCGAAGAACAATGAGCAGCTCCTCGTCTCAAAAGGAAGCAGAAAATGAAGCATGTCTGATAAAAATGAATATGTGATTAACAGCCTGAAAATGGCTATAAACGCTCCTAAAGCTGACGTTTGCTGCACGCATTGTGTAAAACACACCCGATCACAAGCGATTCATTTCTTTAAAACATACAGTTGGTACAGCAATTAATTTGAGATGATTGTTTGCAGAGAACAAAAGGAAAACCAATTTATTTTTGATTTACAAGTCATATTGATTTCAGGCCCGCGTGAGCAGCCCGCCTCAATATAATGTCAGAACTCCTCAAAATTAATTATCCTCTCTGGGATTTGACACATTCAGCAGTGTTCCTTTCATGTCGAACGCAGCTCTGAACATCTTAAATGCAATCACATAAAATTTATTGGAAGACATGAAGGCCTGATCCTCTCGTTTGCGGTCATGTGATCCTGTGGGAGGGGAGCATAAAGCACCCGATAAATGAACTTTTTACGAGTCCGGTTTAATAACAGCCTTGATAGACTTGCAGCAAATGTAATGGAGGGGATGGAGCTTTGCTTAATTAGATATTGTGTCTGCTGCTGCTGAAATTAAAAACAATGGGACGTCATGATTATTTAACATGAGCACTCACAAAGTGAGTGACGTAACATCGTAAGTTTAATACTGCTAAATGGAAGAAATACGTATTGCTAAAAAAAATATTCAAAATACTATATTAAAAATGCATTGTAATGAAATGAATACTTCATCAAAGACACATTAAATTGATCAAAAGTGACAGCAAAGACATTTATAATGTTTTAAAGGATTTATATTTCAAATAAACATTGTTCTTTTGAACTTTCTAATTATCTGTGAATCCTGAAAAATAAAATGCATCATGGTTTCCTCAAAAATATTGTGCAGCATGACTGTTTTCAACATTGCTAATAATCAGAAATGTTTTTTGAGCAGCAAATCAGCATATTAGAATGATTTCTGAAAGATCGTGTGACACTGAAAACTAAAGTAATGATGCTGAAAATTCAGCTTTGATCACAGAAATAAATTACATTATAACAGATATTCACATATAAAACAGCTGATTTAAATTAGAATATTATTTCACAATTTTACTGTTTTTTTACCATCTTTTTGATTTAATAAATGCAGACTTTACAAGTTCTAAAACATTCACATTTTGTATGATAGTAAATTATTTATGACCTCCAAAATAAATAAATAAATAAACAAACACACAAACAAACATATAACATTCACACATATTTTGTTAGTAGTTTGTATTGCAGTCAACTGCTGTTTTAATTACTGGAGTTTCAAAGTATCTTCCTAACACTGGTAGCTCACAAGCATGATATAAACAAAGCTGCTGTCAAAAATGTGGCTTAGTGGGTGGTGCATATGCTTTGACACGTTACAAGACTGTGTTTACGTGAGCAATCTCTACTCTCCTGTGAAATTAAAAGAGAAACACTCATAAATACGACTAGATTTTTACATTTTCTCAAGAAAAAGATGTGTTGTGCTTGTGTTTATTAAATGATGTTAGGGTGTCGTGGCTAAGCTGTTTTGAGTGGTTTGAGTGCGTCACTATGTGTTGTTTCCACCCAGCAATAAACATCAATATTTTATTTTTACAGCTTATAATTCATGGGTTTAAAATAAAATAAAATAAACAAAAAAAATAAAATAAAATAAAAAACAAAACAAAACAACAACAACAACAACAAAACAATAAAACACTGCATTTATGGTCACTGATGAACTAGTGGGTCTTACAAAAATTAAATAAAAAGGGTTGCATTGTAGCATTTTTAATACAAATAAAGTAATCAATCAGTACATGATGCAGTACGTCATGTTTTAGAACGGAGCCCTAAATTGAGTTCTCTCAGTGGTCTAATATGAACATGGGTCAAGGGATCATTTCTTTTTTTTGTCCCAGATGGGCTCATAATGGGGCGCATGTTTTCGGACATTCTTCACCTAGCGGAGGACAGACAGCTCTCAGGGTCCCGGCAAGAACCACTTGTCTTTGTTAAGTGGCTGGCGTTATCCACTAGATAAATGATGATCTTCCAGCCTGAGGGCATTTATCCTGCCCTGAGGGAGAGCCGTCAGCTCACGCTCCTGCCCTCTGTTCATTAAACAGCTGCTGCTTTATGACAGCTACGACTGACTCCAGCCATCAGTTTAATGTGTGTCAAACACGCTCCTGCTTTATGTTCAGCCACAGGACTTGTTAAATGAGATCTGCTCATTAGACTATGAGGAAGAGTAAAAACACAGTTCCTTTAGTTCTGCTAACAGACTCCTGTTCTGCTGAGTATGCATGTGGAACCTGATATGAAGTAATTAAAGTCAACATAAAACGCATTTGCATTCCTGTTATCGCACATATACTGAGATAATTCAGCGTACATGACATATTCTGACCATATATGATCAATTAAATGAAACATTCAGCCTTTACTACACAACCTAAGTGTAAAAGCAGAAAACTGGTCTGAAATGAGATGCATAACAACAATACATGCCTGGATTTTTACAATATAAGGAAACAAAACAAAATATGAATGGAAAGGGGAAGAAATTATCTAAAATATGTAAATAAAATAAATTACATTATGTAAATAAAGTGATCTGAAATAAATATGTAAGTAAAACAAATGTTATATATAACATATATATTTAAGCTTATTTGAATTCCTACAGGTTCAGCTGACATTTGAAGTTCACTTCTAAATTCGTCATTTTAAACATTAAGTTCATGCTTGACATGCTCACCATCTCGCCTCCCAGATCAATTCACTTGCATGAAAAATCAGTCTGACGACTGCAAATAAAAATACAATGAATTTCATGTATATGATCACATCTGACTAAAACAAATCAATTCACTGTTTAATATCAGAAAAGCCTGAATGAAGTCAAGTAAAATATACATGGAAAATGTCTTATATTGTGACAGTTTAATAGAGCAAAATGTTTGAACACAATTTTTATTTTTTTTTTTTTTTTTTAATTAATCTGAGGGCTGCACAGCATACAAAGAAGAGCCAAAAACATTCTGAGACAAGTTAACTTCAATAATGTTTAGACTATTCAAATATTAAAGAAACTGTTTTGGTCTATTGTATGTGGTATGCAATCATTAAAGCTCATTTGTGGTGAATATACGATAAAACTGGCAACATAAAAGTCATCTCGTTACTTAATGACCAATCAGAATGGATATTTAAATGACGTGATGTCATTTGCTTCCGTCCTAAACAGACTTCATTTGAGGATAACTTTGAAAATGAAAAGTAACTTTAAAACTGAGTCGAATTATGGATGAAATCCAAATTTCTGAAGGTGCTCAAAAGAGTGGCAAGATCATTCATATACCTTGATGTATGCGTAGGTAAACGGATGTTGGATGTTAAAATGTTTCTAATAGTCTCTATAGGACGCTGACTGGAAAGTGTTACTTTGGTGATTAGAAAAAAAAAAAAAAAATAAATTAATAAAAATAAAAACTGTTTAAGGTTTCAGGGTATATTATTTGTCTGCGGGAGCATAGTTATCAAATACATAAAATCAAACTGCTGCAATTGGTTTTAATCTCCCAATAACTCTTTGACCGATGGATCTCTCCAGATCAAAGTAACCATTTAACATACACATGTAGCAAACTCACCGGAAAGCATTGATAACGCCTGGCGTCTGTTGTAAATGGAGTTTTAGCTTAACAGAAACACCAGTAACTTGAATGTATAATAAAAAGCCAATGGATAGATTCCATTTATTATCTCTTCTGCAGCTCCTTATCAATTTGTCTAAAATTTGCAAATCCTTTATGTATGCGCAACCTTCAGGTCAAAAGTATAAAAGCAAGCCGTTTTCATATAACTTTTATCACTTACCTCTGTAATGCTACATATTGTATGTGAAAATTCAGCGAGATAATAATGTAACCTATGACTTGATTTTACCCATCAGGAATTGAAGTGAGCATTTCATAGCATCCAGGATCCAGACCTGAATGAGTTTGCAGTGGCATGTTGAGGACTACTCTCAGAAAAACCACCAACACACAATCTTCAGAAGTACTTTTCACAAGGTAAATTATTGTTAACGTCAATAAGATTGATTTACCAACAATAATAGCCTAGAAGATTATATAACACTTGGATCATAAAACAAACTCTTTGCACTGTATTTATACTTTGGATTTATCTGCTGGCATGTACACAGTATAGTGTGTGTATATATATATATATATATATATATATATATATATATATATATATATATATATATAATATTTTATTATTATGAGGTGTATACTGAATTTGGTTGTCTAATATGACTGCATTAAGGTGCGTTACACATTTTCTTTACAGTGGCTTTCTATAGGAAAATGTGCAATTTAGCAAGTTGTGTTCATATAATGGGTTCATCTCTTTGCCTGTATATAGTATGCATCATCCCTAAAGTGTATAGTGAATTTGGTGTATTCTAGTACATTAGTACCATTAGTAATCCTGGTAAAAGCAGCAGGCAGTCAGGTTTTTTTTTTTGTTTTTTTTTTTTTGGTCTAAAGGCGGGCGTTTATGAAAAGCTGTTTCCCACCATGGATAATAATAGCTAAAAAAAATAAAATAAATAAATAAAGATAATAGCGACTTTTTATCACACAGTTTGGACTTTGTTTCTCCAAATTCTGAGAAAAGTTTGAATTGTGAGATCTAAACATATAATTGTGAGATGTAAACTTTTTTTTTTTTTTTTTTTGTAAATTGCTATCCAAGTTCACATCTCGCCATTCTCAGTTTATATCTTGCAACTCAGAATTCCAAATGTATGTCTTGCAATTCTGTTTATATTTCACAATTTTGACCTTTTTTTTCCTCACAGTTGGGAGTTACTATTTTGAAATCTTATCGATATGAACTTAATTTTAATTTAAAATTGTGAGAGTCAGAATTGTGAGGAAAAAGTTGCAGTTACACTCTAAATAATGCAAGGTTGTGAACTAACCCAGCTTTGGGTCAAATATGGACTAACCCAACTTTTGGGTTAAAAATTCAGTTTGGGTTAGCACATATTTGACCCCAAGTTGGATTAAAACAGCCCTGCAATTTTTAGAATGTACCATTATTTGTTTATTTATTTTCATTCTGTGACGAAAAGGGCTTTTCTATAGGCATACCTATAAAGTTGTGACGTCACATAAAAAACTATGAATAGCCCCTGCAGCCTGTACAATGTCAGCTGAAAAGGTAGGTTGTTTCAGAGCATAAGCAATTTATTACATTTTTGATGAAAGATTGTGAGGACGTATTTTTTCTTTTTTTTTCTTTTAATACATTTGGGATAATGTGCACTGATGAATCATGCACAGTAACACCAGGAACATGTATTAAGAAAGTAAATCAGTTCAGCTGATCCAGTCCTAACTTCTTTTGTATCTCAGTGTGAAGTTACCCATTAATGAAAATGTTCAAGAACAACCTATTAACATCACATGATGAAAATGAGCCTGCTGTTAATTATAGTCGCTGCTAAATTCAGCACACTGAAGACAATTATGAAAGCCTGCTGTTAACAGTGTTAGTGTATCGTGCCGAATGAGCTGAATACAGAGACACGGAATGCGTTCGAGGGGTTAAAGGTAAAGGAAACGGATGCGTGGACGCCCGAGTCACGTGTAATCGAGGTACCGACGCGAATCTGTGACAGCGCGCCGTCTGTGAAGTGTCTCGTTTTTCTTCACTTCTTCTCCAGTTCCGAGGTTAGCAGTCTTTTGACAGGGCGGCCTTGTAAACACTCTTTTTATTTGTGGCCTTGTAAACTGAACTCAAGTGGCATTCAAGTGTTATTCACAATAAGAAAATGAACCGAACTGGGCCTCATTCTGTCACAGTGCTGAGAAATTATCAAGGACATCTTTTAATTGAATATTCCGGCTCCATGGGAAATGTTCAGTTTCAACTTTAAGATTAAATCAGATGCAATCGTACTTATTTTTCTGTGAAACGAGTCTGCAGTCTTTTACATAATTATAGAGCTATACATTATGTAAAAATAGGTCTGGCATGTGTGTGTGTGTTTGTGTGTGTGTCGTCTTTCTGGACGGGGGAGTTGATGAAAGGCCCACTTTGCAGATTATCCACAGTACAAAAAAGCAAAAAAGAGAGACTACTTATCTTTTCAGTTAGATTTCAATTTATGAAAGGCTTAACCTCGCTGCCAGATATGCCATGCCTTTCATCAAGACTGCCTCTATTTGCTTGGGTTTATCTGTCGCCAGACATCCACAGTGTGACAGAAATACATTTTACAACTGTAACTCCAGCCGAGCTAAATCCACCCCGAGCAACGCCGAGCTCCAAATGACGGGCGGATAGTCAAAGTTTCGCATTAGTCAAAGTGTGTTTGTGTTTCGTAAATGTCTTTTAAGTGCTGGGGAAATGCACACGGTCCTCAAAAGATGTTAAGACTGCCCCCCTCAGCAAATTTCAGCACATTTTCCTGCATAATCTCCAACGGCTGGACATCATACATCTAGTAAACCCTTTTGTGTTTGCTACAAATATTTGCACAAGTCTGCCAACGGAGAACGGATTTGCATGGCTTCCCAAAAGTATACGGTGGATCCGTCATATCTGTCGTATGCGGCAAACTGCAGCATTTCTGCTTATTTTCACGCATTCTCGCTGCTGAAATCAGTACTTTATCATTTCAGAAAAGCCTTTAAAGCGATAGTCCTCAAAAATGACAATTTTGTTATCGTTTTACCTCATGTTGTTTTCAACCTGTATGGCACAGAAAGAGGTGCTTTTAATAGAATCGATTTGATTCTGATTTTAATGCAGTTATGATTGCTTTGGGCGTATCTGCAAATTATGCAGGAGAAGGTTTCAGATTGATTCAAACCAGTATCTCTTTATTTTGGGAATCGGCCCACATTTGTTTAATTCACTAAAAAGAGCTGCCTTAGCGTTGATGGTTTATGAATCGGACTACATTGGTTGTTAGGATTGGGTTCATTTTAATATTAGCAATTCTGATTCTGATGCTTATCAGTTCAGATTCTTAATGATTCCCTGTTTTGATTCCACTAAGGTTTAAAAAATGAAGTCACATTTAGATATCAAACATTTATTCTGTCTTTTGGTAGCCTGAATACCATAAACAAAAGCCAACAGCCTAATAAACACTTACACAAGGAACTTTTGCCAGTTGGATTTGACTAAATATAGTTTTTACACATTATTAAAGGTTAGTAAACAACAAATTAGCAGTAGCACAAATAAATATGACTGAACAAAGTTCAGATACAGAAATTGAAATCAAATGTAATCAAGTGTAAAGTAACACTGTATAGTTTTCTTTTTATAAATGAAATATAGAGTAATCCTTAAAGTTATGCAAAAAAGGTTATGTTATATATTTTTAGGGCCGGAGCGATTCCTCGATTCTGTTCGAGTAATCAATTTAAAAAAAAAAATGCCCCATCGAGTAATCGGCAAAGTACTGGAAGTGGCACATTCCACATGTTAAACCCATTTTAAAGTCATAATAAAGCATAATGCTATTAAGAATTTACAAACTCTTCTTTTTAATTAAATAAATATATGCAATGCAGGTTTAATTTAATTATACACATGCGTGTAGGTTACGTATGTGCATCTCAGAGTGGCTCCGTTCACAGTAAACGCTGCTACACAAATTGTTCTCATTTACATGAGCTTCTCGAACTCCATCTCTGCATGTTGTGAGTCTGGATTTATTGGAACGTTCATCTGGGAACACAATGTGCGCTATTTCATCAGATTTGTAAGGTAAATCCTTTATAAACCTGCACAAACACAGGAGAATAAACCATTAGCTTTTTAAATATACTAACTGTTCAACGCAGTTTGAAAATAAAAGTTTAAACCCTCACTCTGAGTGTACATGTTTTGATGTCCACATATTCAAGAAATTACAGTGGCTGTAGCATTTCTATCATAAAGAAATGTCTTAATATTAAATATTAAGTGGACTGGAAGTTTAAATGAAATGTTGTTGAGTCAATATTAAACACCCATTAGATTGCGCAGTAAAGTGTAAAAACAATCGTCAGGCCGTTGGCGCCCTCTGGAGTCATTTGTTGTAATGCACATTAGCTCTGTTGTTTATAATACATTTATGTATTTTAACAGTTTGGTTAAAAAAAACAACAACATATGATTACTTGTTTTTGATACTTTATTTAAACTAATTATTATTGCTTCAATGATATTATATGTGTATTTTAAGTCATTTTAAAGGCTATTGTTCACTTGGGTCTTTTTTTTTTTTGATGCAAAAAAACCTAATTATAATTATCCGATTACTCAATTAATCGTCAGAATAATCAATTACCAAAATAATCGTTAGTGACAGCCCTAATATTTTTACATAATTTAGTGTGTATTTGTCCTTTCAAGCACAAGAAGATGCAAAAGAGAGCTCAATCCATTACTTGCGCTCTCTATTTTTAAATTTTTTTATTTATTTATTTTTTTTGGTGCATGCAGAATCGAAATGCACTTGTCTTATCCAAACCACGGTTCTCGATACCCAGCCCTACTAGTTGTGTACTGTGTCGTTTTTTTTTTTTTTTTTTGTACAGGCTGTGAAAATAAGTCTCTTAAAGATGTTTCCTGCCATTATTGCGTTATGATGTTTTAAAATCTTTGTACTGCATCTTATTCAATAGAAACTGCAAACCTGCATTCGCATTTCGAGTGAATATGATTGTTTTTGCTGCGCCAGGGGAGCATCAGTATACTAAAAACAGGGAATCTTCTAACTTGGGGCAATCTGGAAAATATTAATTAAAAAAAAATAACAAAATGCAAAGCATAAAGTAAAATATTGATCTTGGTTTGTCTAAGAATCAATATTAGAATGTACAATTGTGAAATTTAACTCAACCCTGCTGGAGCTCAGAATAAAGAAAGCCATACCAGTCATGAAGAGTAAATAATGACAGAAGTTTAATTTCTGGGTGAGATATTCCTTGAAGCAGCAATGCCCTCTTTTTAAAATGAAAGGTAAAGAGTCGTTCTGTGCAGAAACGGAATATTTTTAATGCGACTGAGAGCAAAAGTCCTCTTCTTTTGAAAAACAGAACAATGAATATATTCTGGGTCGTCTAGGACTCTTAGAGCCGCTTTCAGACAGCGAGATGAGAAGGGAAGCGGAGGATAAGGGAAGAAGAGGGTGCTCGTATAACCATATACCTCTCACTCACCCACACTCACAAAAACAATTTCCCCGCTCCCTTTCTTTACACAGAGAACACACTCATCCCCACCCTTTTCATTTAATTTGGCTCTTGAGGGGCCGGCATCTTCGGGCCTCGTGGAAACCTGCTCTTCACAGCACGGGCCGCTCTCTTTCCGCCCCTCTCCATCGACGGCAAGGTTCAGCCGTGGTGTCTGCTTTGCACCTGACCTTTTCAAATATTACACATACCAAATGAGATTCACTCCATCCGGAATAAAACATTTGGGTGAGATTCCATAACTTGGCATCGACTTTAGGAAGTGTATAGAATTCCAAGTGTCTGCTGATTCTCTAGGCAATTCTGTCTCCTTCCCTGCAGGAGTTTTTTTTTTGCTTTAGCTTTTCTGCTATTTTGACATGGTATATAGTGGTCTTCATTTTTAATATGACCAATGGGAACCACAACAGCTGCATATGTCTCTAGATGATATGCCGGTTTTGTAAATAATTGAATTCCATATAACTTACTTGGCTCATAATTTACTCACCCTGACGCCACCGAAGATGTAGATGCATTTTTTTTTCTTCATCAGATTTGTGGAAATGTGTCATTCCATCACTTGCTCACAAATGGATGCCCTGCAGTGAATGGGTGCCGTCAGAATGGGAGTCCAAACAGCTGATAAAAACATCACAATAATCCACACCACTCCAGTCCATCACTTAACATCTTGAGAAGACAAAAGAAACAAATCCATCAAGACATTTTTAACTTCTGGCTAAAATACAAATCCATAATCCATAATAATGCTTCTTCCAGTGAAAAAATGTTGTGGTCTGAATCAGGAGAGAAATTTGCACAGATCAAGCCAAAATAGTCCAAAGTCCAGTGGATTTTGATGTGAGAGACACCAGAAAATTATTATTATGGTTTACGGGCTTATATTTTAGCTGGAAGCAATGGTTTGAAGTAAAAATGTCTCAATGATGGATTTGTTTCGTGCAAACACATAGCTTTTGGCTTTGACTGGAGTGGTGTGGATTACTGACTGGTGTGGAGCACATTTTTCATTTTCAGTCTTTTTTTTTTTTGGGGGGGGGGGGGGGGGGTTCTGTTCCTGTAATAACTGACATCATGTCATCAATAGCACTTAACTTGTATTTACCCATATTCTTTTAAAGCTCATTGCGTTGAGGTTAATAATCACAATTTCTGACCACAACCCAAGTGAAACGTGTAGCTCTTTCACTGTGATATATATAACCGCGCTCCCCAATCAATATAGAGGCTTTAGAGACTCATCCCAGGTTTATTTGTCCCTAACGCCTCTTATATTTGTGTCTCTCTCTGCAACACTTGTGTTGTTTGGCAGAATCACTGTTTGGATATGACCAATGGTATTTACACAGTTCAAATTCACGCAGGATCATAAATAAATGTGTTAATTTTGCGGCCCTGCTGTTTGCGGTGATAAATTACCTGCCTACGAAATGTTGTCAACAGATGGCAAAAATCACTCAAGCACACTGCACCGTTCTATGGGGATATGTAATGTAATGTTCTCCCCTCATTACAATGCTGACTAATGTGATGTTTTTTCTAGGTTGTTTACAGAGTAATTTCTGTCTCATTTCAATGGCTTTATACTGGCACAACCTGTGTCCAATCTTTGGAGCACTTCAGGTGCATCATTTTTCTTCTTTGTTTGACATTTTATTCAAATACTTTCTAATTTTGCCATAATGAATGTAAAATGAATGCATGCGTTTATTTATTTTTATAAAAATAGTTTCTAACTTTGTCATACTGAATGTAAAACTTATTCATGTATTTTTGGTTTGTTTGTTTTTGTTATAAAAAAAAAAAAAATCAAACTGTGTCATTCTAAATGGTGTTTTTTTTTTTTAATAATAAAAGAAAAATATTTGTAAAAATATATATAGAAAATTTGTGATTCTGTGACCACAAAACCAGTCTCAGGGGTCATTTTTTTTTAAATTGAGATGTATACATCACCTGGATAAAGCTGAATAAATGAGGCTGGGTTCACACTAAAAGATTTTACAAATCTTATAAGATCTTCAAAATGTGAGAGACCACAAACATAAGGACCATAAATTCTAGAATTAACCGCTTTGCTCCTATAGTGTGTGATGTGTTACGATGTGACAAAGACAGCACACCACACACCAACAGATTTTCAACCAGAGTCCTGACTGTGAACATGGGAAATCTCGCAAAATCTCTTGAGTCTTGAGAATAAACATCACACTACAGTTCTATAAGAGCTTTATTTCAACGAGACAGTTTGTCGTTGCCTTATGTTTATTCATATTTGAATCAAGTGACAGACAATATTGTTTGGAAAAAGTTTTGGCTAATAACTAATCAATATAAACTGTAATTACAAGCAAGGTTAAGAAAGTATCATTCAAAATTATGCAAAATATTATTTGGTAAAATTAAAATGTAGTAGCTCCCTTTATGTTAGTTGCCCTGAAACGGTGCTTTTTTTTTGGCATTTCCCTTTTGTAAAACTATTTTGGCAAAATGTCTGTGATTTTATTGTACAAAAATATTGATAATCATTTTGTTTCGTTATGGACATTTGTATTGTATTACTTATTCCCTGCAGAACAGCAAAGAAAAGCACAGTCACGTCACCTTTTTTTTTCACCTTTTTTGCTGCGCCATGACTGCATTTGTTATGCTTCCGTCTTCTGTCAGCTCGCTTTCTGATTGGATATTGTTTAATTTCACGTGATAATCTGTGCATTTGTCCTCAGGGTGCCCCCCACGCATCAGAATTTCCGATCGTAAATATTCAACATGTTGAATATTTACGATTTGCGATCGGGGCGCCTCCGACGTTCTTCCGAGCAGGTTCAGTCACTCCTAACACACCTCACACTATAGGAAAATCTGAAAGGATAATCTTTAGAACCGCCAAGAAAATCAGACATTACCTAGGATTGTTGGAAGGTGAGTAATCGGCCCAAAGTCAGGCCGATTGTCTTGTGGTGTGTACCCAGCTTAAGCTTTCCATCGATGTATGGTTTGTTAGGATAGGAAAAAATTTTGCCCGAGATACAACTATTTGAAAAACTGCAATCTAAAGGGTGCAAAAAAATCTAAATATTGAGAAAATTGCCTTTAAAGCTGTCTACATGAAGTTCTTAGCAATGCATATTACTAATCAAAAATGAAGTTTTTATACATTTATGGTAGGAAGTTTACAAAATATCTTCATGGAACATGATCTTTACTTAATATCCTAATGATAAAAGAAAAACAGATCATTTTGACCCATACAATGTATTTTCCATTATTGCTACAAATAGACCTGTGCTACTTACGATTGGTTTTGTGGCCCAGGGTCACATTTAAGCATGACAGAGGTAGAAACATTTTAACTAACTTACAATCTATCTTTTTTTTTTTTTTTTCTTCACAGTAGTAAACATCTCATTACTTTAAAGGAAAGTTCACCCAAGATGTAAAATTTACTCTCCCTCATATTGTTCCAGACCTGTATAAGTTTCTTTTTTTTTTGGTCTAACATTTTAAATGACTGGTGACCAAACTGCTGACAGTAGCCACTGACTTTTCCATTCTATGGAAGTTAATGGTTACCATCAACTGTATGGTTTCCAACATTCTTCAAAATATATATTCATTTAATCAAAAAAAGAAATTTAGGGGTAAGTGATGACATTTTTTGATGAACTATCCTTTTAAAATGACGGGTTCTAATCACTTTACTATAAATGGTTGTTCCATGGTTGCGTATGTTATAATAACTCTTGATGATTCAGAAATGTTGAAAAATGATTGCCTTCTGGGTCATAATTTTGTATTGTTATTCCCAAGTGAATGGCCCACTTCCTGTGTGAGACACACACACACAAATCCATCAATGGTGTTGTTACATCATGCAAAATGCTGTGAATTTGATTAAATGTGATTGATTGAAGCAGCCAAAGGTAATGCCTGCCTATGAATTACAATGACCAGACAAGCTGTCAGTCGGCATCAGAACTTTACTGTTGCATCTTCGTTTTTTCCAACACTTTGACTCAAAATGTCTTGACACACTCTAACATTATTCAGTCGTGTCAGACTGACTCAAAGCGACAGCTCACAGCATGTGAGGCAAAAAGAACAACAGGAGAACCAGCCGTACTCACCGTCGTCCACCTCTGCTGCAACCGCTTTCCTCTTTCACCCTCTTCTTTCCCTGTTGCTCTATACATCAGTGCTAGCATTTTCTGCTTGAGATGTAATTTCCTCTTTCACTGCATTCAGTCCATTTATTAGCACTGTCTAATGATGGTCGTCTAGGTGAAGGCATGATGTGAAGTAATCACTCCAAAGAAATGATGAAGAATGATATGGCTGCTGTCTAAATGTGTCTCTTGACACCTGTGGCCTCAATTGTGTCGACGAAACAACAATTACTGTTTCTCATGTCTGTATTGCATGTCAGGGTGTTTTTCATTGTCCACATGCTATGTTTGAATTCAGCTATAGATAGATCTCTTCTTTTTTGTACACGCATTTATTGTTGTATTGTGTGTGTGAAATAAATTACGGCGGCACGATGATTCATATTTTAAACGTGGTCATGATTTCTGCTTTTTCTCAATTTATTAAGCATAATCATCTGCAATATTTGCCCGCTGGTTATTTATCTTGAATGCGTTTCATTTTCATTTGCCGTTTGCATTATCTTGCGTTGGTAACAAGCCTCCACAAGCTTTTATGGTTGCCAGATGTCAAGAATTTAAACCCCCCAATCAGAGCTTTTTTTTTTTTTTTTTTTTAAATACATTTTCCACCCAGAGGTTTACTTAATCTTCCCAACCTGGCAACCATGCCTACATTACAGAAAAAGCCCTGATGAACTGAAAACACTGGGAAGCATGCCGTTTGGAGTTTAGTGATCTCTATTGAGAGATTCTGCTCAAATAGGAGTGTAGTCTGTTTTCCTCCATGCGATCGTTTGTGCTGGAACTAAATCTGTGAGAAAACCATGAGAGTTGATGTTCTTTTGATCTGTGCTTTAGGTGAGAGTGCAGGAATTTAGGTGAAATTCAAAACAACAGTTGTGATTTATATTTTTGAGCAAAATAATCGTGACTAACCGTGCACAAAAGTCTGTGTGTAGACTGTGTATATACAGTGTGTGGTCTGTTATCTGTGATGTATGACCGCAGGTCGCCCTGGTATAATCTTGTGTGTAATGATCATTGTAAATCCACAGCAGTGCAGCACCTGGATCAATGCAGCTGATGCTTATCTCCTGCTCCTGCTCAGGCTCTCAGCTTCACTGCCTCAAAACTCTTACAATTATATCAGAACAACATGTTTGTGTAGAGGCAGAATAGCCTGAAACATTTAGTTTAGAATTAAATATTTTTGAGTTGTGGTTCATTATTGATTAATGTCCTTATAGTGGCTTTGGGATGCTCATGGGGCTGTGCTATTAGTCGAAATAGTAATAAAACCATGCATTTTGATTCTCTTACACACAACGTTGCCTCGGTGAACAGCTAATTGAGTTCTTTTGCATTTTTTGGCACCTTTTGTGTTCTTGTCTTAAGGGTTGAAAAAGGAAAATACAGGTGCGTTGGCATATTGCATTTGTGCTTTTCATCTTAATGTTCATCAGACAACAAAAAAACAAAAAACAAAGACAAAACAACTCACTGCTCTTGACTGAATTGTTTCTGTAAATTTAAGGATTAATCTTAGGGTCCTATGAAATCCATTTATTTTTTTCCCCCAAATTCTCTTTCATTTCATTTATTCATTCATTCCATTTTTTTCTGTTTTAATTTTTGATTTTTTTTTTTTCTGCAGTCCTTTTTAATGGTTAAATTAAATTGTATTAATCAAAAAGCATGCCTAATTAAAATCATAAAACCTAAACAATTTAAAATCAATTTATTAAAAGTGAAACAAAAATGACATGTTTAGGGCCCAATTAAATGTTTTTTTTTTTTTTCCCCCTGATGTTTACAGTTAATTGGTATAGTTAATGTATTCTTACAATAGCCTTATGAGATGTGTTTTTTTTTTTTTTTTCTGCTTACCAAATGACGGCATAAAACATTCAAGTTATCTTTTCATTAATGAAATTTAAACAAATGAATTTTTTTTGGCAAATAAAGGGGATTTACTATTACAATTAAAACACTGAATAAATACTGAATGATTATTGTAACTCTTGTAGTAGTAGTACATACATTCTGCTGAACAATAGTATTTATTTAACAATAGTATGTATTTCTGCTGCTGTTAATCTTTACATTTTTGTGGATATGACACTAGTTTTACTCGAATGAAATGGTAGAATGCTCATGAAGTATTCTTAGAGCATCTCTGAGATGTTGATCATGTATTTATGTTTTCATTTATTGAGACTACAGATGCTGAAATCACCATGAGCGTCACATGCGCTTCAGTAAGAGTAGTAAACAAAACCACATATCTGTGCCATTTATTAGCACAGAGACACACAGAAGATGCAGGATTCCAATTTAAATAGTCTTTTCGCAGCTTAACATTTACAAATATTAGTCCGTAACACGATTTGATTTAAGTGTAATGACCTACTTTTGATTTAATCCATACAAACTTTGACAAATTCCATGACATTTGGTGTTAAAGGGGTCATCGGATGCAAACTTCACTTTTTCATGTTGTTTGAACATTAATGTGTGTTGGCAGTGTATGTACTAATCTACCCTATAATGATAAAAATCCATGCAGTGGTTTTTAATTAATCTGTGAAAATAATTTCCCCTTTTTCAAATCGAGCCGTTCTCAGATGCCTGTCGTTGTGACGTCACACCAGCAGAGGCCACTCCCACCATAGTTGATTGACATGAGCGTCTTACCTCAGATCAGCTGTCACAGTCAGACCTCTTTGTTTCAATGCCGGAGCAAGAGTAAATTTGACAAGAATATCTCCGATTGAGTGATTGAGGCGTTGTGCTGTTGGGTGTAATAATGAACGTAGTGGTCGTCTTTTACTCCCGACATCTGAGCCGCTGAAGATGCAGTGGATTACGTTTGTTTGTGAAGGGAATGCGCCTCCCGGATCTACATATATCCGTCCATGTTCACGCAAATCATTCGTGATCCAGCTTCACTTACAGCAGGAGTGTGTATAAGTGTTTTTTTTTATAAATCTTTGCAATCGCCTTTCCTTATAACGTGGTAGTTAGGAAGTTTAGTGGCTAAACGTGGCTAAAGTAAACAAGCTCGTCATTCCAACAGAGAGAAGAGAGGGGCGGGGTGAGCAGAGCTCATTTGCATTTAAAGGAACAACCCCTTAGAATGAGATGACTTTTGCAGAGCTCATTTTGACAAGGTAAAAAGGGTGTTGTTTTACAAAACCATTGAGAATTTTTAATCAAAGTATATTAGAGACTTTTCATTAAGACCCTAAAGAATCATATCAACTTGTGGAAAATGGGCATCCGATGACCCCTTTAAACTGTATTACTGGATTCTGCGATTCTGACCACGTTTTCCGCATCATGTAAATAATAGGGCCTTATAATCTCTATTTAGCTTATACAGTAAAGACTATACAGTGTTATTTTAATATAATTTGAATATTCTGTTTCTGTACCAGAATACTGCTCTTAGACCTACCCAAGGAATAATAAAATAAATAAATAAATAAATAAATTACCTACCTTTGTTCTATTGTTTTTATTTGTTATTACTTGTGATTTGTTTAGTTGTTCTCATTGTATTACCAAATGTTTTCTCTTTGATTATGTTTTATTAGTTAGGCTAGTAGATTTGTTTTTGCTGTGGTATCATCTTGTTTTTAACAAATATTCAGAAACGGCATCACAAACTTGTATGGTTGAACTACAGCTCCATATGGCCTTAAATAGACTGTGCTCTTGAGTAAAAGAAGCAAGCTAACATGCAGCACAATCTGTCCCTTTTGTTCCATGCTTATTTCATTCACATCTTTTGGTTTTCTTAAGATAATTAAAATGAAGCTTTCAGAAAATACAAAACCAGTCATACATTAACAAACATATATGTATGTCAATGTACATTTATATAGTAAACAATATGTGTACACAAATAAAGTTGATATTGATGATTGCCTTATTGACACAAAATAGTCTCAAAATACACAATTACATATCTTTTTATAATTTATTTTAAATATATACTTAAAAAAAAAAGAAAGTATTATTTTGTCTTTGTTATTTATAGTATATGGTAAATTCTCAGTTATCTGTTGTTGATAGATGCAGGGCTATATATCGATGAGATCTGAGGGCTAGTTTTATGGAGACAAGCTATTTTGGCCTTATTTTAGCGTGTTTGGTCCTGCCAGCTCCAGTAACGATGCTGTTAAGCTCATCTTAATAACAGGCAATCTGTGTGCTGGTTTGGGAATAGCAGCTACTTCATTGTAAAATAACACTTCAGCTTCAGTTAAAATGATCTTAGGAGCGTGATTCGCAGCGTTGTCTGGAAAACCCAGCTTTCCTGAGTTTGCGGCTATACTATTTAATTGTATAACCTTATGTTTTCAAAGATAATTATGAGACTAATTAATGCTAAAAGTTTAAGGAAATGCCAAGTACGGAGAGGAGTAGAAAATCCTGTTTTCACGCATTCTTATTGTGAGGAAAATACGCTTCAAAAACAAGGTGCATCATTAAACTGTAATCGAAACCGTTCCAACTCTTGATGTGAAACAAGTCATTTTCACAGCGCAGGTTTAAATGGTGCGTTAAAGGTTTAACGAATCTCTCCATCCCACTGATTTTCTTCCTTTCTGATTGAATCAGAAGATTGTGTGGATAAGTATAAATTGAAACTGACTGTGGCTAACAACAAATCTTTTGTGATGTTACATGCTAATTAAAATGAAATGCTGGAAAAATTAGAAGTATTTTGTGTATAAAGAGTTTTTCCAACCTCAAGCCCAACATGTTATGCTAACAAAGGGTTTGTTAAGGGAAGTGATACTCCAGGATTATTGCAATTTTATAATGAACTTTCTTTGGTTAATAATTAGCTGTTATCTTGTGTATTTTGACTAAACATGTATTACTTATTGTTATTATATAACCTAGAAATGCTAATTAATGTCAGACCAAACATGTACAGCATGCATATGTTCCTGACTTATTTTAAAATTATTATTTTGTAACTTTTGATTAGTGTAATCATTTTTAATACATTACACAAACTGGATACATATATGTTTAATTTAATTTAGATGCATATTAAAATCTGCTTGATCAAATCAAATCCAGCTTCAAGTTATGAAATTATTCCATTATTCCTGTGAGATCTTATTAAGGTTGCAATGGTACAGTAAGTTATTAATTAAAGGAGAAGTCCACTTCCAGAGCAAAAATGTACAGATAATGTACTCACCCCCTTGTCATCCAAGATGTTCATGTCCGTCTTTCTTCAGTCGCAAAGAAATGTTGTTTTTAGAGAACTTCCAAAATGTAGTTTAAATGCGGCTTCAAACGATCTCAAATGCGGTTGTAAACGATCCCAGCTGAGGAAGAAGGGTCTTATCTAGCGAAACGATTAATTATTTTCATTAAAAAAAAAAAAAAAATAAATAAATAAATAAAAAATAATTAATACAATTTAAATACTTTTTAATCTCAAACGCTCGTCTTGTCTTGCTCTCCCTGAACTCTGTGTATTCTGGCTCAAGACAGTTAGGGTATGTCGAAAAACTCTGAACGCATTTTCTACTTCAACTTCAAAAATAATTTCAAAATCATCCTACATCACTGCAGAAGTACTGACCTAGTCTTTGCAAAGTGAACATGCAAAAAAGATCAAACACCCTTAACAAAAAAGGTAAAACAGTGATATAGGATGATTTTGAAGTTGAGGGAGAACATGAGATGGGAGTTTTTCGACATACACTAACTGACATGAACCAGAACAAAAACAGTCCAGGCAGAGTAAGACAAGACGAGCGTTTGACATTAAAAAGTATTTAAATCGTATTATTTTTATGAAAATAACCGATCGTTTCACTAGATAAGACCCTTCTTCCTCGGCTGGGATCGTTTACAACCACATTTGGGATCGTTTGAAGCCGCATTTAAACTGTATTTTGGAAGTTCAAACTCGGGGCACCATATCAGTCCATTATATGGAGAAAAATCCTGAAATGTTTTCCTCAAAAAACATAATTTCTTTACGACTGAAGAAAGAAAGACATGAACATCTTGGATGACAAGGGGGTGAGTACATTATCTGTGAATTTTTGTTCTGGAAGTGGACTTCTCCTTTAACAAATGCATGCAAACATGTACTTCAGTTTTTACATATTGCTGAAATAATCATTTACTCAGTGGTATCATAACTTGTTTTCATGACAAATTTGTTTAAACATGCTTTAAATAAATCACTAACAAGGTTCAGTGAAATATAATTGATATAAAGGCTGGTATAGTGCATTTTTGGTGAAATGCTCTTCTCTGGAGTCCATTTCTCTAGCGAGTAAACGAATGACACTGAATGACTTGTTGTGGTAAATCTGATGCAGCTGTATGTGACATTATTCATAAGCTGGTTTATTGAAGGGATGATCGTGTTTTGAACTGAGGCATCTATTCAGTGATCTGTCATAATGCATCAAAGAGGGTCAAAACAACATGTATTGTTAGAATTTCTTGTTAAAATAGACAGATTGGACTTTATCTCTTATCAAAAAGTAACTAAATCCAAATGTTATTGTGATTGCTGGGTGGCAGGTGCAATATATAATGATAGTGACATTTTATTCACGCATCAACTGAACCAAAGATTGGTCTTGGGATTTAAGAATACATATCAATTCATTAAAATGAAAATATGTAAAACTAGGAGTTTCATATTTACTTCTGCATGTGCATGAGGGTAAAACGACGTATTTGTTCGGTACACGTGTGTGAACCAAAAGACCTGTATGGTTATATCCCTAGTTCTTATGTTTGCACATTCAAACATGATTACAATAGCTTGATGTTTATGCGTATGGTCAGCAGCTGATAGTGAATGCAAGTCTTCCTCTTCTCTGTCTCTCCTTCACTTTCTCTTTCTCAGTCTCTCTCTCTCTCACAAACAAAATCACTCTCAGCCACACAGGCACAGAAGCACTCGGGGAAAGACAAATCAATGCTGGGAGAGAGCGCTTTGAGACAGTTCCTCTAAAAACAGTGAGGTTAATCTGCGCGTGCCAGACTTCCTGTGCGATGCATCACCTCGCGCTAATGATCTTAAGAGTTCTGGGAGGATGTTTGCCATATGTATTGTCAAGAAGCAATTTTCGTACCTCTCTAAGGGAGATCATCTCTGCTGTAAACCAATGTTCAATTGTATTAACTTCGCTGGATAAAGGGCACAAACAACAATAGCTCAAGAAAAGGGGATTTTCGTGCCAGTTCAGAACCCCGTGAACCATGATGCTCCTGCCAGACGGATATGCTTTGTGCTTCAAGACTAAATCTAAAAGCAATATAGCTTATCCTTGTGTTTTCTAAACTTCAAACTAATGTGCAACAGAACTACACTTTAGCGAAGTTAACCGGGTGATGGCATGACATTCGGTCAGGTCAGGCGGTTATCGATTCAATGACTGCAGGCCGTGTGTAACTGGTGTGGCATTTTCTCCTTTTTTTTTTTCCTTCTATATCTGCAAGATGCAGTGCCTTCCAGGTACTCCATTATGCCACCGAGCTCGTATTTTATTAGCGGAAGCCTGGCTCACTCATTCTAATGTAGTTCACTGTAGTGAACAGCTTATTATAGATCATTCCAGGGCCAGATTTATGGCGGGGATCCTCTCCAACTGCAGCCACAGAGAAAGGTTTGCTACTTTTCGATTGGATCTGGGTGGACTAAAGCAAACAAATGTCCAACACCATCAGATAAGGCTCCTAGGACTACGGCTGTTTGTCAGCCCAGTTTTTGTGTTGTCTTCCACACCGACTGCACTAGTGGAACCCGTCTGGTTCTGATTGGTAGGGTTGGGTTTTGTTTGAATTTTAGGGATTGCGAATCTGCTTATCGACTCTGATTCTTAACGAACCTCAGTTTTAAATCCAATAGGGTATATATAGACATTTATTCTGTCCTTTTGCAATACATGCTGTCATCAGCCTAAAGAACAATCAAGCTAAGGGTGCAGGACGATCAGCTGAAACATTCTAAGACTGAACTCAGCACACTTAAAGACTGATTCCATCCACTGGAGCAGATTCTAGTCTTTGACAGAGAGAGGAGCACAAACTGAATGACTGAGTCAGTCCACCTCTCTTTTTTTTTTTTTTTTTTGGTTTGTTTTGTTTTATTTTGGAATTATTGCTTTAGCAGGCACATTTCAGTATGGCTTTTTAAGTGTTTCATTTGTTTAATTATAACATTTCTTGCGCTGTTTTTGACCTTTTACATTATAATATTTACAATAATCTATTCATTATCTCTAAAATCAGAGATTAACAATAAACTGGTTCTGGGTAAAAAAAAAAATGGTAGCCTATTTTTTTTCTTTTTTTCATTACAGTTCCTGAGTTACAGGTTAGAACAAAATAAAGCATCACCACTCCATTTGTTCAAAAACAAAAGTCATTTAAAAATGTTGTTTATGTATTTTAGTTTTGATTTTATTAGTCTACAGCAAACATTAATGCTCCTAATGCTGCTTAAAGGCGCTGTCAACACTGCACTCCAACAGCTGACATAAGAGCTGTAGATATTCAAGACATTTTCCTCGTTCATTTGACACAAAACTATTACATATAATTAAACTGTATATATAAAATGATTTTATTTACAAGTGTCATTTGTGAGTTTTTTTTGTGAATTTATTTATGCATTTTTTTAATTAATTTTTAATAGAAACACTAATTTTGAAGAATAGCTATTCGTTATGTTATATTTGAAGAAAATTTGTTGTGAAGAATATTAGTTTTAAAGTTGATTTTTAAATATGCAGATCAAAATACAACATTTTTTGATAATATCTTCAAAATGAGAGCGATCACTGACATTCTTAATTTTATTTAAATTAATTTTTTTCATAGCTGCAGAAAAAAATAATAGCCTAAAACCATTTAACCTGCAAATTTTCCTTATGAAATAAATGAAACATCACAACAAGATGAAAAAATTCCAAAATTTAAGTTAAGTGATGTTTGACAATGAGTGGATCTCTTCTGCATAATTGCATATACAGTTGCTGGCGTCAGTCATAAATATTACACAATTAACATTTATTAAATATAAATATAAATATAAATATAAATATAAATATAAATATAAATATAAATATATTACCAGTGTTGGGGGTAACACCAGTTACGTAATATTACTTCTTCCAAGTATCTAGTAAAGTAATGCATTACTTTTTAATTGACAAGAAAATATCTGAGTTACTTTTTTCAAATAAGTAACGCCAGTTACTCCGCCCCCCCCCCCCCCCCCCCCCATTTATTGATTAAAAGCTCTCCTTTCCCCATGTTGAAAGAAATCAGGAGTATGATGTCAGTTCTAGAATAAATGTGAACATATCTCACTGACAAAAAACAGATTCAGTATTCCTCAAAATGAATAAAAACAGTGAAATGCAACTCAGAATATACGCAAACCTGCAATAATTAAATATGTTAAATAATACAAATATCCTTTATGCACTTAATCCCATTTTATTAACCGATGTCTTTGCCGCTGACCTTTGATGATTCAATTCAACCATACTAATAAGCAAAAATTACTCAATCTAACATTTGGTGTCTTTTTTTTATTTTTTAATTAATTAATTAATTTATTTATTTATTTTATTGCTGAAGAGTTGACTTTTTATTTATTTTTCTTCTTCTGCGGTCTGCTGTACAGACATGACTTTACTTTTCTCAAAGCATGAGGCTTTTGGTATGAAAAGGCTTTTACATTTGCCAAAAATAGAACTTTTTACATTAAAAACAAACAAGCAAGCCCTGCCCAGATTTAAAATGTAACAAAAAAGTAAAGTAACGCATTACTGTTCATAAAAAGTAAAAAGTAATTAGTTACTGTTTAGGGAGTAACTCTATTGTAATCCATTACTTTTAAAAGTAACTTTCCCCAACGCTGCATATTACACAGTTACTAAAATTATAATCTTTAACACCACACACTATATGACTTTTCTTCCAACTGCAAACACCAACTGAGCCCGACTGGAACTGATGTGGTTGACTGGGCAGAATCCCTTGTCAAGACCAAATTACAATCATAATCGGCCTGACAGTGGTGTGGTGTGTTCTCGGCAACTAGACAAATATAGATTTCAAACATTATTAAAGACAAGTGAAAAAATCAGTCATAAAATAAGAACAAGTAAATATAGTATAAGTATAGCGCATATAAATACAACTGAACAAAGTTACAGGAACATGTACAGGAATTGAAATCAAATGTAAAATAACACTGCATGGTTTTCTAGTAGAGTATAAAGTATAGATTAATCCTTATTAAAGTTACAAAAGTTATTCAGTCAAGATGAGTGAGTGATTTTACTTTTGTCCTTTGATTAATATTAATTCAATTCAATTCAAATGTATTTGTATAGCGCTTTTCACGGTACATATCGTTGCAAAGCAACTTTAAGGCAAATTAAAGATTTTACAATATATTTAGTAGTAGCTTACTAGTGGTGACTAGTTGATGTACATATGGTAGACATGTATGGTAAAGATCAATTATAGACAAAGGGCACTATAAATTAGTAGCAAAATTCTGTAGTGCTGTATGTTGTTTCAGGGTTGGCATCATCTGAAGTGCTCTGAGGGGTTGGCATCATCTCTTCTTAAGTGTTCTGGATCCAGACTGAAGCTTGTGAGTTCCTAGTTACAACAGGATGTCAGTCCCATGGCAGAATCAGAGAACAGATAGGAACATAATTGCGTAGCTGCTGTTCAAATATTGTTCAAATATTAGTACACTTAAAAAAAAACAATGGCAACATGTTTTACATCACTTGAACTCATCAAAATAACTCAATTCAACTTTTTGAAATAGGTTATACAAGATTCAACTCATCTTTTAAAAGCAAGTTTAATGTAAACTGAACATTAAACTGAAAAGGTGAAATGACTAACACAGCTAAGCCAGCAAATGTGATGAGATGAAAGGGAGCAAATGACAAAGTCAAGAGTAAAGAATGAAGAAGGTGATTAACATGATTCATATTGAACATGGTAAACAAGCTCTGCTTGTTCAGGGTTTCTACCTTTCTCTGTGCAAGTGTTCTGTTTTAAATTATGTGTGGAACTTCTACTCAAAATCACTGAAACAAATAATTTCTGATAATAAGGTTGTGTGACAAATAATCCTTTCGTCTGTTTGACTAAATGAGCTGTATATTTTCTGTCATGCTCTGTCTGTCTGTCAGGAAAATAATGCAAGGCTTGCTGTTGTAATGTGGCACTGGTATCACAGGAATATCTTTGAGAAAATCTCTTTTCGTTCTGCTGGCTGTTTTGTTCCTCCTGATGATTTTCTTGTTTCTTTGTACTTGCTGTAATAATACGACAAAGACAACAGATACTGCTCAGTTGTGGTCTGAGCACCAGATTTTATCTTTTTCTTTCTTTTTTTCTCCCTATACACTGTGCTTTTAAATGTTTGCTGGAATATTTATAAAGCTGCAAAATACAACATTTGTCAAAGTATGACAGAAATCATTTAAAAATATTCATCAGTGTTCCAGTTAATGACAAAGGTTTTGCGTAATGCAACATACTGTTATGTAACCTAATATAGCCTGGCATATTGCAGTAATATCTAACACTTCCATAACATTGCTGTTGAAAGACTTGCTTTTGGGGTTATTCATGGTCTGCTGATAGTAATTGAATACTTTTACACTTGTACCCAGTCTTTGCAAATGCATTCTTAGAGTGAACCTTTAAACAAGGTTATTGACATTCACAGACTGTTTACAGTTTAATGGAAGTTACTGCCATAATTCCCAATCCTAGTTTCCCATATTGAATGACTAGTTCCTGCTGATATAGACCGTTATTTCCTCTCACAACAGTGCACAACTTAATGTTTCTTTGACTGTAGTCAAAAAAGCCCGACTTTTTAGCCCAAATGTTGACAACACTGCCAGCTTTTGTCATTGCTGTATCATTGATGTCGGTTTGGTGTGCCACAGGCATTAAAGGGCAAGCCCGGAAGGGACAGGATTTATCATTGGTCCCCATGCAGTTTCTGGCCTTTACCCATCTTATAACCAATCCTCAGGACCTCTGGCTGCAGCAGTAGTGGGTGAAACAAAGAAAGGACACAACAATCAATCCAAATCAATTCATAACTGTTTGGAAACCTTAAAAATGGATGTAAACAACACATTTCATACTTATTCAGAGAAATAAGCATTCCCAGTGGCAGCAGTTTGTAGTGCAACATCTTACACAAATGCAGCTCTTAAAGTCCCCATAAAATCAAAATGAATTTTTTTTTTTTTTTGGGGTTTTAGTACAAATTTGTTAACCTTAAAGTTATCTATAAGCTAGTGTGCTCCAAAACAATGACAAAATTAGCATTTCAAGATAATCATTCAAAACACACAGTGTCTCACTTCCGCCAGTATGAATAAATTATTTTGATGACATCGCACTGCACTTCAGCTTCGCACCAAACTTTCTGTCCAATCAAAGCATCCCGTCCCCTACACTATAAATAGATGCTGAAGGTGAGGCTGCGATCGGCCACTTGTTTACAATGTTAGTATTTTCTGTACGGTGAATGGTATGTAATGCACAATGTAGGCAATAGGGAACGATTCAGACAGTGTAAATATGTGATGCGATCTGGAAAAACCTGTTGGATGTCACACTGGGATGCTTTCAGGAAATTCGAAAAATAGGTTGAATGTCAATTTTTTGGTCAAAATTAGGTTTTCATTAAATTGTTATTCTATAGCATCTTGTCTATCATCTCTGAAAATATATCGGCAAAATTCACTTGTTTAGAGCAGAAAAATAGCTATTTATTGCAGCAAGCGGAAATGACTGTGTCTTTCTCTTATGCTATGAACGTGCTGTGGAGGTGTTTTCCGTTAACACCACAAAAACAGTTACCTTATCTAAATAAACCGCATAACATTTAATAAAGGTGCATCAATTCACATTCTCCGCCAGTCCTGTGTAAACTATGGCACGCAAAGTTTTTTTTTTATGTAATTATTTTTTAATACTGTGAGATGGCGGACCACAACAACGCAGTCTGAAGTACTCAATCTTGGTGATGTCAGTGCCCTTAATGATGTTATAATGGACTATTTCACATCCAGAGGATCCATGATCCATGAAGGATCGGATGATGAAGTTACTAAAGAGGCAACACGTTCTCACTCCCAACTCGTCACATATTGATGCTTGGTCAGGAGCCCTTGGCATCACTTTTTAACGCTCAGGGTACCCCTTTAGCGTCACTTTTCGACGCGCAGGGTCCTCCATTGTTTTCAGTTGTTTGTCTTAATTTAATGGTTTGCGTGCATTTGTAACAACAGAAATTATTTTATATAAATGTATACTTTCATTGGAGCACCTGAACCCACCCCTACCCTAAACCTACCCGCTTTTGGACAATATAAAACATGCAACAGGCAAATATATGTACAGTCACAGGTATTTATTGCAAAAACTGACCATAAACAAGCAGTATAAAAGCATTACAAAGAAGTCCTGTTGCATTCCGAGTCTTCTGAAGCCGTACGATATCTTTACGCGAATAACAGGTTTTAATCGCTGAAAATGATCCTGCTCCGTGAATGCGCTCACATCTCATTCAAAAAGATACTCCCAAACATTAGCATGACGCAGTCAATCACGAGACACATCAGAGCCAAAGGCTTTTCACACCACCATGACGCAAGCGGTCACAAGACACCCAAGAGCCAATAGCATTTCACAACCAAGGCTTGCTTCTCCTGGCTTGCTTTTTCGAATTCGCGCACAGACTGCAGCAGCACACAGGAGGAGACGGAGACGGTGATGGTGATCGCATCTATTCTTCTCACAAAGCAATTGTTTTGCTTAGGAACCCTTGGAATATTAATACTTTTTGAATACAAGTTGTATCTGCCCATTATATCTTGTGTTTTGTTGACAAATTGTTAGGTTTAGAGGCAGGGGTTGGATTAAATGTGTAAATAGTGTAATATAAATGAACTGTTGTGACTGTTTGCATTGAAAAAAAAAAAAAAAAAAAAAAATCACACACCAACATATATGCAATAATAGCAATATTATTACCCAATTTAATCATGACGATAAAATTCCCAGTGTCTTTTCGCGTCAGTACATTGACGCCAAGGGTTTCTTATGTAAAGTACTGGAGGACCCTGCACGTCGAAAAATGATGCTAAAGGGGTACCTTGCCGTCAAGAAGTGACGCCAAAGGGGTCCTGACCAAGCATCAGTATGTGACGAGTTAGGAGTGAGAATGTGTTGAAAGAGGACGAGTCCGATGACAGTCTGTTTTATGCACAGTGTGCCAACAGTTGTGCTGCGCTTCCTTTTACTACAAGGTAGGCTGCGTTATTCGTGCTATCTAAACATAAAAGGGGTAAACAAAAGTTCAGAGACTCTCCCTATGATAAATAACGTTACAGACATTAGTCTGTTTGTGTGATGATGCAGTATAGCACTCCTGACTTGACAGACAGATCTCGTTAAACCCATAAAGTAAAAATGAAAGCTGTCTCACTTTAAACCCATTTTTCACAAAATTCCATTTCTGAAAATCATCGCTATCAGCCAACTTAAGACAGCCATAACTTTGGTTACATTCAAGCTATGGACAAAATAAAACAATTTTAGCAAGGGCATGAACCCAGCTTTCGCATGGTATCAAAACTTAAAAAAGGTAAAATTTCACCATGTGTTGGGTTTTCCTAGATCGCATCACATATGCTTTCGATTAGGGGCAAATGAGGTCTGATTTCGCTTTGTGTCACTTGAACCGTGGCAGCGCACATGGTCTGCTCCGGACTTTGGCTCCTGTCCAGAGACGTGATTGCACGGGGCGGATCATATGCGTGAGTCGGCACATATTAAACACTTTTAAAACTACACAGCCTCAGTGTGATTATGAATACTATTTCATATTGAATCATTAGGGAGTAATTATTTAGACTGTGGCTGTCAAATGCGGCTTTACCAAGCTCAGTGGCTCTGACCCAAGCAGATGCAAGTTAAACACTATTGGCTATTTTAAAAAGGGGGTGGGGCTGCTCAATATGTCCTGCCCTGTTTTCCTGTTTCAGTTGAAATTGTGTCACCATATAGAATAACGCTGTGTTTCAAGGAACTTCAGTGGGTCTTTAACAGACAAATGCATGCATGCAAGATGGGACTTCGTTCAGAACATTTTAAGAGGTTTTCTGGTAGTGGTTTGTGAAGTAATACTAAAAAGACACTGATGTGACTAGTTTCCATTAACCTATTTTTCTGCACATTTTGAAATATTGCATCAAAAAAAAAAAAAAAAACGCTGGATGGAAACGCAAAAATGCGCACACATGAGTAGAATAAACTTTTTATCCAATAAATGTGCATAAACTACAATGGAAACACATTTACCTAATAAATTCCACCACGCGCATCAAAAAAAGTCATGAGACTTTTTGTGTTTTGGCCGTCCTGAAATGCCTAAGCAGTGTCTGTCATCAAAGTATTTCTGTATAGCTGTCTTACACGACTGCATTCCCAAACAGCAGCCGTCCACCTCCGAAAGCAATGACCGAAAATTATTATATTCAGTGGCTTCTCCTACTTTTATTAGTGATATTTAGTGCCACTTTATCAGGAAGTGACAAATGTGTTCTTTTTGACTTGTTAGATGGAAACAGTGCTTTATAAGCAAATGTTTTATGCGATATATTAAAGTTTTGCGCACAACTTAAATGATTTGGATGGAAACATAGCAGCTGTGAGTTCCACGTGCGTTTGACTCCACTGATGCCGACAGCCAATCACAGAACTGGAATAGGTAAGCACTAAACTGCAATCTCCTCCTCCTCAGAAAGGGATAAAAATACCCTTTCAACACTCCTTGTTCTGAGTCTTTGGCTGGAGTGGAAGGAGGCAGTAACACAAGTAGGATTTGAGTCTCAGGCCTGTACAGCCAATGAGAGAAAGGACATAAACGGTACTGTCAGAAACTTTCTGAGTCTCTGGTCCATCCAGTGAGACGGTAATAGACATGCTATGCTTTCCGAGCCTCCGGCCTGTGAGGAAAGAGACACTAACAGATACTCTGCGTTCAGAGTCTATATCCAGTGAGACAGCAACAGATGCAGCACGTCATGAGTCTTCATCCCAGAGAGATGAAAGCAGATTGACCAAATTCCCAGAGAGGCAGAAACGCATAGAGACGCATTTGCAACAAGTGAGCAAACCTTCACTTCAAGGTGATTTTCCTCGGCGTGTTTCAGACTGCTAAGGACCTTCAGCAACTACTTCAGTGCCTCATCTGTGTGTTAGTGATATTAGGACCCTTTGGTGCTCCAGCAGATCAGCATCCCACAGCGCTTCACCTTCAAGGCTGTTGAAACAGATTCTGGCTCATTCCCCAGCGCACCGTCACCCAGCGGAAATAATGAAACTCAATATCGCTTACCCATACCTTTTTATTAGTGTGCATTATGTGTATTGTCAGTATTCAGTTTTCTCATTTGCATTAGATGCTGTATAGCTGATGTCTGTAAATAAATACATTTTGTTTGTTTGCTTTCTGTGGAATAAGGTTTTTTACTTTATTAGTTTCAGAATAACAGTTTATGTTTCTGTAAGGTAACTACAATAGGTACATCAAACTTTTTATACATCTTATGGATATAATTTTATCGTTCATGGTTATTTTTATTGCTATTATTGTTGTTATTGTTATCATTCATTCATGCTTTAATGCATTCATGCATGCATTCATGCATTCATTCATGCTTTTATTAATTTATGCATTCAAGTTAATAATATCTCTAAAAAAATCTTTTAGATTGGTCAGCTGACAAACTCCCTCCAATTTACATAATTTTTATTTAGTCATCAATCCCCCTTGATTGTGTTATTTATTTATTTATTTATTTTACTGTTAAGGTGAAACTGTTTAGCTGCTTCCCCGAAATAAAAGGAGGAATGAGTCATCTGACACTTTCACATTCATCTTAAGTGGCATGCAACCAAAACCGCTACATTTGTTTAGTGCCACATCTGAGATACTGTACAGACAGTACTGAGACATTACTAATGATGGGGGTGATGTTTTTTGATGATGATGATGGAAATATCATTATGCAGCACATTATCTGTAATATGTGATTTGACTGGACCATATTTATTTACCTTCGAGTAACTTAAAGAGTAACTTTAAAACAGATTTTTAGCCAGCTTTGTATTGTTGAAGTGTCTGTAGTGTATGTAAATGAACTATGTGTTCTCTTTCTCCCTGTTCCTGCACCCAGATATCCCCGTTTATTTGTCAGCAAAACTTTTGACAGCTCCAGGGCTTTTTTGAGAACTACAGATCGTACTTTCCCAGTGATATTAAATTTAAATTTGGAAAATTACCCATTTAAGTTTTTTTTTTTTTTTTTTTTGCCAAAAATGTGATGCCACGTCTCTCTTTCAGTGTTTTTTTTTTTTTTTTTTTTTTTTTTAGACGTATAGCAGCAGTTACTTTTTCTTATTCTCTCTCTATTTTTTCTTTCCTCATGCCATCTAACTCATTTTATTAAAGTCATCTTACCAGCTATGAATTATCTATTTAATTATCAAAGATTGATTGTTTGATTGACTGATTCATTAAAAGCAAGTTTTCACCCAAAAATCTGAGGGAGCATGTGCCTCTTTTCCCTGAAATGACATCCTTCTCTTGTGTGAGATCTGCTGGTACCTGTAGGATCCTCACAGGGGGCCGGTCCTTCGTAATCAAGGGTCTGATTGTTCTCCAGTGTTTTTGTGTGGTTTGTCTCTACAGGGAGACCTACACTAAAAAAATAAAGCTTTTCATCAACAAAGAATTGGCTCAAATGAAAACCTGAATTGACTCCCAGACCAACATATTACAGTTTAAAGAGGTTTCCTGATACAGGTTGTTCACTCCTTACTGCATGTGGAGACTTTTAGTTGTTCTTTAACCTCAACCAATCTACCTCACTTATTAAGTCCAGTTTACAAGATGAATAGTATTTGTTCTTGTATCAATCCATATGATCCCTCCAGAGCTCTCTTTCTCTAATATCTATTTTTATCAATATAGCTAATGTAGTAGATGTGTAGTAGATTTGGTTTTGAATTGTAGTCTTTCTGCTAAATGGCTCGTGTACAGCATTAGTGCTGCTGTTGAATAATGGCTCAGATGTTCTGTTAAGTACTGTGGATTTGGGTTTACCAAAAAGGACTGGTGCAGGAACACAGATACTTGAAGAACAGACACAAACCACATATTGCTGCTTTCTGAATGGGAGTATTTTCCATTTTTGCATGTGAATGTAATGCATGATAAGAGAGCTCTGGACCATTGGATGCTCCTTAGAGCGCATAATTTAATGGCCATGGCTGTGAATTATAGCTGTGCCTAAAGAAATGTGAATTGGAGATGAAAATCCATCTATATTTTTCTAAATGAACGCACATTTGGAATAAGAAAGCTCCGTGTCATTTCATTGTCTGTGTGAGTGGCCGTCCATCTCTCATAGTCATTTACTGCTGTTGTGATCTTCAGGGAGGCATATGGCTGCATATGGCTTGAGAAGAATGGAAGAAATGGAGCATTAAACCAAAACAAACAAAAATGGGATAATGCTAATTGAATGCTCAGGAGTATGTTGTCTTTTTGATGCTGTCCTTACTTAAAATACATTTTACATTTTTTTTTCCCCATTTATTTATTTATTTCCCCAAGATACTTGGGGCTGCTGTGTAAAATAATTTTAAAAGTATGTAATTTTCTGTAAGATTCTGGGTGTTATATTTTTTGTGTTGATATTTGGTCTGCTGATTTTGTCAAATAAATAAATAAATAAATAAATAAATAAATAAATAAATAAATAAATAAATAAATAAATAAAAAAAAATACAATCCAATAAATAGGAAACACATTAACAACACACTAAATACGTAGGAATACACTTACTTCACTGATGCAATTTTTAGATGATCTAACTAATATATATACACTGAACATGCCCTATTCCAAACAGACCGTGAATGTTATGGATTAGTTGAAGGTTCGATGTTAAAATTAAATTCACAATTTGACGTTCCTGCACTCGTTAATGATCACAGACTACGGGGCTGCTGAGGAACTGTACTTCATATCCTCAATCAATACTATGGACCTCCAGTGAGCAGTGAATATTTCCTTTATAGATTTCTCTGCCATGTCCTCAAAACAAATAATTGCGCAAACAACATCTATTTACAGCAAGGTCTTCTGAGGTGGCCTGGGGGAGTTTACCGTGTTCAGGTAACCAGAGAAGAATGATATTCCTCTCCTTGATAGCAGCAGCATATATAGAGTATCCCAGAGGGTGAACGATTGCAACCTGATCTCATTAGTATTCGTAGCTGTTTGTACGTGAAGTCTGGTTTTAGCACACCTTTATTTTTATGGAGAGACACTAATAAGTGCTTATATCAACACATCGGTGTATAACTTTTAAAGATGAATCTTTATAAATCATTTGAGGTTCACAGACTATGACTCTTTTGTTCAAAAAGATTCAGTTGGTTATAGTTATATAGTCATTTTATGTTAGTTAATTCTGCAATTGATATTAACATTAAGTTGTATGAGTAAAAGTATCAAAGTTATTTTATGTTACCTGTTTATATTTATAAATTAAGATTAATCTAAAGTAATACATACATTTTGTTAAGAATTGTTTATGTTCATGATACCTAATGCATTAACTAAAAAATAAATAAATAAATTATATATATATATATATATATAAAATTTTATTTTTAATTATTAAATGTATTATTTTATTCATTTAAAATTATTAACCATAACCATTAAAAAAAAAAGCTAAATAAATGCATTAACCCTATATATAAAAAATATGTTTAATGGCATTAGAATGAACAGATTTAAGAATGGGACATTTGTAATAATTTAGTTGAGTTTTGTGCATATTCTAAAATGCTACACACACTATTGATGCATCGGTTGTATTTACTTATTGAGCAATAAAGTTGTTTAGTCATTTAGCAGAGACGCTTTTATCCAAAGTGACTTACAAATAAGGACAATAGAAGCAAACAAAAACAACTATATATATATATATATATATATATATATATATATATATATATATATATATATATATATATATATATATATATATTTATTTTTTTTTTTTTTTTTATTTATTTATTTATTTTTAAACATTAATTAAAATGTTAAAGTTAAATTAAAATGACTTTATTTTTTAAATTGTTTATTTTTAAATTTATTTGTTTGTTTATTTGTTTCAGAAGGGAGACTTCTTTAATACCTTTATTAAAATGGTTTCAGGTTTGTTGCAATAAAGAATTTGCTCACTCAAATAAGTTGTTCTTATTCTTTTAAGAGTCATTGTTACTGATAAGAATTATTGTATAATATATACAGTGAAACGGTGATATTTTCTGAGACTATTATCATACCGTTACAACCCTAGTCTCAAATCAGTCTCAGAAAAACAAAAAAACAAAAAAACAAAAAAATAAAAAAATAAATACTTGTATTACTTCCATATATATATATAATAAAAAAATAAAACAAGATGTAATGGAAAATCGAGAATGCTAGCATTATAGGGTTATTTTTAAATAAATGCAAATAAAACAAGTAGGTAAAATAGAAAAAGAATAGAGAATGTTAGTGTTAAAGGGTCACTTTATTATTATTATTATTATTATTATTATTATTATTATTATTATTATTTGAAAATAAATAAAAAGAAAACAAGTAGATAAAATAGAAATAGAATAGAGAGTGCTAGTGTTAGAGGGTCAAGTGTAGATGGAAGAGATGTATTTTTAGCCGATTTTTGAAGATGGTTAAAGACTTTTAAGGTAAAAGTCTGTGAAAGTTATTTTGTTCCTTTTTGGGGTGGCACCATAATGTGTTGTTTACTTGCAGAAAGGAAGCTTCTAGAAGGCACATAAGTCTGAAGTAATTAATTTAGGCAAGGCAAGTTTAATTATATAGCACATTTCATTCACAGTAGTAATTTAAAGTGCTTAACATAAAATAATTATAAACAATCATAACAATAAAAACATGGAATTTAAAAACTTTCAAAATGATTTAAAAATTGATTTAAAGTAAATTAAAACAGTTAAGAATAGAAAATGATTATACATAAAATACAGTGCAATTAGTTTGGATGTAGCACAGAGTCTGGATTTAAATGTGGCTAATGTTTTGGCACATCTGATCTCTTCTGGATGCCAAATCCAATTGTGGTCGGCGGTTTGGAGTGAATTTAGATAAATGGGTGCAGAGCTATTGATTGTTGTGTAGGCAAACGTCAGTGCCTTGAATTTTATGCGGGCAGGTATTGGTAGCCAGTTAAATTTGATGAACAGGTGTGGAATGCGCTCTTTTTGGCTTGTTAAAGATTAATCTTGCAGCCACATTCTGGATTAGTTGTAGAGGTTCGACAGAACTTGCTGGGAGACCTGCCAAGAGAGCACTGCAACAGTCCAGCCTTGATAGAACAAGAGTTTGAACAAGGAGTTGTGTAGCATGTTCTGAAAGAAAGGATCTGATCTTCCTAATGTTGTATTAGGCAAATCTGCAGGACCTTGCAGTTTTAGCAATGTGGTCTGAGAAATTCAGCCGATCATCAATCACAGCTCCAAGATTCCTGGCCGCCCTTGAAAGTCTTATGGTTAGTTTGCACAGCTGGATGGTGAAACTGTGATGAAGTGATTGGTTTGTTGAAACCACAAGCAGTTCTGTCTTGGCAAGGTTGAGCTGAAAGTGATGGTTCTTCATCCAGCAAGAAATGTCTGTTAGACATGCTGAGATGCGAGCAGATATCGTCAGATCATCAGGACGGAATGAGAGGCGCAGTTGAGTGTCATGAGCATAGCAGTGATATGAAAAGCCATGTTTCTGAATGACAGAAGAGAAGTGGTCCAAGAACTGAGCCCTGAGGCACCCCAGTAGCTAAATAATGTGACTTGGACACCTCACCCACCCCCCAAGATACCTTGAAGGACCTATCTGCAAGGAAAAACTCAAACCACTGGCATGTAGTTCCTGAGATGCCCTTTGCCATGAGGGTTGACAGGAATATCGGTCGGTTAAAAAAAAAAAATAATGGAAAAAAAAAAATCTTATTTTTGCTCGGCTTCACGCTGCATTCACTTGGCTGCTTACACGCACGTGCAGTGGAGAAAATGGCAGAAACAGATTATCTAATCTCCATCCCATGCCAAAAAAGTTTAAATCTGCAGTACGGGAATACTTCTGATATAAAATAACGAACACAGGGTTGTCCTTGAGGACGGATCTAATTTGCAAAAAATGAGGACGCAAAGTGGCTGCAAAAGCAGGCAATGCATCCAACATGTTTGATCATATTCACAGGCACCATCCTTCCGTGCAGATAAAGGTATGTCGCATTTATAACGAGTTATAAGTTTAGGCCGTATGATTTCCCGGTGCAGTTGTGAACATGGAATTTAAGATGTCACGTAAAAAGCGCATCTGAAATCTGATCGATGGATAAATCAAAAGCAGATATGATATGCGTCTGTGAATATTAAGGTGCAAAGAGATGCTATATAAATAATCTGCTTGTCTCTGCATGTCTCTGAGTGGTGCCGTTTTATCTACTACATTACATACTGAAGTACACATGCATGACGCTAATGGTGTTTTCAGCCTCTACATAAACATCAACATCACTACAGCTGCTCTGAGAGAAAAACCTGAAAAAACACTTCCTAGTTTTATTTGAGAAAAACCGGTCAAATACACTCAAACTCAAACTCAAAGATCTGCTACAACACATCAAAATAAAAGGTTGATAAAACTTGAAGTTATGACAGAAATATATTAGCATTATACAATGTATTTAAAAGTTATAATAACAACAATAATAATATTCTCTATAATAATGAAATTATTTAAACAATATTTTTAAGGAATATCATGTTTGTGAATGTTTCAACTAAGTATACCTCTGTCGTGCAGCACTTTGGCAAAAATAAAAGTTACATTTTCATTTGATAACATTTTAAGACATTAATTAAAATGTTAAAGGATTATATAGATATACATAAGACTTATAGCTTTATTTTTAAATTGTTTTTATTTATTTGTTTGTTTATTTTTTTCAGAAGGGAGACTTTAATACTTTCATTAAAATGGTTTCAGGTTTGTTGCAATAAATAATTTGTTCACTCAGATAACTTGTTCTTATGTTTTTAAGAGTCATTGTTACTGATAAGAATTATTGTTTAATATATACAGTGAAACCGTGGTATTTTCTGAGACTATTACCATACCGTTACAACCCTAGTCTCAAATCAGTCTCAAAAAAAAAAAAATAAATAAAAAATAAGAAGCAAATAAATACTTGTATTACTTCCATCTAGATTTTATTTTAACAATACACAGATATTAAAATTTCGTATTGCTGTAGTCACTAATTATCACATATAAGCCATGAAATTATTTTGGGCAGTATTACAAGTACATAATATTTGATCTAAACAAAATAAAAATAAAATGAAATAAAATAAAATAAAATAAAATAAAATAAACAAATAAATAAAATGTTGATTTTGACATTACATTTAATAATATTAACATTACATTTTATTATTATTATTATTATTATTATTATTATTATTATTATTATTTATTTATTTTTTTTTAATTATTATATTATTTAAAGATCACATCTGAAAGGAATTCAAAATAACTGCAAATATTTTTTTTTTCTTTTAAATTACAAGTGACATTGTATTGCTTGTATTTTAATATTTAGTTTATAAATAAATTAGTTAATATCTGAATATTGAACATGTTCTGGCAATTCTAGTTCCAAAGTGTTATTATAGCATTCCTCTCTAAAGTTATACTTTAAGAAAAAGCTTTATAATTTAGATGCTTTTAAAATGTTTGTATTTTATTTTTTGGTGTCTGTGCTAACATAGTAAATGTATAGTTTACATGCAAATGCCTATGGATGTAAATGAGCTCATGAGTAGTTTTACTATTAGAATGCAGGTGATTTTTGGTTTTGTTTGAATCAGCCAATCGCTATTTGTTCACTGTAAGTGACTCGCAATGACTCATTTGGTGCAAAAACAAATACGTGCAGAGGTCTTGCTGTTGTTGAAAAAATGGCTGCTATTATGGCTGGAAATGAAGAGTAAATCTGACATATTTACATAATCATCTGCCAGATTGATTCATCATCTCCGTTGAGAGACACGCTTTAGATTTAACAATGAAAACGGCTGAGAATCGAGTGCCTAAATGAGCTGTTGTGACATTTGGAGATGTAGTCCTTGGTCGTCAGGATGGGTGTCAGATTCCTCTCTCACGCTCTCTCTTTCACTGCACTTTTTAGGCCAGATGAGTAGGGCGAACACGTCTTTAATTAGCCAGTCTGAGTTGAGGCTCAGAGAATGGCCTTCAGTTAACAATATTTCCTATTAATTAAAATGTTAATTAGACAGAATCCCTGAAGCCAGACTGTGAGTCAGAGTCCTTTTATAGGTCATACGCGGATTCTGCTTTGGACACTGTCAGGATTCAGACTCCACAGGAACCCAAACTTTGACATCTCTGCATACAAATATATACTGTGCCCTTAAATTTATGATTTACTAGCCTTTCTTGGCCTCACCAGTCTGGGACTGTCTGGGTGATCTCATTCATATTCAGAAATATTCATATAGACACACGAAACCACATGAAAATGTAAACAGTTGTACAACTGTGTGAATGTAAACCGGCAAGATGTAGTGAGACTCCTGTTCATTAGTAAATGGTGGAGATGAGAATATATGAGAATGAGAATATATATATATATATATATATATATATATATATATATATATATATATATATATATATATATATATTATGATGATATTTATTTATTTATTATTTATTTATTTTTTTTCAGCATGTTTACTGTTAAATGAAATCCAGATCCTGATTTTACCACACTTATATTTTAGAAATATTAACTATTTTGATATCAGGCAAGCCACAAAATGCTAAGCAAGCAAATGCTGATTTTTTTAAACATTAAAAACTGTTTTCACTCATCTAAAAGCAACACAAAACCCTCATCGAATAAGTGTCAGATTCTTTTTATTTGCGTTTTAGACGCTGTACCTTTTTCTTCTTCATTCATCTCCCCTTCAATGGCCTCATACATTTTTTCACATAACTTGACAACTATATTAATGCCACCAGTTTTCTAAATGTGCTGACGTCAACTTTGGCTCCTTCAAATGGCTTTCTAGAAAGTAATAGGATAGTGAGTAACAATGGACTGCATTGAGTGCTTGCTGAGTTTTTTTTTTTTTTTTTCTTGACTACAAATTCAGTTTTCACTGTTTTAACTGGATTTCTGTTCTTGGTGACTAAATTTGAAGAAACTGCTTCTTTTTATATGAAGGAGATCTGAATGGCTGACCCATTTATTGTACTTTAAATGAGTAGCTGCATTTTTGCAAGACTGATTGGTGCTGAGCAAAATGTAGGTCAGAACATAAATTCAGATATGGTTGTTTCATCAGCTAATGCAGCTACTTTTGTTGATTAATGGGGAAAAAAAACAAACAAAACAGAACTGTGTAGTTACAGCATCTACCAGCAGCGGCTCCATATGACAGGGAGTTTGTGAAGAAGAATAAAATAAAATAAAAATTGTGATGTTGTCCAAAAAAAAAGAGGGTTGTTTATAAGTGGAGCATGTTATTTCATTTTGCTGAAATATTTTTGAGGACAGACCTTTTTATTCTTAGAAATAAGCAATGTTATTCAACTAAACTAAAGGCCTTTCTTACATTGGTTAATGTTGAAGTTCATGAGTCCATCATCAGGAGAACAATGAACAACCATGGTGTGCATGGCAGGGGTGCAAGGAGAAAGCCTCCAAAAAACACTGCTGTCTGTCTGCAGTTTGATAAAGATCATGTGGACAAGTCAGAAGGCTACTGGAGAAATGTTTTGTGGACGGATATCATTTTTGGTTTAAATAAAAAAGTGTTATGTTTGGAGAAAGAAAAACACTGCATTCCAGCATAAGAAGAACCTTATTCCGTCTGTAAAACATGATGGTGGTAGTATCATGCACTGTAAAAAATTCCTGTAAATTTACAAGGAAATTTAACAGTAAAATGCTGTTTTCATATAATAACAGTAAGTTACTGTATTTTGCAATACATTGTGGGATATGTTGACCAGCAACATTATGACACTGTTGTTTAACAGCATAATACCATATTTTCCCTTGTACATGTACAGGAACAGTACGACATTTTGGTTTATCTGCACGAGGTCATTTTTGTCACAATGGCGTCGTGTGCGGGGAAAGATAAGGAGGAGCGAGGAGATCCAGAACATGTAGTTTAATAATATAATCCACAGGGAACAGGAACGGACAGGAAAACAGCAGGGAACCAGTAGCAAACGCAACGCACGAGACATAAACTGAATGACAATACACAGGATGACTTATAAGAACCGACGATCTAACAGAGGACACAAGCAAACTTAAATACAAGGACTAATCAAGAGGGAGACAGGTGTGGACGATTAGACAGTGACGTAATGATTAGAAACGGAAACGGAAGACCAAATAAGGGCATACACGGGGAAAAACACACAAAAATAGTCCAAAGGGTCTGACAATTTTGCAGCTCAGCCTTTTATTGTTTTATTTCTAAAGTACTTGTTACTTTTAAAAATTAACGTTTAAACATCCAATTAAGCTTTTGGGATTTAAATTGGATTCATGACGGTGTTTTAGTCAGCAAATTATCACAGGAGTGTCAGCCCTTTGAACAGACTAGCATCATATAACACACAACTGGTAAGAAACTTTTTTTCCCCCCTCTCTAACCTGCACGTCTTAAATTTTATCTGAGTAAAAAATGACTGTGGAATGGTGTTTTGTTTGTTTGTGGTTACAATTTTAGCGTGAGGTTCAAACCGGCTATTATCTGCTGCTGTTATTTGCAACCACACTTTTGGTTTTATCTTACCGAGTACACTTCTAAATATTAACATTATAAAGAGCCAGCAAAGCATAATTTGATGAAAGGATAGCATGTTTTAATCATGGAACAGCAACCGTGTAAGATATGATAGCATTGTTAGCTCGTTAGCATATACTCCGACTGCATTTTATTTGTTATTTATTACCATCACACAATTTATGTAACTGAAAAATGTCCCAAACTTAATCTAAGCAAAAGATACATGTGTATGAACAAAATTCATAATTCTTGCATGATTACTGTGAAAGCTTTGATTGACTTCAAAGCTCTGCTAGCGATTGCAAAAATAGCAGTAGATGGACAAAGAATCTGTCAGTTTTCAATTCTACTCTGAGTATAATAGTTTTATTGCCTCTGTAGAATATTGTAACAAGTAGCACATTTTTTTTTTTTTTTTGTCATTTGAAGATACTGTGAGCCATTGTTTTCTTTAGTAATAGATGTCTGCCACTCCTTTTGACCTTGAGAAACCTGCCTGTGACTCCTAGCTTGATCTTTCTTGGTAAGTATATGTCTGCTTTTGTTTCACTAAAACAAAGCTTACGCTCGAGACTGACACTAGTTTCTGTTATCAGGAAAAGATCCACCTTAATGTGCCTCATACTAGAATCCATTTATTATAAATGCTGCATGTTTGACTTGTGCGGTGTATTCTGAGACTTCAGTTAAAGGAGAAGTCCACTTCCAGAACAACAATTTACAAATAATTTACTCAATCCCTTGTCATCCAAGATGTTCATGTCTTTCTGTCTTCAGTCGTAAAGAAATTATGGTTTTTGAGGAAAGCATTTTATGATTTTTCTCCATATAATGGACTTCACTGGTGCCCCGATTTTGAACTTCCAAAATGTAGTTTAAATGCAGCTTCAAAGGACTTTAAATGATCCCAGCCGAGGAAGAAGGCTCTTATCTAGCGAAACGATTGGTCATTTTTTTCGAAAGATAAAAATATATACTTTTTAAGCACAAAAACTTGTGTAGCACAGGCTCTGGGATGCACATCTGCAATGCTACGAATTAGTGATGGGTCGTTCTTTGAACGAATCTTTAACGTGACTCGGAAAGAACGAGTCGTCTCGGGGAGTGATTCGTTCAGTCGTGCATGCACAACATCCTATTAGGTTCTGTACTGGAATTAGTTCACCTGTTTCGAGTCTTGGGTTTTTCGAGTCGTTCGTTCATCTTATGGGACTGTCACATGATGAATGAATGACTCAAACCCGAAGACTTGAGAGATTAACTAATCAGTTCTCTTTCCGGCTTATGGGGCTGTCACGTGACTTGAAATGACTTGAAATAAGATTCATTCATTGGTTTTAACTGCTGAACAAGACTCAAAGGTCAGAGTCGGTGAAATGATCCGAACTTCCCATCACTACTATGAATCACATCTAAGTTCATCGTCTGAGTATGGCGAAAATCTTATTTTCTCCTACAACTTCAGAATCGTCCAACATTGTTGTACCTTTTTGTTTGTAAACAGCGTTTGACTTACTTGCACTTTTTTAGTCTTTGCGCGTTCGCTTTGTAAACACTGGGTCTGTAGTTCCGCCTACGTTCCGCGTGACCTTTCGACGTGATTCAGTAGTATGTAGCATAGTGGACAAGCATCCGTGAGCCTGTGCTACACAAGCTTTTGTGCTTAAAGTATACTAATTTTTATTTTCTGAAAAAATGACAGATTGTTTCACTAGATAAGACCCTTCTTCCTCGGCTGGGATCATTTAGAGCCTTTGAAGCTGCATTTAAACTACATTTTGGAAGTTCAAAATCGGGGCACCAATGAAGTCCATTATATGGAGAAAAATCCTGAAATGCTTTCCTCAAAAACCATAATTTCTTCACAACTGATGACAGAAAGACATGAACATCTTGGATGACAAGGGGGTTAGTAAATTATTTGTGAATTGTTGTTCTGGAAGTGGACTTCTCCTTTTCATTATCGACTAGTTTTAGTTAGAAAGTTTAATTTTACCAAATTAAATTATACACAAGAATATGTTCTGAAGCTTTTCTCCTCTTATTTTTCAGATACTTTATTGGAATAAATCCAGAAAAGAGGATCAAAACTGCATGAAGAAAAGAGGTGTCTAAAATAACTGGAAAAACTGCAGAAGAAGACCCAAGATGATGAAGAAGAACATCAGTCCAGAAGTATCTCATCCTTAACTAAAGGGTAATGTTTTGGAACAGCCGAGTCAAAGTCTGGACCTTAATCCAATTAAAATGTTGTGGAAGGACCTGAAGAAAGCAGTTCTTAGGAGGAAACCCACCAACATCACAGGGTTCAAGTGTTTCTGTACTAAAGAATGGGCTAAAATTCCTACAAGTCATTGCGCAGGACTGATCAGCAGTTACAAAAAACGTTACCTGCAGTTAGTGCTTCAAAAAGGGGTCACATCAGATACTGAAAGCAAAGATTCACATACTTTTGCACCTCTCTAATATTTAACACTGGATCATTTTTCTCAATAACTAAATGACAAAATGTATATTTTTGTCTTGTTTGTTTGACTGGATTCTCTTTGTCAACTTCAAGGACTTGTGTGAAAATCTGATGTTTTGCATTATATTTATGCAGAAATATAGAAAATTCTAAAGGGTTCATGAACTTTCAGGCAGCACCGTGTGTGTATATGTATATGTGTGTGTGTATACAGTACTGTGCTAAAGTCTTAGGCCACTAGTATTTTCACCAACAAAAAAATGGTTTTAAGTCAGTTATTTCTATCTTTTGCTGTAGTGTGTCAGTAGGAAATATCAGTTTACATTTCTAAACATTCAGTTTGCCATTAATTGTAATAATCCAGTGAGATTTGTGTTTGCACAAGGAGTCTGACAACAGCCAGTGCTCCACACAGAGATCTGATCTCACCATCATCCAGTCTGTCTGGTATGACATGAAGAAACAGAAAAACTGAGACAGACTAAATCCAGAAGAACTGTGGCAACATCTCCAAGATGCTTCAAGAAACCTACATGCAAAGCTACTTGAAAACTCATGCACAAATGTACCTAGGGCAAAAGCTGTTTTAAATGCAAATATAGTTTACCAAATGTTGATTTAATTTAGTTAATAGAAGTTAATTGATAAATAAAATGTATTTATGGCATTATTTTTGACAGCATCCTCATTTTACAGCATTTTTACACCTAAAACATTTAACAGTACTTTGCAGGTTTCTTAAAGCATCTTGGAGCATTTTAAATCTGGGCAGGGCTTGCTTGTTTGTTTTTAATATAAAAAGTTCTATTTTTGGCAAATGTAAAAGCCTTTTCACACCAAAAGTCTTAGTCTCAGGCATTTCACTGTTTTTATTCATTTTGAGGAATACTGAATCTGTTTTTAGTGAGTGAGATGAATTAATGCGTGTTCACATTTAGTCTAGAACTAACATCGTACTCCCAATTTCTCTCAACATGGGGACAGGAGAGCTTTTAATCAATAAATGGTGGGAAAAGTAACTGGCATTACTTATTTGAAAAAAGTAACTCAGATATTTTCTTGTCAATTAAAAAGTAATGCGTTACTTTACTAGTTACTTGGTAAAAGTAATAATATTACGTAACTTGCATTACTTGTAATGTAATTAAATAGTCACTTTTTACTATGATTTATATATAACAATACAATACATAAATCTCTTAATGCAATGCTTAAATAGCATTTTTGAACCCATTTGCCAGTTGCTTTTATTTATTTATTTACCAGCTGCTTTATCCAAGCCAGAGCTAAATGCTTTTCTTTGTTGTGATTATATTTTTACATATTGTGTCAATGTCTGTTTGTGATTTTCAACAGTGCTGTACATATTCACATTTTTATGTTCAGCTTTATACACAGACCATTGACTATTGCACTCAAAGTCCTCAATAACAATAAGAGCAGGAATGTGTGTGTGTGTGTGTGTGTGTGTTTTCATCACATGCCAATTTGAGTTTAAATTAACTGTTATTTTTTTTTTTTATTATTTGCTTTATTTAGTTTTTTGGTCCTCATCAAAATGCCTCGGGAGACATAATACCTGATAGACGGAAGACTGTGTGGGGAAAACAAAGAAGATTTCAGTGAATTTGCAGTGTTTACTCTGTAGTTTTATTTCTTAATTTGGTTATAAAACTGGCTGTTTGTACTGTATAGTTATTTGAATCTGCAAAATGCTGTTAGCAGTGATTTTGACGGCTCATAACTGGCACTTTAAGGAGCAGAGCTCATAAAATGTTATTTTGGTGTCATTTTTATTGTGCTGGCAGAGAAGCAGGCATTGAGTCTGAAAGAATCCTCTCTCTAAATCCTCATGATGTTTTCATGACCTCTTTCTATTCTCTCCACAAGCACAAATATTCCCCCATTGTATCAAAACCACTGTATATCTCTGCTTTTTTCCCCCTCGTCAAATCACACCCACTCGTGACTCGCAGCGCTTTTGCTTTCCTGGTATTTCCAGCTTTGTGTTAGGAATGGAGAACAACAGGATGTGAGTTTGGTTTCAAGCCATGCAAAACCTACAGCAAGGCCATTTCTGGCTCATGTAAAGTGTTTTAAACATTACATTGTTCTTTTGATGTGTTTAGCGCTGGATGCTTAGCCGACGGGGAACGTTTGCTTTAGTTGATCCACATTGACGCAACTCTACTTTCCCTTTCCGAGTTGTTTTTTTTTTTTTTTTTTAAGTTTCCCTCTCTTTGTACAGACGAGAGCGCTCTCATTGTAGAGAGTAAAGCCACAGTTCATTAACATTAAGGATTTTTATAGGGTGCCATTAAAGCACCTTATATCAGCGTCAGCTCAAATTGATTGGCTTTAACGAGAACGAATAAAAGATGCAAGTATCTCATTTGTTAGCGGGTGTAAGGGAAGAGGGTGCTTTTACAATCAAATGTTTATTTATTGTGCTCATATTATTCGTTGAGTGAGTATCGGCGCTGCTGATGCAGAGGTCACTGGCTCAAATGACCCAAGGAACTGGACGGTACTGAGATTACAATTCTGTCCTGGCGTTATTACGTCCTTGAAGAAGGTCGTTAACCCCGACCGCTGCAGGCAGGTCGTCTCGTCAGTGTTTCATGCTACAGTACCTGCTCTCGTGTGGATAATGCGATTATGCATGTGTTTTTGCCAAAGGTAAAATGACCACTAGACTAGCGGTGCTAAAAGTGCTGTGACTTTAATTTCCAGTGACACCAATCAGGAATAGAGGAGGTTATCATGTAATAACAGCTTACATTTTACATGTGCATGATGCTTTTTTCCAGAGTGACTTACAGCAATAATGCTATTGTTTTTTTCTTTCTCAGATGACTTTAATGCACAAGTTATATGGTAAAGAGCAGCCAGTGACTATATGACAAATTATTTGTTTTACATGAACTTGCACATTGCAAATGTTATTTGTATCATACAGTACTAAAATGGTTGTAGATCTGGCTTTTCGTGTAGCTCTACTGATAAAGTACTACAGAAACCCAAGGAGTACACCTTCGTTGTACTGTAAGTGCTTCAGATTTTGTAAGTGGTTTTAATGAAACCAATTTTGGTGCTGCCACTTTTATCCTGCACCTCCAAAACATCACTCATGCTTCATATTTCTCAAGAAAGAAAGAAAGAAAAAATAAATAAATACATACCCAGAATGCAGCTCAAAAATAAGCTTCAAAATATTAAATCCCCACTGGGATCCCCATTTCTATGGGTATGAGGCATATAGAGCCTTCAAAATGAACATATCAAAAGAAAAGTTAAGAACCTGAGGCTAAAATCATATGGAGATGTCTTTAATACTTGAGTTCCATGCACACAGACTTTGGGAAAAATATATATATTTATGGTGCAATTGTTTTGATATATTGAAACAAGATACTTTTCTCGGTTTTTTTTTTCTAGAACATTATTTGTTCTTTAGACATTTCTCTTTAACAAGTATCCACTGAATGCAAAGAGATCTACGTTTGAATTTTAACCACTGAAAATGCTTGCAGTTTACTTCTTGAGCCATATTGAGATCCCAATATCTCTGGAACCAAACTATACAAAGTTTTAAAAATGGAGATACTAAAATAAATGTTTGTTAAGAACTAAAATCTAAAAGGATGTAAAGCTATCTTTAATACTTCTTGAGTTACAAACATGCAGACTTTGGAAAATAAATAAATGATGTGCTTTTTCCAGCTTTTGAACTGTCACCATTGGCGTATAATGCAACAAAGATTGCTAAAGTCAACAGACTTTACTGATAGAGCTACCAATCTCAGTGTAAAAATAATATAATGATGCTGCTACCTTTCTGAAGTCATTTTAACCACTTTTGAATTCAGTAAATATACATCAATGATATTTTGATGATATAATGATATTTTGGCTTTCTTCTTCATTTATGTATTTCTTTCACTACAGACAAACATTATCAAAATCAAATTTTGTTTTAGACTCTATAGTCCAATCTATTTATGCTGTATTAAAGTCTTCTGAAGCCATACTGTAAGTAAGTAAGTGTTTTTCAGTTAATATTTTAATATTTTACTTCAGTATTTGGATTATTCACTGGATTTCAGGTCACGTCTCTGTGGATTCATATAAGACTCAAATGCATTTCAGGCAGGGCCTTTAGTGTACTTTTCTTCAAGCAGCTTCGCATTGGATACCGATAAAATGGGCCTAATATAAAAACGTTGAGCTGAATTTTCAGGACTGCTTTATAAAGGCATCCAAACAAGACACAAATGTGAGTCTAATTTAAACTTTTTTCAAAATAGCGAGAGACGTATTGACTTGCATCACAGTCTATTTTCTTTTCAGCATTTTGTATTTGTTTTTTGAGGTGAATGAATAAGAATGAAGATGGTGCTTCAAAGAAATGTAATTATTTCATATTTCACGGTGTGGAAATGCCTTTGAGTGTTTTATACAGCGACATGTCGTATCTTTCCTCTCATACTCAATCAATCATCTATTATCTGATCAAATTCGTATTAAGCTGGATGTTCTTCAAACGTCAGGTCCTTTAAAGCACATCTGCAGACGATACACAAGCGTCTCCTTTCATAAAAATAAAACCGCTCCGGAAAATCGACGCGTCGCATATTGTATATCACGCTGCACGTCTCATAAAAAAAATCTGTCTCTAGACAGCCCGTGAAGATAGTTTATTAAAATTTGGCTCATTTTGTCTTATATTACAAACTTCAGCTTTGCTCAGCCATGACAGCTTTACATTTTAATCATGTCATGTATTTGAAAGAGTCCGGTAAACATTTAATTAAGACTCCAACAAGATGGCAAAGAGGTGATCCATATATATATACACCGATTCCATATGTTGCCAGTGATGACGATTTGAAGATCTTAACCTGCATGACGACTTTCAGAAATACAGATCCTGGGAGTGGAAGGATTGATCTCCGTATGCTTGTACAATGGATTCGTCGCATGCAGAAATCAACACGTATGCATCCAAAACCATATCCAGAGATCCAAGAGGTGGCTCCATCTTCGCTTATTGTTTTGGGAACACAAAGAGTCTCTGTTTAGTCAAACGTAATCTCTGTTCTGTCAGATTCGGCTGCCGCTGTTCAGATTTCCAAAACCGAGCCAATATCTCCAGAGGTTTGGCCAAAACCGCTTCCCGAAGGACAGAAAGTCTTTCCCGTGGAGATCTCCAAACAGATGGCAACACAAAAACACACGTAAAACATTTGTGTCCTTTCAATTCATTGTGATTGTAAATCCATACACATATACAGTTTTCCTTTCTGTGTAAAAAAGGAAACAAATAAGAAATGGAAAGAAACCATGCGGCTTGTTTTAGTTTACAGTGACTTTTACACAGGCTGTACAAGGCATCAAATATATTCGTCTGAATCCCATTCTACATAAACTTTTGATGAGTTTTTAAAGTATGACAACCCAGCTGTATTTATAACCACAGGTGTCCTGCGTTAAAACGCAGCTGATGAATTTAGGTGTTTTGTCTATTTACAGCACACTCAAATGCGGCTCGTTGTCGTCGTGTGCCCTATTTAAAGTGCCGTCTTAAAAACAAAGTTTAATGTAGATCAACCTACTCAAATCAACAAACCTACGCCATACATTTCCATCGACGGACTCTCGGATAGCAGCTGCTCTGAAAGTCACATATGCCTATAAATCTACAGAGAATTTAGAGCTTCCAGCTGGTTTTATGTTTAGTCTTCCAATTATAAAGAGTACAATTTGGCAAGAATCTTGCTGAACAACCTTCTATTGCATGACCCGCCTCGTTATTCAAAGAAATACCATAGCATATTTTTTGTTTCAAGGCCTTGTTTAGAGATCAGCATCGCTAAAGCCATCCAAGTACAGTTTACATTACTGCATCCAGCCCAGAAACTTTCATAAGGAAGCTTCAGTGTAACAACTTTTATCCTGCAACATCATAATGTAACAGTTGTGACACATTGTAACATTTTGTCATTCTTTACCTATGACTTCATAGTTTTCTTCATCTTTTCAAATTCAACTTTTTCCTTTCCTTTCCTGCGGCTCAAATGACAAAACGACCTTGAATGTATAATAAAAGTAGCCTGTTCTATCTATGCACTATTTTTCAAATAATCTGAACCCATTTTAAAACTTTCTGATTATAACATTCAAAAGTTTTTGCCTCAGGTATCATAAATTTCAAATGCAACTGGCTGTTGTTTGTCTTGAGAACAATTGCGACATGTCAAGCATATATAAACGAATATATTTATAACATAAATACAGCATAATTAACCATATTGTGTATATAACAGAAGTTTCGACTGAAAAGCAACATTTTGCTGTTGCAGGATAACAATCACTACATGAACGTTTCCCTTACGTGACAGCATTTTAACAGCATTTCATGTTGGTTTTGTGTTTGTTGTCGAGAGACTGTTATGTTTTAATCCAAGCGTAATCCCAATACAGCTGCCTTAAAAGCCAAAATTGAGGAACAAACACTACACACGACTCCACCATGGGTGAGAAAATGAGTTTTGAGAAAGCGAGCGTAGATTTGGCATAATACATGGGGTTCTTGTGTGTTTTGTAAACAGTACTGCAACGTGCCCATCTCAGCAGTCTTTGGTTAAATGATATAAAAACACCTCAAGACATCAATACAAGAGCAGAATGTCAAACAGAATGAATTCCATCAACCGCAGCTTCAGATTCCTTTCAAAACCTCGACATTCCTTAAGGGACATCTTGTTCTTGTTGATAACACAGTGTTGGTTAAATGTCACCATCTTATTTTCAACCACTACTGTCACTTTTAAAATACGGTGATAAGAGCATCATGGGGGAATATGCAATTCTGATGGGTTTTTTTTCAACCTCTATCTTGGTTATTAATCTCAAAATGTTCAATCTGATCCTGATTAAGCAGAATAAGATCTGTCAGTCAGTCCCTTCTTCATTTAGTTCTCAGCAGAGAACGTTTTAGTGCCATATTGTGTTCAGTCACTTGTGATGTTAAATGATTAGGGTCATTTTAGGTTAGGACTAAGTGCCTTCTGCATAAGAATAAGCTAAACTTGCAATGCCGATTTGCTTTAGGGAAAATGTTACCCTCTTGGATAATTCGTACTGCTTGCAATCTGCAAGGACAAAAGCAAATGTGTATTCTCTTTTAGTCAGAAAGTACTAAGCCATTCCATTTTTAATTGAGGAAAAAAAAAGATGAGAGAAAAACAATTGTCAACGACTATTGATTTTGTCAGCCTTAGTGGAAATCCATGATGCAACATGATTTTGAAGATGGTAAACACACGGAGGAAATGACAGTGGCTTCAAGAGGTGAAAAGCAATCATCTTCAGCACTTAAACGAAGGTGAATCATACTTGAGATGTTTAGGAGGACACAATCACAGCATTCAATAGCGCTGAAGGTCATGTAACGCCTTTAGCGATGTGAAGGTTGAAAGGTTTTCGATCAATTCGTCTGATCCTCCACTCTCCAAAAAACTAAATAAGAGCCAAACAAACAATATCTTTTCAACTACACTGAAACGATGCTCTGAAATGTTGTTATTGTTTGTGAGATTGGATTCCAGCCATGAACTGCTATGCTCACATGCTACATGCTAACTTAACATGACTCTCACGCGACGTGAGCATACGGCGTTACCGACAGGACGGAGTGGCAAAAGAACATACTCACATTTATTATGCCAAAAAATAAAGCTGTAATGCAAATCACTGTGATTTACTACATAGTCAAGCTGAGCTCAATTAGCGATTCAGACACTATGTACTAAGCAGTGGTGCTGTTCTTTTCATGGCTGTTTTTGCATATGAATATGCGACGAGTGAATGGCAGCTGTACAGAGTGGAGGGAATTTAAAATCAAATACTATATATATATATATATATATATATACTGTATATCTGTTCATATATTCATATGTTACACAAATATAGACTCTTCAGAGCATGTATTAAATTCACAGCTGGAGATCAAAGGTAAACAAAAAAGCAACCAAAAATATATATATATATATATATATATGGGGTGCAAGATCCCATAGGAGTTTGTTCAGTCCGTTTGTTCTGTCTGGAGTTTGATTTGGAGCGTGAAGCACGTGTCCACTATGGCAGTTTCCTTCTCCTAGGCTTTAGAAAGGAAGGTGCTTCTGGTGATGATCGTTAGACTACATTGGGTGCAGTGTTGAGGGACGAGTGTGCTGTCCGCTCCGTCCAAATAGCAGGCAATTTTCTCTTGGCTCTGAAATAAGAGTGATTCTGGGAAAAAAGAGTCACTGTCTAGAAACTATAGCCACGCTCCCCTCATGAGCCCGGACGTGAGGAGGAGAATAGCAAGTCCATTACTCGTGGATATCCTCGTACCTGTGGAGAGAGATGAGAGGACATTGAACAAAAAGGTAAAACGGAAGTGCTTCATCACAAACATAAATGAGACGCAACTGGGCTAGACTTGATTATACGTGACTGAGCTAACAGCATAAGGATACTTCAAACTGACACGTTTTTGCTGTTCATTTATTGGATTATTGGATATTAACTACCTTAAAAAGCAATGATGATGCATGCTGCAAATAAACTGTAATGGTTCATGTGTGTCCACACATATTATAACCCAAAGGCATGATTACAAGCTGTTCCACAATATAAGAAGTTATGTATGTAAATGCAATACAACTAAAATCTAAGACATTCATCTAAAATGCATGTTTTTTAATATGCATGCAAATGTTTGTGCTAAGTTAAGGTGGATTTTTTTTTTTTTTTTTTTTTGGAGTTTTGCATTGGTCAGAATATGTGTTTATTTGTTTTGTACTAATGATGACGTTTTTCAACCATTTCAGTGTGGAGGAGGCAGAAACAATATTTATAGACAAACAGAGGAGTTTCTTAAAGTTTTTTAGCACAGGCAATTCCAGGCATAATTTACATAAATTATAATATGATGTGCATTTTTAATTGTTATTAACTAATTGCTAGCTTTCCGTTCACCTGTTTATATGCAAATTTAGAATTTGCATGTAAGAAATCCTAAATGTAAATGCTTCATGCACAATTACAATTTGCATATTCATCAGTATTTGCATAAATGTTTATGTGCTAAGCTGAAGTGGATTTTCTGGAGTTTTTCATAAGTCAAAAAGTGCATTTCTTTGTTTTGTCAAAACACTAAGTATGGACAAGGATTATACTGTTCCTAACTGAAACTAAAACCATAAAAAAAAAATAAATAAATAAAATGTTAACTGAAATAAAATATGCATTAAAAAATGTAGTTGGCAATGTCTTTCATTTTCATTAGTGTATCCTGATGTTCTTAAATAGCTGAAGCTAATATATTAAAATAGTGGTGTTGTACCATTTACAATTTTTTTTTTTTTTGGGAGGACAGGAATAACAATTTACAATAAATATAATGTGCTTTAGTTTTTATTCTTTCATCCCAGGCATTTTAATACACATTTCGAATGTGTGTTTAAGAAACACGATGTAAACACCTGATTCGTACGTAAATTTGGATGTTTTATTAATATTTGCATAAATGTTTAGGTGTTAACCTCAAGTGGAATTCCTGAAATGTTCATTCTTTTATTGCATAAACAATGTGTTTTGATCATGTTGGCAACATGCTGAGTGTAGACCAACAAGAAGTTTTATTACAGTACTATGCAAGAAACTCAAGTGTTTCTTTAAAGGATTTAAACATGTTCCCGGGTTCATGAACCATTTCTGTCCTCAATACGTGAGCTATAGCATTTACTATAGACAACATTTATTAACCGCATATATGTATTTGTTCTAGTATGGTTAATAGGGTACAACAAGACTAAAGGCACACCCTAAGAAAAAATGTGCTTTTCACTGCGCTGAGTGTATGATTGGAGAAAAAATATATACTTTTGTATTGAACATTTATAGAACAACATTTGTGTGAAAATAAATTATCAAAAAAAGTTGTTTATTTTGTTTAAAAATCATATAAATGTATGAGGTGGTAAGGGAGGCCTTTTACCCCACACACTGGGTATTGATGATGTTTTGTTTTTTTCTTAATAAAGTTAATACTTGTTCAAAACAATCACTTTAGCAAACTTTGTGCTGTTTTCTGCTTATTTTGATACAAAAATCAATTATTTTATTTTTAATAAATATACTGTCATTAAAATATTGTTGATATAAAACATATATTTTATGCAGAAACTAAAAACAAAATCATTTTAAAATGTAAAGATTCTGAAAGCACTGAAGAAGATCCCATAGTAATTTAATACAGATTTACAGTAATAATAACAAATTGTATTTTATTGTATGATACCAGTGTTATCATGTTTTCAAATATGATGGTTTCATTGTAAACAAGGTGATTATCTCTAATATGGACACCCAACATAATATATGATATTTACCATCTGAATCTAACAATGTCATGTCAACAAATGGAAAAAATCAGCCTTGCGTTAATTTTCACGTTGATTATTGTGTCTTTTAGCCCCAGCAGCAGGGGCAATTTTTACCCCAAATACTACACTTTTACATATCCTTTCGTTATTTTAAAACTGCTTTTTTAATTATCTCAAAACTGAAAATCATTAAGAAGTCCTTTGTCTCAAGATACATTCAAGAATTTTAATGATTCTCATTTGCTGCTTAAATCTACAACATTTTTGAAAACATCAAACATTAGATCAAGCAAGAACAGAATCAAGCATCAGCCAAATTTGCACGTGTATCTTGAAAAGCAGAAAAGACATGTTTTTCTCCCATCTAGTGATTCAGAAGAAAATAATATCAAAGGTGCCTTTTACCCCAGGTCGCCTTTATCGCTGTTGTACCCTACAACTCTCCCCAAGCAATAGGGTGCAACTCTTTTTGATATTACTAATATTATTTTTTTATATATTTTTTACACAAACTGCAACCAAAACAACTCTGAACCACCCAGGTAGCACAAAATAGTCTGGTTTTATTGGTCTGTGTAAATAAAGAAGACGCTATCTGCCTATTCACAGAGGCCTTGTGCTAAAACCTCCCCATATAAATCAAGCTGAAAACTGCCATTACACCATGAAAAGGGATTAATGTGCGGAGCCTCCTGCAGCCCAACCTGCCTTTCTAAAGGCTTTTCAGAGTATTTTTAAAACAACCTATGTGCTGACAGCTGTGTTACAGAGAAACACAACTACAGCTCTGTGCTGGAAGGAAGTTAAGAAATGCAAAAGGCATTAATTTAATAAAATGTTTTTTAGTGGTGCAGGAGCGCTTTGATAAATGATGAATCTCTTCCGCTTTCTCCAGAAAGTCAGTTCTCGATCCTATTGTTAGCAGGTTTGATCGTGTTCCATTTCTCGCACGGCACTATAAATACGCCTGAATTTTTGAACCGCATTTCCTGTTGTTTTTCCTCGTATTTTTTTCCAGACCTCCTTTGAACAATGAAATTAGGTGCGATACAAGGCCTGAAGACTTCAAAGCAAATGCGATCTGATTCCGCTCTGAACTTATTGCGCACCTGCCTCGACTACAGAGGAGCACGGGAGAAGCTCAAGGATGTATACTGGCCATAAAAGCCCAGAAAACAAGGCAACAAAGAGGAAATGGGAAATGAAATATTCAGTAAATCACGATGACATTTACGGGATTTTTCCGTCAGACCGAGCGCGTCGGCGAGAGGGGGTTTGGCGTCCGGGGAGCTTCGCTGGAGCTCTGTATCAGAGAAGAGAGGAGGATCCTCCCGTGACCCTCTGCTCCTCTCTGCCAGATCTCATTTGGCCCGGGGTGATCAAGCCGAACGGGAACTTTCCTGAAACAAGCAATCGCGTCGGCCCAAAGCTTCCCTCCCTTCGTCTGCTTGCAGAGAATAATTAATCATTCCTGCCGGCCCTTTTAACTCTGGGCCGAAATGCACTGTCGATTATGCGTCGCATCTATACGTTCATTACCAGTCGCATCTGATTAGCTGTAAGGAAGAGTATGAGTCATGCCAGAATGTCCGCAGCTATAATTACAGCCCGCTGATGCTGTAGTAGAGAAGGATCGGTAAGGTTAAAAGAGCTCGGAGTACTCGTGTTCAAGCAATACGACTCAGACGTAATTATAGTGAAGGTATACGGCATGGTCTGCAATATGACAGAATTAATCTGACCTACATGCTGTACAAATGATGTGTTAGAAGAACCTCATATTTAAATCATCTTGATGGTAGATGCTTGATTAATTGATAGAGCTTCTTTATTCTTGTTCACTATTTCCCAGCATCTTTTGTGTCTTTCTTTCTCTTTCTCTTGGTTTATAAGATCTCTGCTGGCTTAGAAGAGTTCAGAATGTAAGACCTGGCTCTTATTCAGAGCAAAAGTTGAGAACTGAATTGAATTGGCCAGGCTGCACAGGATGTCGATTTAAAATGACAGGAAAAGGAATTTATTGAATTGGAGGATATTCAAGGATATTTAGCAAGGTTATTCAATTTCATTAGTCCAGCATGATTAAAGACGCTACTTGAATAATTGACACTAATTATGGATACACTACTAGTCAAAAGTTTTTAACAGTAAGATTTTTAATGTTTTTTTTTGTTTTTTTTTAAGAAGTCACTTCTTAAAAAAAAAAAAAAAAAAAGTCAAGCCTGCATTTATTTGATCCAAAGTACAGCAAAAGCAGTGATATTGCGAAATATTTTTTACTATTTAAAATAACTGTAATAGTAAATAATTGTATAGCGCTTTTCACAATACAAAACATTGAAAAGCATCATTGCTACTGAAAGCAATGATTATATGTTGCGATCAAACTGCATATTAAAATATAATTGATTGCTGTGATCAAAGTTGAATTTTACTCCAGTCTTCAGTGTCACATGATCCTTCAGAAATCATTCTAATATGCTGATTTACTGCTCAAGAAACATTTTTTTTTTTTTAAATCATTAAATTAATATTTAAAACAGTTGAGTACATTTTTTTTTCAGGATTCTGTGAATAGAAAGTGATTTTGAGCAGCAAATCAGAATATTAGAATGATTTCTGAAGGATCATGTGACGGGAGCAATGACGCTGAAAATCCAGCTTTGAAATCTAAGGAATAAATTACATTTTTAAATATATTCAAATATTTACAAATGTTCCTGTTTTTAAATTTCAGTTGTGTATATACAGTATGCATATAAAATAAAAGTTCAATAGAAAAGTACAAGTACAATGGAAATTATACTTAGAACCAATGTTGTCTATAAGCACTTCAAGCACTGATTATTAATGCAGTTGTTTCTAAGAACTTCTCAATTATGGTGACATATTTACTTTATGTATTGCAAATACAATTCCTTTCCTTTCCTTTCCTTTCCTTTCCTTTCCTTTCCTTTCCTTAAGAATTCTAATTCTCCATCGTGTTTCTCCATTTTATTTTAAATCCACTTCTACCTATTTGCACTGCTCATGTTTTGGAGTTAGTTACCATATTGATAATTTAACTATCACCTGATTTTAAATCTTTTTTTACATCACTACACACCTGATCTCACTGTGGACTATTAATACTTAATACTTTTTTTTTTTTTTTTTCTTCATGTCACCAAGATGCACAAAAGTTGTTTGTAATTTTAAATCTCCCACAAGTTTTCTAATAAACATTCTAATAAACTTTTAATGTAAATATTTTATCAAACTCTTTTTTTAATTAATTAATTAATTAATTAATTAATTATTATTATTATTATTATTATTAAAAAAAAAACAAACAAACAAAAAAAGAAAAAACATCTAATTTACATTATATTTAACATTTTTATTTACCAAACCAAAGTTTGCTTTCAAAAGAGGAAAACATTTGTTGTTTTGAGCTCAATATAAAACCTATAGTCCATGATTTTAGGCCCAATATTGTCTACTGACAGTTTCTAAACTCTACTACTAGTTACTACAACAGTTACCTATTGTTATATTCAAGTTTGCAATAATATGGTGTAACTAATTTAAAGAGCAATAATAACTGGTTGCGCTGTTTTCCCTCTCAGACACTTTTATATAGCAGTGAAAATGTACAGGTATTATAATTGCAATAAACGTAATGTAAAACTTTACAACTGGGTGAGTTGAGTTTAAATTCCAATGACTTAAACGCTAAAGTAATTAAATGTAGCTTATTAAACTTGCAGTGATTGGCCATAAATATCTTGCTCAAACATTCATTGTTATGCACATATTTTAAATGCTAATTTAAATGCTATTTGCTTCCTTATTCGCTCAGTAGAATACAGTGGTCAACACAAAAACAACTATGATTTTAGTTATTAAATTCCCAGAACTGCAATATCTTTGTTGTCATTCTGTCCAGTCACAGATGATTAGTAATAAAATCTTGCCGATGCAAATGAAGCTGTTTCTTATGGCATTCTGAAACGTGTTGAAAGGCAACGACTGAACATTTAGAGACAGAAACGCGTCCCCCGTAAAGCGTCTCGTACCTGACCCTGTGCTGTGCTCCACTGTTTTGGAGTGTGACGTCTGCGAGGTAGAAGTGGACTGGGACCTCTGGTCTGAACTCATGCCGTTACTGTCCTGGCCGAGAGCCGAGCTGCTCTTGCGCGGTTTCTTATCGGTCAGGTGCAGCGGCGAGCTCTTCTTAATGGCCCTGTTGCGAGGGCGCATGGTGGCGTTGACTTTCAGGTAGGCTTGAGCTTTATACTCCTTCAGCTCTCCGTAGTTGGCGTCTGTGACGCGACATTCGTACAGACCCTCGTCGTTCTTGCTCACCCGAGAGATCTGCAGCTTGTGGGAGATGTCATTGCCTTGGACCTTGACTGTCTGTGAAGAGACAAAGACAAATCCTTACATGAACTCGCTGCTCTAGACCGAACAATAAAATCTTTATTTGCCAGTGTCTTTGCTTTAGAGGCCTTTCATAACAGCAGATGCCATCAAGTTATTTAACCCTATAAAGCCTGTTGTATCATGTTTGGTGCTACTTCTTTTGTCATCTGATAGAGTTTTTTTTTATTTATTTGTTTATTTTTTACTCAGTAAAAGCTCTTTTAGTGTGATTATACAATCGGCCACCTTCAGCTGCTTCTTCATGTGTCTCTTTTCTGTCAATTTTTATTGATTTTTATCAAGTAAATGTAACAATAACTTGAGTAATTTTTTTTCAGATGAACATTTACTGGACTGAAACAGCTTGGCTTTACTTGATTCTCCATTAATGATTTTTTTTTAGAAAAATATAATTCTGCACCAGATTGCAAATTTTTGCTCAGTTTGAGCTGTTTTCCCCTCTATATTCTCAGTAAATCATACTATTTCAGCTATAAAAGACTGATGGATCAAATATGACACTTTTCTTTTAGATTTTGTCTAAAGGTCATGTAAACTGTTAGCCACCATAGATCACATACTCACACTTATTTTGGTCCCCTCTTCATCAGGATCCGGATCTGGGATCAGCTCCATCTGCTCATAAAAAACAACAATAAGAATGTTTAGGGTTTCATGCGTTTTGAGACCAAATCTGTAGATTATAATGCTGTGATGACTAGTGTTGTAATCGTACTGAAATTTGTCAGTTTGATGCCCTAAAAATATTGATATTTAATACCACAAGGAAAAATATCCAAAGTTAATTTACACTTGACCATGATCAAAAAATGTTCAGATTCCTCAGGACTGATGGTGGGAATAATAATAATAATAATAATAATAATAATAATAATAATAATTCTGAGACATAAATACATTACTATTGTAATACAACTGCACTGTGAAATGTATATGAAATGTATAAATATATAGTAAATTATAGCAATAGCCAAAAATACATTGTATGGGTCAAAATTATCATTTTTTCTTTTATGCCAAAAATCATTAGGATATTAAGTAAAGATCATGTTCCATGGAGATATTTTCTAAATTTTCTACTGTAAATATATAAAAACTTGATTTGTAATATGCATTGCTAAGAATTTAATTTGGGCAACTTTAAAGGCTATTTCTCTCAATTTTTTTGTATATATATATATATATATATATATATATATATATATATATATATATATATTTTTTTTTTTTTTTTTTTTTTTTTTTTTTTCTCAGATTCCAGATATTCAAATAGTTGTATCTCGGCCAAATATTATCCTATCCTAACAAATAGATCTATAAAAAGCTTGTTTATTCAGCTTTCAGATGATGTATAAATCCCAATTTACGGTAAAATTGACCCTTATGACTGGCTTTGTGGTCCAGGGTCACATTTATAGTTACACATTTATATTTCAAGGTTTTATTTTGGTGGAAAACTGTAGGGAAGCCTTTTATCTTCATGTGACAACATGTTTCCAAACCTGTCTCATCATAAATCTAGTGAAATGCTGCAATCGTCTGTCCACAAAATTGTTGATGACTATACAAACATGGAAATAAAGTGTATCTGGTGCACGCTGTGTTCACAAGTACATGTTAGATCACAACACATGCTGAGATGTTCGCTGCATTTACTGTAAACAGACTTTTTAAGTGATGCGCTTCAGAAACCCTCCACCTTCCCCAGCTCCACCTGTATAGATTTGCTACAGGGTGATTCATGTATGCTACATATGGGAGTTATTCATATGTTATGTATATCATGATAGAACTACATTTACTCAGAAACTGCATCTTTATCTTTATTGAAACTAGAGCTTAAGGTGGGTCAGAGCAGGCGTAATTTAGTCTGGCTTTTTTGTGGCATTGTGTCTTAACACAGAATTTTGAGCAGGCACAGAGCAGCCTTAACTCAGCTGAGTAAAGACGCCTTGGTAGTGTGTGATTCTCAATCCATGCCCAGTTTTTCCTCTGTAAATATTTGCAAAGTTGGCAAGTGTGTGATGCCTGGTGTTTTAAAATCTGTTCAAATTTTGAGAGTCGAGTTCCAGCCTTCACTGTTGAACAGAAAAAAGTGAGAAAGAGCAGATGGTACTGCCGAATCAGTGCTGCGGAAAAGTACTGTATGCTTTAAAATATTAAGAATTCATATTTATAGAAAAATACAAAATCAACATTTTTGGCAATACTAGAGATGACTAAATTCACTTGCAGCATTTAATATGATTGATTTTATGCATTTTATTTGTTTGTTTGTTTAATTTTAGATGAAATAATAACTCATTGTATTATCTGCTGTTCATTGGCCTTAGCTTGACAACCAGCTTATCAGTAATAGTCAGAATTTAAATATCATTGCATCTCTAATCTACACATTCTAAACAGAAATAATTACAGATAGAGGTGCACAAAATGTCAGTGAACATATTATGTGTGGGAAAAATAAATAAATAAATAAATAAATAAAAATAATTAATGTTATACAAAGATACTTGTTTTAACCAATATTGTGATAGAGTATATAGTTCATTGTTAAGGTTCATTGTTACTTTCTTCTGTTCTGTCCATGCAGTAAGTAAGGTACAACGGGGCTAAAGGTGCTCCGAAGTAAAAGGCAGCTTTGATATTATTTCCCTCTAAACCACTAGATGACACAAAAAATGTGGCATAGCTCTTTCTAAAACATTTGATTTTCAAGATGCATGTGCAAATTTGACTGATCCTTGACACGATCACGGGCTTCAGCGCAAAGTTGATTCTGTGCATGCTTGATCTAATATTTGATATGTTTAAAAATGTTGCAGATTTAAGTAGTAAAAGAGAATCACTAAAACTAATGCATATATTTGGAGACAAATATTTTCTTAATGATTTTCAGTTTTGCTTAAGATAATTAAAACAACAGTTTTTAAATAACGAAATAATATGTAAAAGTATGGTATTTGGGGTAAAAAGTGCCCCTGCTGTTGGGGCTAAAAGGCACAACAATTAACATGATAGTTAATAGATGGCTGACTTTTCCATTTATGGTTAGATTCAGATGGTAAATATATATTATGTTGGGTGTCCATCTTTAAGATAAACTAAAATATAATCACCAGAGATAATCACCATGTTTAAAATGAAACCATCATATTTAAAAACATCATATAATAAAATATAATTTCTTGTTACTACAGTAAATCTATATTAAATTATTATGAGATCTCCCTCAATGCTTTCAGAATCTTTACATTTAAAAAATTTGTTTCTGTACTTTAAAATATATATATTTTTTTATTTTTTAAATTAGCATATTTTAATGACAGTATATTTACTGAACAAAAATGAATTCTTTTAGTTTTCAAAATAAGCAGAAAATTAAACAAGTCTTAACTTGTTTAATAAATAAATAAATAATAAATAAATAAATTATTAAAATAAACAAATAAAAATAAAACATTGTTCTAGCTAAAGTATTTATATCAATACTTGTGCCTTTAAAAGGCTCACCAGCATGGGGCAAAAGGCACAAGTACTGATATACAGGTGCATCTCAATAAATTAGAAAAGTTGAAGTTCGTGGAAAAGTTCAAAATTTCAGTAATTCAACTCAAATTGTGAAACTTGTGTGTTAAATTAATTCGATGCACGCAGACTGAAGTAGTTTAAGTCTTTGGTTCTTTTAATTGTGATGATTTTGGCTCACATTTAACAAAAACCCACCAATTCACCATCTCAACAAATTAGAATATGGTGACATGCCAATCAGCTAATCAACTCAAAACACCTGCAGAAGTTTCCTGAGCCTTCAAAATGGTCTCTCAGTTTGGTTCACTAGGCTACACAATCATGGGGAAGACTGCTGACCTGACAGTTGTCCAGAAGACAATCATTGACACCCTTCACAAGGAGGGTAAGACACAAACATTCATTGCCAAAGCAGCTGGCTGTTCACAGAGTGCCGCGTCCAAGCATGTTAACAGAAAGTTGAGTGGAAGGAAAAAGTGTGGAAGAAAAAGATGCACAACCAACCGAGAGAACCGCAGCCTTGAGAGGCTTGTCAAGCAAAATCGATTCAAGAATTTGGGCAAACTTCACAAGGAATGGACTGAGACTGAGGTCAAGGCATCAAGAGCACACAGACACACAGACGTGTCAAGGAATTTGGCTACAGTTGTCGTATTCCTCTTGTTAAGCCACTCCTGAACCACAGACGACGTCAGAGGCGTCTTACCTGGGCTAAGGAGAAGAAGAAATGGATTGTTGCCCAGTAGTCCAAAGTCCTCTTTTCAGATGAGAGCAAGTTTTGTATTTCATTTGGAAACCAAGGTCCTAGAGACTGAAGGAAGGGTGGAGAAGCTCATAGCCCAAGTTGCTTGAAGTCCAGTGTTAAGTTTCCACAGTCTGTGATGATTTGGGGTGCAGTGTGATCTGCTGCTGTTGGTCCACTGTGTTTTTTTGAAAACCAAAGTCACTGCACCCGTTTACCAAGGAATTTTAGAGCACTTCATGCTTCCTTCTGCTGACCAGCTTTTTAAAGATGCTGATTTCATTTTCCAGCAGGATTTGGCACCTGCCCACACTGACAAAAGCACCAAAGGTTGGTTAAATGACCATGGTGTTGGTGTGCTTGACTGGCCAGCAAACTCACCAGACCTGAACCCCATAGAGAATCTATGGCGTATTGTCGAGAGGAGAAACAAGAGACCAAAAAATGGCCACTGTCAAAGAAACCTGGGTTTCCATACCACCTCATCAGCACCACAGACTGATCACCTCCATGCCATGCTGAATTGAGGCAGTAATTAAAGCAAAAGGAGCCCTACGAAGTATTGAGTACATGTACAGTAAATGAACATACTTTCCAGAAGGCCAACAATTCACTAAAAGTTTTTTTTTTATATATTTTTTAATTTATTTTTTATTGGTCTTATGAAGTATTCTAATTTGCTGAGATAGTGAATTGGTGGTTTTTTGTTAAATGTGAGCCAAAATCATCACAATTAAAAGAACCAAAGACTTAAACTACTGCAGTCTGTGTGGAATGAATTTATTTAATACACAAGTTTCGCAATTTGAGTTGAATTACTGAAATAAATTAACTTTTCCACGACATTCTAATTTATTGAGATGCACCTGTAAATATTGAAATTTTATTATTATTTTTTTTTTTTGCAATTATACATTTTATGTGCAGTGAACAGCACATGTTTTCTTAAGGTGTTCCTTTAGTCTCTTTGTACCCTATTATTATTAAATGTTAGACTTGTCTTGTTCTGCATTTACTCAACTTATGCTAAAACAGTTCAACTAATTTTCGGTCAGATCACTTTTATGCATTATAAAGTTTCAAACAACTCTTATTTTTTAATTAATCATCTAATTATCGAGCTGGTTAGAACGCAAAAGGTCAAATAATGGAGCATCAGAATGGCGAGCCGTTGATTATCGGTTATTGTTATCGGCTCAGAAATACCATATCTGTACGTTTCTAATTAGAGAGAACAGAAACACTGGGGCTTGTGTTGCAGCGACCTTGAATTGTTGTTCTGTTACAAACGACACTGTTAAAAACCATTTCAGAAGCACAGTTAATTGTTTGTTTAGGGCCGGCACGCAGGCGGCGAGAGGTGTTTCAGTCGCCGCAGCTAAAGCGAACAATGATTCATTAGAAGCGGCACAGGAACAGATGGCACTGCAGGCACCGTTTTCTGCTCTTTAAGGAGTTTGAAATATTCAAAAAGCAGCACATCAAAAAACAATCAGCACAAAATCCATCAGGCTAAAGAGGAATAATGCTTCCGCCCTGACGACACACGGCCGAATAATAAACTTCATCTGCTTGAGGTCTGAGGCAATTGGTTTTAAATTAAGCAATAAGGAACAGATTAGATCCATGGTAAACATGTTCATCCTTAACGCCAATAATGTCATGTTTGCTCGCGGCTCTGCGGAAGCATTATATGCTCTGGCTTCATCCCAGCTAACCTTTGAGAGAACACCTTGAAAATGAGCTCAAATGAAGACGCTGAGCCGATCCCACTCGATCTGAACCCAGATGTAAAGCCGCCTGTGCTCTATGCATTGATTTTTAGTAGGCATCATTTATTTAGATGGGAAAAAGTGCCAAATGGCATTTTGAAGAGGTAGACCTCACTACCGGGGTTGAGCGTAACCGCAGAGGATCTTCATGCTGCCACAAGATATCAACAACATTGGGCTGAAATGCTGCAACTTTCACTGCGGTTTTACAGAAGGGCAAGCAAGGATAGAGAGACGCTTTCTGGAAATGACTGTCAGTCTGAACCACAAAACTCACAAACTCAGCAAGGTGTGCTTGTAAAAAATGCACTTAATGCTTCACATAATTTTAATGTAGGCCAATTTAGTGTGTTAAGAAACACAGTCATAGATGTGACCTTTGTAATAATGTCAAATTAAAGTGTTACTTTAAAGTACATTTTAAATCGTTTTGTTTCAGTAATCTTTTGTCATGCTTTGATGTGTTGACTAACATACTAAAGCACATGAAAAGTTTGGTTAATATTGCACATAATATACGTCCATCACATACTTTTACTTCAAACTCGCTAAATTCTAGCCTCTGCCCAATCAGAAGTACCAGTACTTACATAGAAACCCATACAAAGTAGCCAGAAAGAAATGCTCATTTTAAAGAAATACATCTAGAGGCTTTTGCATCTGAACTCTTCAAGTGTTTAAAGTATATTATTTTTAAGTACTCTAAAAAAGTATGCTAAAGTGTACTTTGTTTTTACAAGTGTAATAGGTCAGGGTTACAAATAACTACTAAAAACTAAAATTAAAACACTTAAAAAATGTGACTTGAAATAAATAACTAAAATAAAATATATAAGACATTTTAATCAGCTCCCATTTTAAGTTAGTTTAACTTTACGTAAACCACTAAAAATCACAAACACATCAAAATTACTAAAACATTGACTAAAATGAAAAGTATTATTCAAAATTACTGTATAATAGTATTTCAGTGACTTTAAAATAGGAGTGAAACAGGTACAGCAGATACTATAAGGCTTTAGAAAGGGGCTTCAGTAATTTTACCCTCATTAAAGGTTTTACACGTGTAACTTGAAAAACATGTTTAAAATCATGCACACTTACATGAGATGAATAATAGAAGTGGTTTTATTTTACATGCAATGCGTCGTCTCATTATGATCATGGCCAGCTGAATACAACTCACTTTATCTCAGTAATAACTTTCTTATTGCACACTTTCACTCATGGAATGAGTTAATCATGTCTGAAGCAATGCTGTACAAACCAGAAGGGGGAAAAATCAGAACTAACATTTTTCTCCAAATTAATTTATCTACACTGTGTCACGGCACAGAGCTGATGTGAAATTTCAGAGCAGGACAAGCAGAAAATGAAAGTGGTTTACTCTTATCAAGCACATCAAACTCTCCAGCCTTCAGGCTAGTTATTGTGTAAGGAAGCTTTTCTCAGACAGAGCCTGCTAAAAGTCAGGATCCCAGTTTACACAGTATGACACACATTCACAGTGTTATTCATGAGTTTTATATAGTTTCGTCCACTACTAAAGAAAAAAAAAAGAGATAAAATGAGGGTAAATTCCATATAAAATCCACTTAAAATGCTTATATCGTTATTGTTGTCGTCAACATCATTATTATTATAACAGCACCCAAAGTTAGCGAAAATATAAATAAGAAAAACACTCATAAATACATAAAGAAATAAATCAATTGTTTTGTTCCATTAACAGTATTGAGAAGCAAAACTGCATAAGATATTGTTTTTAAATTGTATGCATTTAATTTTTTCACCCAACTGGCGTTCTTTTAAGTTTTAAGCATAAATCAGACTAAATTCAATGACGTTTATGCTTAAAAAAAATACCAACTTGATTCAATAATATTCTCTTTCATAATGCATTTCATATTGTCAGGATATAAATCCTATTATATTAAACAAACTTGCTTCTCAAATAAATGCGTCTAGATTTAAAGACATTTTACTGGAAAACAAAAATAAAATACCGATTAATAAAATGAGGGTTCTAATTAATTGCAGAAGTCCTCAATAATCAGGTTGGTGAAAGTAAGCTTTTAGAGCAGAAGAAGGACTCGTGCGTCTGGATAACTCACTCAGAGCTGACGTCTGCCTAATACGGCCGTTGATCTCCATTACGCTGAGATCTCCTATCTCTGCTATAACATGCTGGCCATTTAGCTGGACCTCCAGTAGCCTCCCATTAAAATCAAATACAATTAAACTAAATGTGCTCTAATGAATTTCCAATTTCACTAGCGGTTCTGGGTGTTCAGCATTGACTTCTAAGTAGTATCTGGCTTGCACTGCAAATGGTGACTCTTTATTTCATGAACCCACTGATGTGCTCCACAGCAGAGTCTGCTTCATAATATTTAAAGAGATAGTTCAAGTAAAAATATGATGTAATTGATCATGATGCAGGATGACTGACTGCTTGGTGAATTCTATTCGAATGCAGCTATGAGCTTTAACATTAAGATATAAGCCAAAAAAAAAAAAAAAAAAAAAAAAAAAGCATCATTAATGCATCATTGCTGAATAAAAGTACTAGTTAAAAAAGAAAAATAATAAAAAAATAAATTAATAAAAAAAAATAATAATAAAATAAAAAATACTGACCCCAAGCTTTTAAGAAGTGGTGCAATAAAATAAAATAAAATAAAATAAACAATGGTATAATAAACAAGAAGGAAATTGTTACATTTTAGACACAATATTGTCTGTTTTTGCTCAATTTTGCCAGTGAAACTAGTTCAGAACAAAGTCATATGTTTCTTTACTAAATAAATCCATGTTTTAGAAATAATCAGTTGAGTCAATGACTCATTCATAAAGGTAGTGACTTTGTTTCATTTCGCTTCATTTTTGAATGAATCAGCTGTTTGAATTGAATGATTGATTCAATGACTCACTCATTAAGACGGTGACTTGCCACCTCCTTCTGGTAAATTTTGTTTATTTTTAGTTCGATGTCTTTGTGTGTGTGTGTGTGTGTGTGTGTGTGTGTGTTTGTGTGTCTCTTCTATACAAAGAAAGCATATAATGCATGGATATTATCAAGCTTAAACAAGAATAAATAAATAAATAAATAAATAAATAAATAAATAGTCCATATGACTTCTGAATCAGTAGCTCTATTTGAACAAAAGGCAGGAATGTAAAATGGTGAATAAATGTTTTTTTAGTCTGATGTACAGTATTGTGACTTTTTCATTATTGAATTATTTCTTTGAAATGAACCTGAAATATTTTTTTAGCTCCTTCATGGAAAGAAAATTAAAGGGATAGTTCACCCAAAATGAAAATGAGCCCATTATTTACTCACCCTCCAGGCATCCTGGGTGTATATGACTTCTTTCTTTCAGACAAATCCGAACAGAGTTATATTAAACATTATCCTGCTGCTTCCAAGCTTTAGAATAGCAATGGGTGGGTGTTTCTCTTCATCAGTCAAAAACAATTCCAATAAAGTGCATCCATCCATAATAAAAAAGTGCCTCACATGGCTCCGGGGGGTGAATAAAGGCCTCCTGTAGCAAATCAATGCATTTTTGTAAGAAAAATATCTATGTTTAAAACGTAAGAATCACTTTAATCTAGCTTGCACCAACTAGTACATGGAAGCATTTCCGGGCGCATGACATAAGACGTTGGCGTTGCGCATGCACCTCTCAGACATGATGAACGCGAACGTGCCGTGGACAGAGATAAACACAGCACCTGTCACGAATTAGAAGTTCAAAACAAGGATTTGTAAAGAAAAATGTAGGAGGATTTCGATATAAACCAAGAGGAGACTGGTTTTCCTTTGCTAAAGTAAGGAAACTATGCTTCCTTTGCTCCTGTAAACAAACCAACGCATGCTCAACGCATATGTCCTACGTCATCCGCCCGGAGCTGCTTCCGTGTACGACTAGTTGGTGCAAGCTAGATTGCAGTAATTCTTACGTTTTCAATATGGATATTTTTCTTACAAAAATGAATCGATTCACTACAGGATGCCCTTATTTACCCCCCAGAGTCGTGTGAGGCACTTTTTATTATGGATGAATGCACTTTATTGGACTTGTTTTGGACTGATGAAGAGAAACACCAGTCTATGCCGTTCTATAAAGCTTAGAAGTGCCACAATCATTTTTAATATAACTCCAACTGGACTAGTCTGAAAGGAGGAAGTCATTTACACCTAGAGGTAAATAATGGGCTAATTTTCTTTTTTTGGTGGACTATCCCTTTAATTTTTTATTTATTTTTTTATTTTTTTTCTGCTTCAAAACATATCTCTTTTGCTGTCATATCAGTTGTCTGTCGTGTTTATGCGGAGCAGCAGGGCACATAAAGTGTGAATGAACACTGACAGAAGGTTTTATAAGTTCAATAATGTGACAAACAAAAACAACATATGTTTTGCTTCAGTTTTACATGTGGAAACGCTCCGCTGCTCGCCGCGCTAATACCTCAGCTAGTTCCGCCTCGTCATTTGTGATTCTTACGCTCTTCATTACAGCAAAATGTCGTTCTTCATGCCCGCCGAAATTGACTTCTTGTAAAATGTGCCCCTGCAATTATTTTGCATAATGCACGAGGCTCTGAGGTCCCCGACACTAAATTAATGTCAGGGAAGAAGGATGGCATCATCTATATTAAGATATAAACATATCTCACTTGAATGGCCACAGCCGTCAAGCATATTTCACTGCGGAGATGGAGATGAAGCCCTCGGATCTCTGCGGCTGAACCTTGAGGATATCGTTATTACGAATCTGTATCTCCCTCTTTATGAGGATATTGAACAGTGTGTTTTTGTTCTCAGGGCAAACAATATGATTAGATACACACTTCTGAAACTTTCTATCTCACACACACGCCGGCTCCGTTCCATATCCGTTCGGCACACGGTTTCATCAACTTAAAGCTGGCTGAACTTCAACAAGTTATTATATTGCTCTTGTATGCTGTGTGAATGTGCGTAAAACAGTGATGCATTATGATGGCCTTGCTTTACAGCCATCCGAGCGGATGAAATACGGCTGAGGCAGCACATGGAGTGTGTGGAACATGTTCAACTCCTCGCTTAATGACATCTGGGCTCTGTGCAATGAAATAAATGTGTGTGCATCTGCAGATTTCCAAACACTACAGCAACTAATGCACAGGAACACAGGGGGCTCTGCTTCTGAGACCTCGCAGGTAATGATTAATCCAGTTACTATTTCACACGCTCAGGCAGTTTCCCAATAAAAGCATCCAGATTTACATTTAATGACAGTCACTGGAGATCTTTATTACTGTCATTGAGAGCATTCAATTAATGTTCCCAATATTTTCATGATGTTTTTATGGAATAGGGCTGCTGATGTAACACAATGCAATTTAACATTTAATAAAAAAAGAAATATCTAAAATGCACCTCAATGAAGGCGAGTAAATATTATGTATTAAACAATTCCGGAAAGATTATTTTAATTAAAATACACTACTGCTGAAACGTTTGCGGTTGATGAGATTTTTTTAATGTTTTTGAATTAAGTCTCTTCTGCTCACCAAAAGCTACATTTATTTGATAAAAAAACAATGTAAAAATGTGAAATATTATTAGAATTTCAAAAAATTGTTTTCTGTGTGAATATATAGTAAAATGCTATTTATTCCTGTGATCAAAGCTGCATTTTCAGCATCATTACTCCAGTTTTCAGTGTCACACGATCCTTCAGAAATCATTCTAATATGATGATTTGCTGCTCAACAAACATTTCTGATTATTATCAATGTTGAAAACGGTTCTGCTGCCCAATATTTTTTGTGGAAACAGTGATGCATTTTATTTTTCAAGATTCACAGATGGATAAAAAGTTAAAAAGAACAGCATTTATTTTAAACAAGTCTTTCGTAATATTATAAGTATCCTTACTGTCACTTTTGATCAATTTAATGCATCAGTGGTGAATAAAAGCATTAGATAAATAAATAAATAAATAAATAAATAAATACTGATCCCAAGATTTTAAGAAGTTGTGCAATAAAATAAAATAAAATAAAATAAAATCTTTCCAAGAGCTGCCCAGTACACCATCTCTTTTTATCAGAACACTGCAATGTGATCTAGCGATAGTAATTTTCTCTGAGCACTGAAAGAGTTCATTAGCAGAGAGACGCATCCATAACTGTACATGCGAGAGACATCATTTACATCCTAGCATCTCCCGAACCCACTGAACCCACGTTGAACCGGTTTCCTGCACACAAATCGGCTGGTACACAATACATTTTGTGTGAGTACCAACTCTACACCACTTCACTGTTTCAATTGGCTCTCTGCATTGACAGATTGTTGAGACATGTCAAATGTGGTATAGCAACACACTTGTTATGCTGAGAAAGCTTGTTAATGCCCAGAGGGATGATATCATTTACTGCCGGGCAAAGACACACTGTTGTGTGAGTCATGAATTATTCAGGCCTATGGAGAGGTGAGAAGGCTGTTAAACAATGTGTGAATATATGTATATGAAGGAAATTATTGTATTTGACAACTGCTCTCGGTGTGATTTCAGACAGATGTTGCTGATGATTGATTTTGGCTCTTGTAATGTGGTTAACAAGTGTTCTTGTCACTTGTTGACAAAGCTTGAGTAAACAATGCATCAAACTATTCCTGAAGCAGTTTGTGTGGCATATAAGGCTCTAGAAGAGTTTACCGGACGGATCGGTTTGTTTTTAGGGAATATTTGTGTTATTAGTCCACTGTTAAGAAAACAAACATAATCCCATGCAATTTGCAACTTTTACATTTTGATGAATTGGCAATCTAATTTGTATGAATATGATCTCATTCATATGTTTTTGTACATTCTGCTTTATTTGTTTGTTTTCTAAAAATCATAATTTATACACCTGTGAAAAGTCAATGTAGAAAATTCCTTTATATTTCCAAAGAATCTTGTTGTATTTTTGTTTTGTTTTGTTTTTGTTTGTTTGTTTGTTTTAAACAGTGTGTGGTCTATTGAAATTACTGGATTTCACCTGAGAAAATTTGATGAATGACCGTAAATGTGATGTTCCTTGAGAAAGTACTTTTACCAGAGATATAACTTGGTAAAACATCTTGACATGTTGGCATCATGGCAGTAAAAATGAATGAATAAAAAATAAAAACAACTGTGAGTAAAGTCAGAACTGTGAGAAATTTTACTTGTGCACAATGCACATTTCTTAATTTTAAGTCTAAAATGTGTTTTAATGTCAATATTGATGAGGATTGTATGGTCTTTGAATAATATTGGTATTTAAACGAAAGATATTCAAAGTGTACTTAAAGTAAACTTGCAATAGTTCCACTTTAGCACAAAATATATCTTTAGTTGGACTTCAGCACTTTTTTTTTTTTTTTACTTTCATTAAAGTGCAATAAGCACAAAAGTAGTTGTTCAAATTTAGCAGACATTAAGTAGACCAGTTTAGTATACTAAAAGTAAAATTGTAAATGTGTAAATATGTAAATGTATTTCAAATACATTTTAGCATATTTAATTTTCATGGTATTAATGCCAGCAGTTGCCAATTTTGCCAATACGCACCTGTGCAAATAGCAATAGACAGAACATGTGGTGTGCATGTGCATGAAGTCACTGTTTTCACAAATGTGCATTTGCGTAGATTACATGATGATGGTAGTGATCGTTTTCAAATACCTGCACTTTGAAACCCATTTTCAAAAGTTTGCATTTTCAGTGCCCCAAAACACCATTGTTGTGTGAATGAACAGCTAAAAGGCATAAAACGTTATCGGTTTTTGGTTGTGTAATGGCCCCCGTGTTTACATCTCACAGCTCCGTTTTTATATCTCACAAAGCTGACCTCTTTTCTCAAAGTTGCAAGAAGCAGAGTCTGAATTGTGAGACATAAACTTGAATTGCGGGGGAGAAAAGTCAAATTGTGAAACAGTCACAGTAACCATTATTTTTTTATTCCATTGGGGAAACATGCTTCCACAGACACCAGCAGATGCTAAGCGCTAAAGCTAACCAGTCAAACACTGACGCCTTGACGTGGCTTCATAAATTCTACAGTCACATAAAGGGTTCATAAATACATTCAATAGATAATTCAAGGTTTTTGCGGGTCTGTGAGGTCTAAAGCAATGCCTTCGCCTCTGTCTTTGAGCATTATTATTCCAAGGGATGAGTATATGTTGCATTATTAAAAGACTCGCTTTTCTCTGCATTCAGCACATCCACTCACTGCCTGTATTATATGCTAAAGGGAAAAATGATATGATTTGCAGCTGTTCTAATGGACGGCAAACTCTAGCAGCAGGTGAATGACAGAATAAGTACATATAGGGCTGCTCCTCAGCCCTGGCAAGGATGAGTAATGAAACCTGCAGCACGGATGTATTCTGCTGTTCACTGTGTTTGACTGATTCAGACTGGGCACGGCTTACAGTGAAAAATTAATGCAAAGAAATCATCCGAATGTTGTGATGAGGCATTATGAGTCTGTGCTAGCTCAGGATTTATAATTAAGATGTTTGTTTTTTTTTTTTCATTTTTTTTAGTTAGCCCACTAAACAAGGAAAAACTAGTCATTCATTCATCATGCACATTTTATTTTTGTTTTATATTTTTACAAAGGCTATGTTTAAATTCTTGTCATGTTAATGTTAGTGAGGACGTATTTTGTTTTAGCCTGCAAAAAACCTTTACTGCGTTCTTCTGCTTCAAACTGGCAAATAACAATTAAGCTTTGTGTTTAAGTTTATTATTGTACTGATTATGAGGGATGATACAAATATATACTGGTTTAAAAGGGAACATAAATATCCCAATGAACAGAATATCTTTTAATAAGTGTTAAGGAAAATTACTTTTAAAAGTATTGCAATATTGCCTTACTCCCTAAAAAAGCAACTAATTGTGTTACTTTTTACGGAAAGTAATGTGTTATGTTACTTTTGCATTACTTTGCGTTACTTTTTAAGTCTGGGCAGGGCTTGCTTGTTTGTTTTTAAGATAAAAAAGTTCTATTTTTAGCAAATGTACAAGCCCGTTCACACCAAAATGTGAAATGAATAAGCCTCATGCTGAAGGAAAAGTAAATTCACATCTGTAAAGTAGAACCCAGGAGAAGAAGGTTCAACACTCTTTAGCAATTAAAAAAACAAACAAACAAACAATAAAGCAAATGTTTTTCGAAAGTCATTTAAGCTTGTTTAATTAACATTGTTTAATGAAATGGGATTAAATAAAATGAAGGATATTTTTGTTATTTAACATATTTAATTATTGCAGGTTTACGTTATGTTCTGAGTTTGCATTTCACTGTTTTAATTCATTTTGATGTTTTTTTTTTTTTGATGAATTTGAGATGAATTAATGCATGTTCACGAAGTAATTGGCATTACATATTTGAAAAAGTAATTTTTTTCATGTACATTACAAAAGTAATGTGTTACTTTACTAGTTACTTGAAACAAGTAATCTGATTACGTAATTACGTTACTTGTAATGCGTTACCCCCAGCACTGTTAAATAATGCATAGTTGCTAGTACACATCAAGCTTTTCTTGTGATTTTGTTGTCATGTGTAAATGCACTTATGTTGTCTATATGAAAGCTGGATGTACAATGCTCATAATGCAAAACAAGCACATTGCATAGAAATATTATGTATTATTTAGTATTCAGTATGAGATTTAACATTGATGCATAAATTAAGTAGGCTATCTCAAACGGATTGCAGATACAGAGCGTTTTTACTAGCGTGTTTTGTTTGAATAATCAGTTTTAAAATTTATCAAAATTTTTATAATAGACTTACTTTATTTATTTATTTATTTATTTTTAAGGAGGTCAGTGGTAACCAAAACAGTTTGGTTTTTGGTAAAATAAAGTCATACAAGTTTGATATAACATGAGGGTAAGTAAATGATGAATACTGAAAAATGAAATTGTTTCTTAAAGAAATGAAACTCTAAATTAAAAAACAAAAACTGCTAGCAGGTGGCAGTAAATGTCTTAATGAATAAGTCATTGAGTCATTCATTCATTCATTCATTCATTCATTCGTTTAAATGACTGATTGTAAATGCCTCTTTATATGAATCGACCGTTGAATCATTGATTCACTCATTTTGTTCAAAACACAGATTCATTCAGAAACTGTGTTGTTTAGAGACGTGCAATAGTTCTGCTGTGGGTTTAATAGGTTATATTAGTTACTTATTAGCATGAATATTATTAACATATGAAGAGTGCCTCTAAGTGCCATCTGGAATTTTCATCTAAAATGACCTTTTTTTTTATCAGGCTCCTATATTTATTTCACTTTGATTGCATAGAAAAGGACCTATACATTGCCATTAGAATGAAATTACTGAACCTAAACATAGGAGCCTAATAAAAAACGATTATTTTAGATGCAAATTCCAGATGGCACTTAGAGGCTTTTGCATCTGAACTCTTCATATTGACTGTTAATTAGTGAAGCACCTGTTCTGCGTGACCATATTCTAAATCCCTAATCCTACCCAATGCCTGAACTTAACAACTACCTTACTAAATGTGACCCTGGACCACAAAACCAGTCTTAAGTCGCTGGGGTATATTTGTAGCAATAGCCAAAAATACATTGTATGGGTCAAAATTATTGATTTTTCTTTTATGCCAAAAATCATTAGGAAATTAATTTTAATTAGTAATATGCATTAGTAAGAGCTTCATTTGGACAACTTTAAAGGTGATTTTCTCAATATTTTGATTTTTTTGTACCTCAGATTCCATATATTCAAATAGCTGTATCTTGGCAAATATTGTCCTATCCTAACAAACCACACATCAATGGAAAGCTTATTTATTGAGATTTCAGATGATGCATAAAGCTCAATTTCGAAAAATGGACCCTTATGACTGGTTTTGTGGTCCAGAGTCACAAATATTAATAAGCAGCAAATTAGGAGTTTATTGAGGCAAAAGCTGTAGTTAGTGGTTAACTTGAGAACTGGACCTTAAAGTAAAGTGTGCCAGATCTTATTTAGTGAGCTGTTTTGTAAACGTACATTTGCACATGTGCTATTTGGGACAAAAACATCTGTGTGATACTGCTTAAAGAAGAAGTCCACTTCCAGAACAACAATTTACATATAATGTACTCACCGCCTTGTCATCCAAGATGTTCATGTCTTTCTTTCTTCAGCCATAAAGAGATTTTTTTTTTTTTTGAGGAAAACATTTCAGTATTTTTCTCCATATAATGGACTGATATGGTGCCCCAGTCTGAACTTCCAGTGCAGCTTCAAATGATTCCAAATGCGGTTGAAAACGATCGGTTATTTTCATTAAAAAAAATACAATTTAAATACTTTTTAATCTCAAACGCTCGTCTTGTCTTGCTCTCCCTGAACTCTGTGTATTCTGACTCAAGACAGTTAGGGTATGTTGAAAAACTCCAATCGTATTTTCTCCCTCAACTTCAAAAATAATTTCTAAATCATCCTACATCACTGCAGAAGTTCCGACCCAGTCTTTGCAAAGTGAACATGCAAAGAAGATCAAACACCCTTAACAAAAAAGGTAAAACAGCGATATAGGACCATTTTGAAGTTGAGGGAGAACGTGAGATGGGAGTTTTTCGACATACAATAACTGACATGAACTGGAAAAGAAACAGAGTTCATGCAGAGCAAGACAAGACGAGCGTTTGACATTAAAAAGTATATAAATCGTATTATTTTTATGAAAATAACAGATCATTTCGCTAGATAAGACCCTTCTTCCTCAGCTGGGATCGTTTACAACCGCATTTGGGATTGTTTGAAGCTGCATTTAAACTGCATTTTGGAAGTTCAAACTCGTGGGCACCATATCAGTCCATTATATGGAGAAAAATGCTGAAATGTTTTCCTCAGAAAACACAATTTCTTTATGACTGAAGAAAGAAAGACATGAACATCTTGGATGACAAGGGGGTGAGTACATTATCTGTAAATTTTTGTTCTGGAAGTGGACTTCTCCTTTAACTATATCGATGATATACATATAAGAAAAAAACCCAGGGGCAAAATGCCCCAATCTGTTACATTTTAGGGCCGTATAACTGCATTCTGTTGGCTCCATTACACAGAATGTTGTTGCCTTGCATCATGTTCATCACCAATCAACTGTAATGAAATATTTAAACATGTTGACGGGTTAAATTGGCAGCCCTGTATATAACATTTTATTGTTGCAGATTGTTGGCCCTGTCAGAATTTGCACTCGTAGTGTGAGAAGCTCCTCCATACAGGATCTGATGTCAGTCAGGATGATGTGAAGCTGCTGCTGCTTCACTCTTTTTCTCTCAGCTCTACAGACCGGAGGTGCTGACGCGTTTTTTTTTTTTACACTGCAATTCATTTGAACTCAAATACTGAAGTTTAACACATTTCAGGGTTCAAATTGATATAGTCAACTTTTGCAGACACTAACAAAGGAATATACTGTAAAGTTAATGCATTCCAACCGTCTTCTTTGGGAAGCCTTTTCTTAAAATGTATTCAGTTCAAAAAACTTTGCATAAATATAATTTCATGATTATATGGGTTAAGAGCTTCTATGTGCGCTCATATGGCGTGACTTGAAGGCAACATTCATTTGAGATTAAAGCACATTATTCATGCTTTATTTCTGCACTCCTTGTATTTAAACTCTCACAGCAGCTTGTGAGATCTCAGCATCGCTTTCTCCGCTATCATATTGGTGTTTTTAGCCCAGCCTGAGGTCATTTAGTATCCGCAGATGTGGTTACCAGCGCTGACAGCTGTGTTATTGATGGTTTCAGCCTTTAACCAGACGTCCCGTTTCCCCCGTGAGTGACAGACTGAAAGCGATTCTTTCGCTCACAAGAAATGGCGCTGGTCTTCCTGCATCCCTGAGCACGCCTGGCTTTCTTTCTCCAGCCTCTGTTTCTCTACTTTCAACTGCCTCTTTGTCTGCTCTGTGGAGAAAGCCAGTCGAGCTGATACAGATCCGCCTCGCTTTGAGATGAGCATAACTTTACGCTTTGAAAGGTTCACCTGGCACAGCGAAACAACAGGCAGGCGTTTGCTGCCAAAAACGAGATTTCCGCAAGAAAACAAGCAAGGATGCATGGTGTCAACACAGTCTCATAAGGAAACGTCACTCTCGCCACTTTTATCCTGCGCCACCGAACCGTCAGCATCGTTCTGAATACAGTACAAATGACATTCAGACGTCACTCTGGTGTCGCATTCAGCTCGTTTGGAGGATCCCATTACCTCCGTTACATTCCCAAGGCCAAAACCTGCATTATTATCTGTCTTCATTGAACACAAATAGTTTTTCTGCTGATTGTCCAAGCTGTTTTATCCATATAATGAAAACTGACAGTAATTTTGACTTGCAGTCAAAAATGATGAAATGACTATAAAAACTGTCCATTCTGCTCTGATTCATTAGCACAGAAACAAATCCATAGTGTTATTTTAGAATCACCGAGATATTATTACAGTTTTTTGTTAATATTTTGATTTTATTTTTGTTTTCTTCTATTTTATTTTATTTTAAAGTTTTAGTTATTCTGTTGTTGTTTTTTGTCATTTTGTCATTTTTTACCAAGTTAGACAAAATCTTAAATAAACAATAATAAAATAAATAATCTTAAAATAAGAGATGTTTATATATATATATATACACACACACAGACACACACACACACACACACACACACACACACATCATTTAAAATGAAGAATAATATAAATGAACATATTCATTATATATCTTAAGTGTCACATGATCCTTCAGAAATCATTGTAATATGCTGATTTATTGTCAGTGCTGGAAACAGTTGTGCTGCTTATTATTCTTTTTTTTTTTTTTTTTTTTTTGGAACCTGTAATACTTTTTTCAGGATTGTTTGATCAATAAAAGGTTAAAAAGAACAGCATTTATTTAAAATAGAAGGGTTTTCTAACAATATGCACTAATGTTCAAAAGTTTGGCACAGCACAAGTGTTTCCATCACTGATAATTCTAATAATAAGTCAGCATATTACAATGATTTCTGAAGGATCATGTGACACTTATGACTGGAGTAACAGCTGATGAAAATTCTGCTTTGCATCACAGGAATAAATTATATTTTAAAAGAAACTAAAAAAAAAAAAAAATAATAATAATAATAATAATAATAATAATAATTATTATTATTATTATTATTAAAAATATATTATATTGTAATAACATTTTGCAATGTTACTGTTTTTCTGTATTTTTGATCAAATATATGCAGCCTTGATAAGCATAAGAGACTTTTGATCGGCAGTGTATGTATCTTTCAGTTAAGTTATTTTACTTCAAATAATGACTTTCACCTCATGTTAACTTGAAATGATTTGTCATTGTTTAATTCAGTTCTTAATTCATTTATTTGTCCATTACATTGTTTATATTATGATATTATGTATTGTTTAGGGTATAGTGTTGGGCTTTATTATTATTATTATTATTATTATTATTATTATTTTAACCATGGCTTATTATATTGTTTTACCCTTAACCCAGACGCAGACTTTCAGTCTTAAACTATGAAAATTATTTATTTAAATATGAATTGTCATAGTTCAATACCATAATCTAATCTGTTTAAGTTAGTGGACTTGGTTACCAAGGAGACGACAGTGAAGTGCTTGAGGCCCTGTTTACACTAGTGCGTTTTCATTTTAAAATGAAAATGATCCTCGTCTACACTAGCGTTTTTACTGCGTTTTAGAAACAATCTCTGTCTACACTACAGGACCGAAAACGCATGTCACATGACCAATCATGCAGGTACAACCATAGATATGTATAGGTAGATGCCCTATTATTTAAATGGCGGACGCGTCTACGTGTTCGGAGCGGTCGAATGATGAATCTACCTGTACATATCTATGGGTAAAACATGATGTTATTGTTTACATGGTCATCAAGGATACACAGAGCGAATGACGGCAGCCACGTCTTCGTTTTCAAAAGTCTCCGTTTTGGTCCGTTAACAATGAAACGCAACCCCAGAGTTTTCGAACTAAAAAACGTCTGCAGCTTTTCCGAAAGTCTCCCTTTCGAGGGTCGAAAATGCTGCAACAGTGTAAACGACAGGCGTAACCATAGCAAAATGAAAACACACTAGTGTAAACGCAGCCTGAGACTCACATTATATGAAGGAAATCAAGGTTCATTTCACTTGTAAGCAAAATAATAAAAATAAATTAATGAATAATATAATATTATATTATATAATAATATAATAATATACATACATACATAATTCAGTGTGTTAATTCCGAATTAAGATGTGATTTTGTCAGATTTGGAAATATGATTTAATCATGTTTGTATTTAGGGTTCATAAAATGCAAGCTGTGAAATTAGCTTTAGAGAATCAGACATTTTTCTTCACAAATTAAAAATGTCATTCCACCACAAAATTATCATTAAACACAGTACATGATTGAAGACAGAAAGAAAGAAAGAAAGAAAGAAAGAAAGAAAGAACACTATTGGACGTTGTTGTTGCACAAGTTTTAAGAGAATTAATGACGTCTGTGGGTCCAAAAGTGTTTACATCTGAAAAAATAACCATAAATAATATAAATATCATAAAAACGTGTTTTGCACCAATTATAATATCTGTAGTATGCTGAGGCTTTGAAGGAGAATTCATGTATCGTGTAGGACGGTACTTTCATTAAACATTTTAAAGTAGAGGATCATTTCAGGTTTTTGTGAATCACATCATTATATTTTGTCCTTCAGGTAAATGTAAGTGGAGTTCTGCATTCAATTTACATTCATTATTTACTCTTTAATTGTAATTTATCAAGGATTGTAATGTGAATAGAGCGAGTCTCTTATTATTATTTATTTCTAGGTTGATTTACATGGCAGACCAGCCTTCAGGTTCTATTTTTTCTTGCCAGATTTGAGCTGCAATAATTACTCAACATGCATAAACTGCCAGATCATAAACCGTGGTGTTATGGATACCATATGGCTTGGCATATCGGATGATTATCACCACTACTAATGCATCCAAGATACACCAACAACCAAATACATGATTCAGCATGGCTTTCTCGTACCCTATACAGTGTGTTTTATTATTTGAGGAGATCAGGACTCGTCTGACCCAAACCTTCAATCTCATTTCATTGATTGCAACACCTGACATCTATTAGCCTTTAGAAAAGTCATTAGCCCAGGGGTTCACATACATTCTCCAGCCTGATATATGAATGTTTAAATAATGTGTTCAGCATTGACACATGGTTTAGTTCAGCTGGTAAATTAAGGATGATGTCTTCAACTGTTATAGCATGTCAAAGCTGAACAAAATTCATGTAAACATAAGTGCAATGCTTCTAAATCTTCAACATGTGACACAGGCTGGTTGTTGATCCATAAGATGTGTTTCAGGTAATCAGATGTGCTGCCACTAACAAAAGACTAAGCGACTGTCATTCATATGTATGAAACAGCTGCTCACCCAGTCTTTCGAGCACGTTATGTTTATTTTATATTACAGATGATCCCGCAAGTACTTGAATCAAAGTTTAGACTTTTCTGTCTCCACACTGATGTCTGTGGTACTGACCAAAAATAGAGTAAATCATCTTTCAAAGCTAATTACCGGCTGGCTGTTTTGATGCTGCAATGTTTTATTCACGTCCAACAAAGACTGCATTAGGTAACGAGATACTGCGGGGCACTCAAGGCTTTTCCCATTTCACTCTCAGTCATCTTTGTGTTTGTGAGACAATGAGTTGATGGGTTAGTTAGTAAGAAAAATCATAGCTCTGACAGACTCCCTTAATGCATTGCAATGTAAACAACAATAATACAAATATTTAAGTAGATAAAATATTGGGTAACATTTTCACTCTTAATTAAGATTTCTTCCTCATTAAACTCTCAATTACTGCTTGCTAATAGTGAAGTAGTAGTTATATTAATGGGTTAAGGGATCTAAAATATGGTCATACAGACCATTAGGCATTAATATGTGCTATATAAGTACTAATAAACAGCCAATATGCAAGTAATGTGAATGTTAAAAAAGCAACTAGTTAATAGTGAATAGTGTTTCCTAATCGAACATGTTAAAATGTAATTGAAATGTATTTAATAATTCATTTTAAACAATGTTACAATTTACTATCAGTCTTTCACAGTCATTTTATATTAGTCCACATTTTACATGTTTGCTAATGGTTTTAAACAGTTTCTAAATACAAACACAACTAAACATGTAGATCTACATTTGTGGAAAAAAAAAGAAGTGCACTTTAGCATACTTTTAAACCGAGTACTTAATATTGAAATAATATACTTTAAAAGAATAGTGTGAACTGAATGTAATGTTTTCAGACACTGGATTGCAAGCTATTTGCAATAAAATGAAATGGCATGTTAACACTTTAGAATAGGGTTCCATTAGTTAATGTTAGTTAATAGAACAAATGATCAATACATTACACTATTTATTAATCTTTGTTAATGTTAGTCAATGAAAATGCAGTCATTCATTGTTAGTTCATGTTGATTCACAGTGCATTAACTAATGTTAAAGGTCACGCTTTATTTTAAGTTCCACTTCTTGCTATTAACAAACCATTAACTATGGCTTTTGCCTTAATAAACTCCTAATTTGATGCTTATTAATAGTAAGGTAGATGCTAAGTTCAGGTATGGGGTAGGATTATGGATGTTGAATGTGGTCATGCAGAATAGGTGCATTATAAGTACTAATAAACAGCCAATATGTCAATAAATGCTTTAGAATTATTGTTCACTCTTATTTCATGTTAACTAAAGTGGTTAACTTATATTAACTAATGAACATGATTGTAAAGTGTTACCAATTGTATTATAGTTTAAACTTATATTATATGCAATTAGCTAACAATATATTAACTTGAACACTTTACAATAACCATCCTTTGTTTACAGCATTTACAAATCTTTGTCAATGTTAAGTAATAAAAATACAGCTGTTCATTGTTAGTTCATGTTAGTTCGGGTCCAGGAAATAACATTAATAGATACATTTTGATTTAAAAAATGTATTAGTACATATTAAAATCACCAGTATGATTAATGAATGCTTTAGAAGATTATTATTATTATTATTATTATTATTATTATTATTGATGTTGTTGTTGTTATTGTTATTGTTATTGTTAGTTCATGTTCACTACTGCAATTAACTTTACCATGTTACCATTAACTTTAAATGTAATATTGAGAAACACACTACAGTTGAAATGAAGTGTGACAAAAGATGATTAAAACATTATTTAAAATGTACTTTAAAGTATTCGAAAAAGTGCACCTTTTTTTGAAGTGCACTTACATGTAAATAGTAATGGAAGCGTTAAGTTTGGCAATGTGTGTTTTATTTTATTTATTATTATTATTATTTTTTTATATATATATATATACAGCACTTTAGAGATGTGAAGTACACTACAAGTGCACATTCAGTACAAATAAGCACTTTATTTTATTTTTTTTTTTAGGGTACTCACCTACACGTGTAATGCATTTTGTTTTTATTCTGCACATATTATGAAGTCACAATGAGAGAATCAGTCAGAATATTTTACGATGAATTGTTCTCTTTGATTAAAGCACTAAAGGTGACATTGTTTATCAAAACACAGCAGTTTTCATGTGGACCGAAACCTCTCACTCATGAGTGCATTTCATTTGGAGGTTTTTATGTTTGAAAGGAGAGAGACCTGATGATGCCGCTTCGGCCATGAGGGTCAAAACCAATCAAAAGGATTGATCAGATGAATCTGACCTGCCACTTTAATGTGAAGAGACTCATCTCCTGTACGGTCCTTCACAGACGTTCATGAGCCTCATCTCCGTAGGGTCACAACTGGCTCTAGTTTGTCCTGTTTTTGCCTCTCAGCGGCTCTTGGAGAAACTCTCATGAGCGGGAATGGAAATTACGGCAGAGGAGATCCGTGTCTTGAACGGGTTGGGGATTTGTAGGATTTGTAGTGTTGTAGGAATGATATTAGGGGTAAGTCGGCCCCATATGTTGAATAAATCATTCACTGATGTTTAATTAAAGTCCTGAGAGATAAATTAGCCTGACTTAGTTTAATAAAGTTTTGATGAATACCTGTGTTGGAGAAATTCACACCTCATGAAGTGCTCCTTTTTAATATAAATCACCATGAGGATGAGGATGGAGAATTACCAAAAAAAAAGCACTTTATCAGCGCATCAAAAGGAGGCGGTTTTAAAAAATCGCCTCCAGACTCGAGAAAGTAAATAAAGAAAAAAAATGTCAGCATGTTTGGCCAACAAAATGAAGATAGAACAAAAAAGTGCTTGCAAGACAGCCAAGGTTTGCATTTCAGATGATTAACCATTGTCATGATACTCAACATGAGTCTTGATGGAAGATTTTTAATGGCTGCTTTTCAAAATCAATATATTAAAACCAAAAATGTATAGCACACATACAACTGAAATAATCTACAAAACGAGGTTTGAATGGATTTTGTGTCTTCTGTGTGCGATTCGAGCTGAATTAATTTAATGCTAGGGCTTTGGAACAAACTCTAACGTGAACGTTTGAGGAATATCAATACGGCACGTCTCAAAAGAGCTGTAAAAAGAAATGAAAGAAAGCATTCTATATACAGAAGTTCAGGTGCCATTCAATACTTCCAATATGCTGCCTTCATGTAATCCTGCAGTGAAATCAAACGCCGGCCGTCCCGGGATTCCAGTCAGAATCCATTAGTAATTTCCTGCTGAGGTGCGATTCTGGTAATCTGGGAATCGAATTCCAGTTCCACAACAAATGAGATAAGAACAGCAAGAAAACAGACCATACTGACAGAGTTCAGCTCCACATACTGAAAGAGCTGAACGAATCTTTTCAACAACCATCTCTACATTTCAACAGAAATAAAGCAGCTGCAGATTTATGTAGAGGATTGCAATTTACTGTAAAGTACTGTAAAATACTTTTGTAGATGAATTACCATATAATTTGCATTGAAAATCTAGAATATTGCACTAATATATATATATATATATATATATATATATATATATATATATATATATATATATATATATATATATATATATATATATATTTATATTTATTTATTTTTTTTTTTTTTTTTACACCGTTACAACACTTTAAGACAATGCTCAGATGTTTTCTTTAAAGACATTTGTACGTTTTTGGTCTTCAAAACAATAAAACAAACAATAAATAAATAAGTTTAATAATATATAGTTCTATCATTTATAGTTAATGTAACTACAGATTAATCAGGAATGTATTTTTACTGTAAAGTACTGTATAATGTTTTTTTATGAATTTGCATATAATTTACAGTAAAAATCTATATTCAACAAGACAAACGTTTTCACTAAGATATTACTAAAACATCAATTAGTCTCATAATTTTGGGTGCAAAGAATAATTCTGCTTAATATTTACTAATAGTCCCTGGATAGCAATGTTCATTATTAGTTAAGTTATATGTTATGTACATGTATAGTGTTTTAAGTTACACTTTGTGTTGTTTAGTTAATGTTTATATCATTATTTAAGTCTTTCTGTATATAGCATTGTGCATTTTTTATATTTTACTTTGATATTGATGTAAATAGTAACTGGATAGTTAGATTTTCTGTCGGTGTAGTTATATGTTATGTAGATTCATAGCTTTTTATGCTACACTTTTTGTTTAATGTTTACATCATTTGTTAATCAATTATGGCATTGTGTACTATTTTTATATTTTACTAGTCATTACTTTATTATTTTTATTCCACCATCTGTATTATTATGGTTGTTATGTGTCTTTCAAAATGCAAAGCAGATTTAGTAGTCAGTGTATATATTGCATATTATGAACTGGAAAATAAAAAAGGCACCAAAATGCTAGAAATTTCAACCATATATGTGACCCCAAACCAAAAAACCAGTCATAAGGGTCAATTTTTTAAAACTGAGATTTATACATCATCTGAAAGCTGAATAAAGCTTTCCATTGATGTATGGTTTGTTAGGATAGGACAATATTTGACCAAGATACAACAATTTCAAAATCTGGAATCTAAGGGTGAAAAAAAAAAGAGGGAAAATCGCCTTTAAAGTTGTCCAAATGAAGTTTTTAGCAATGCATATTACTAATCAAAAATGAACTTTTGATATATTGTAGGAAATTACAAAATATCTTCACGGAACATGATCTTTACCTAATATCGTAATGATTTTGACCCATACAATGTATTTTTGGCTATTGCTACAAGTATTCCAGTGCTACTTTTTTTTTTTTTTTTTTTTTTACATTTCTGGTGATTAGCTGCCATAATTGTGTGTTTTTTAATACCACAGTTTAACAGGATTTCTCTCTCTCTCTCTCTCTCTCGTTTTTTTAAACAATGATTTTACAAAGCAACACTTCATCAATTTTTGACGTTCCACTAGAGTCACACGGGAGCGCACATGCACTTGTTGCGAAGTCGGTTCCAGAGATAGATGCGCTAGATCAAATGCAAGTCATTCACTAATTGGACCCCACAGTGCCCGGTGTCTTCAAAGGGAACTACTTTTGTTTTGATCCCCTAAATTGAATTGGACTGTGCTGCTGGCATCTCTTCTGCACATTACACGGCTGCTGATTGGCCCTCCCCGTACATGATCCTCTGTCCAGTGACTCCTCTTCCTCTCTCGTTCCCTTTCTCTTTCTCCCAGGGAAGCTGGTGGCAGCCTCTTTTTATCACGCGGCTATGGCAGTTGTGGAAAGAATCCATTATGCTGCGATCTCCAAATCCTCAACGGCCCAGAGTCAAGATTAAAAGAGTGACTGCCCACACACATTTATACTCATCATCCCACTGAAGCTTCACTTTACATCATCAGGCGGCCACTAAGAGTTTGCTTTTTTGTTGTTTTCCAGTGGGCCGATGAATATCTCGTCTTTGCCAGATTATTGCAGTTTTTTTGGCAGTTCTGCTGACTGAATACATTCAGCCACGCCAGTTTATTCCTCAGAGAGGCTTTCCATGATTTTGTGCCTTTGCCATCAAAGCCTTTGTTCGCTTATCACAGCTTGTCAATGACAATAAGGTTCATATGTCAGTGTGAATTAAGATCCGAGAACAAACACGGTAACACCACTCAAAAGTTTTGGCATTTAGAAATCTGGCTAAAATGGCTTCGTGACCAGCATTCTGCCATTTTTGCACTTTGATTCTTCTCAACTCTAATTTAACTTTAGTATTAAAAAAAAAAAACAAAAAAAACAAAAAAACAAAAAAAAAAACACAACAAAAACAAAACTATGTATGTAGTTTTTATTGTATTTGTATAAACTTACCCGTTTAGGTTTGATACTGTCACTCTTTAATTCATTGTTTTTGCATGAGCAAATACAGCTATGATGAAATTTTAGGTAATATAAATAGGATATACTATCGTTCAAAACTTTGTAAAATGGCCATGCCTATTCAAACAGAGTGTTTGGATGAGGGGGTCAAAACACGACAGAAAGTAGCCAATTACTTCTAAATTATGATGTTATTGATGTACAAATCTTGAAAACATTATAAGTGGACCTCAGAGAAGAGTACAAAATAATTAAAAAAAAAAAAAAACAGTTCATGACCCCTTTAACACAAATCACATTAATATACATAAATATGCATGGCACATCAATCAATATTTTTCAGTATTAAATTAAGTCTAATTATAACCAACTATTGTCACTCCACCTGCCATGATGGATTTATGTGGCAGTGCATTGCAATACATTCTGGGAGTGATATTTGCCATTTTCCATAATTGCAACTTTTTCAACAGTTTGTTGCAACAGTTTTCAACAGAATTTGTGCTTTGTAAATATTCTATACATACGCTTATTTTCTACGTTTGATTTTTTTTTTTTTTTTTTTTTTTTTAATCAAAAATACAGGAAAAACAGTCATATTGTAAAATGTTACAAGAATTTTAAACAGCTGTTTTCTATGTGAATGTCTGTAAAAATGTTATTTTATTATATTTTTTTTTTTTCTGTAATCAAAGCTAAATTTTCAGCATCATTACTCCAGTCTTCAGTGTCACATGATCCTTCAGAAATCATTCTAATATGCTGATTTGCTGCTCAACAAACATTTATGATTATTATCAATGTTGAAAACAGTTGTGCTGCCCGATATTTCTGTGGAAACATTCATTTTTTATTATTCACAGATGCATAGAAAGTTCAAAAGAACAACATTTTTTTAAATAGAAATCTTTTGTAACATTATTGTCTTTACTCTTGAAGGATTAAATGCGACCTTGATGAAGAAAATTATACATTTGGTCCCACTTTATATTAAGTGTCCTTAACTACTATGTACTTACATCAAAAAATAAGTACAGTGTACTTGATGTGGTCATATTGTATTGCAAAACACTTTTGCTGCTATTGAGGTGGGATATGGGTAAGGTTAGGGAGAGGTTTGGTGGTATGGGTAGGTTTAAGGGTAGGTTAAGGTGTAAGGGATGGGTCAACAGTGTAATTATAAATGTAAATACAGAAATTAATTACAGATGTAATTACATGCAGGCATTTTTAAAATCTAAGTACAATGTAAAAACATGTATGTACATAATAAGTGTATTGTATCAAATTATTAATTTCAGTGTAAGTACATAGTAGTTAAGGCCACTTAATATAAAGTGGGACCATGATTATGATCAATGTTATATATTTTTCTCAGGATGAATAGAAAGATTCAGGATTTATTTGATCCTTACTGACCCCAAACTTTTGAACAGTACTGCTACTAGACACTTATATATGTATATATTTGTAAAAATATGCAATACATGTTATTGCATGGTTTCATTTTTTAAGCCCAATGATTGCCTTACAGTCATATCCTGTAAGCTGGTGGTTGTCGAATCCGTACAGACTGAATCCGAGCAGTTATACCGACGATCATACGCTCTCTTAAGAGGGGTGAAAATCCAATTCAATTTAAATGCAACACTACAGTATAAAGCTGTGCTGAAATTAGCGCTCTCTCAAAACACCCCCATCTCAACTCAGAGTCTATTAGCAGCCATTTTCAGCGATCACGACATCCGTTCCAGAGCTAAAGCCCAACGGGACTGAGAAACTCTAAGCAAGTATTGCTAATGAAAAATTGTGGTTAAAACCACACATTCTACTCCTGCCTTAAACTCCCTGGTGGCATGTACTGTACATTACGTTAGTAAGATTTCTTGTAAGCGCTAAACAGTTGCGGCTGTGCGCAGCAGACTCGCAATGACATTTTTATATATTGAAGTTTGAGACTCGCTGACTTGTCAGCACATTTATGACTTCTGAGATTTCAATGCAATTTTACAAGCATTAATTGTGTTACTCAGTTGTAAGCGTCACAATCATAATAAGCTTTTCATTAAAGCCCACCGTGTGTTAGCAGTCCCGGTTCATGCTATAAATGAACTCTGTCTAATAACTGACATGCAGTTCTTCCAATTAAACCAATATCTGTGTCATTATTGACACTCAGTAATAAGCTCAGAGTGTAAATGTTATGCTAGAGAAGGAGCGAGACTGAAGAAAGGCTCTGTTTTCTGAGCATTTCCAGTTTCTTTATGCACTCTCCAGTCTTGACTCGGCTCAAGGCTACAGGTCAGAAATCAGGGAAAAAGGACACGGTCGGTTCAGACTCGGCAGCATCCACAGATGGAGAGCTTAATCAGAGCAGCATTACATTGATTATGAATGTGTCTGGCCTAACAATAGGCCGAGCTGATGGATGCGGCTATCGGAGGCACGCGCTTTCATTGACCTTCAGAGCTTATTGTCTTTAAAAGTCTGGCGGAGGGACTTAGATAGAGAACTGGGTGGTAATTGGGCTGAAGAGAGAGGCAGACCGGATGGTATGGATTTTGCATTAGTTTGTACTCGTAGCAAGTGTGCTGTTGAGAACGGCCGGTCGTTTCCAATGAGAAAAGCAGACGTTTGTGTGAAATCTTAAGTGATAAAACGCCGCCCCCTTGTACTGATGCAGTATCAGCGGTAGCTGTCAATTAAGCTTTAAATGGCTGAAAATGCCTTCAGTCATGCCACGAGCAGCAGCGCTGGTCAGGATTTAGGGAGAAACTGGCAAATGTCTGTCCAATGAATTTCTTGTCATGTCTGATCAATATGGACACTAGAACTTGATTGAAACCCTACACTCTTAAAAATAAGAGTTTCACAATGCCATAGAAGAACCTTTTTTTGTTTAAATGGTTCCATAAAGAACCTTTAACATCTGAAGAACCTTTCTGTTTCACAAGAGGTTCTTTGTGGCGAACGAAGGTTCTTCAGATTATAAAAAGTTAAGAAAGACTTGGTTTTTTTGTGGAACCAAAAATGGTTCTTCTGTGGCATCACAGTGTACCCAGGCAGCGAGCCTAACATTATCAATGTACACTGTGAAAGATGATTTTTCAAAGAAAAACAAAGATTGTGTGAGTATGTTTCAAAAGAAAGTATTATTTTAGTCTTTCTGCTTCAAAATATTACGTTTAATTAAATGCAAAATAACTCAATTGTGAAATGTACTAGTGATTTCTAAGTGAAATGCGGGGAACTGCAATAAGTATAGCATATCAACATTTGCTGAGGAAAGCACTCAAACAAAAATAGAATTGGAATTGAAATTGAGTTGTATTGTTTTCATACTATTGCCAAAAGCTTTATTTTATTAAAAACTGGTCACATTAAATTAATAATGTATATACATGGCACATCAGTCAATACTTTTCCGTAGTAAATTAAGTCTAATTATAACCAACTTTTCTGTTACTTCACCTGCCATGATCAATTTATGTGACGTGCATTGCAATGCATTCTGGGAGTGAAACTTGCCATGCTGCACAATTGGAACTTTTTCAGCAGTTAAAATGATTGTTCTATACGTACACTAGTATTCAAAACAGACTCTTATTTTCACCAAGGCTGCATTTATTTGATCAAAAATACAGCAAAAAATGTGAGAAAATGTAATAATTTCAAACATCTGTTTTTTTTTTTTTTTTTTTATGTGAATATCTGTTAAAATGTAATTTATTTCTGTGATGCGCAGCTGAATTTTCAGCATCATTACTCCAGTCTTCAGTGTCACGTGATCCTTCAGAAATCATTCTGATATGCTGATTTGCTGCTCAACAAACATTTATGATTATTATCAATGTTGAAAACGGTTGTGCTGCCCAATATTTTTTGTGGAAACTGTACTTGCAGTACACATGAACAGTAGTTCAAAAGAACAGCATTTATTGAAAGAGACATCTTTTGTAACATTATAAATGTATTTACTATCACTTCAGATCAATTAAATGCATCCTTGATGAATAAAAGTATTTATTTCCTTAAAGAAAAAAGCTGACTGACCGCAAACTTTTAAATGGTAGTGTTTGAAAGTGGCGTAGCTTTACTGAACATTAATATGCAATAATACTTCCCATATTCTCTTTGAACTGTTGTATATCCAGACTACGTTTGGCAAGTGTGTAAAATCGGAGATGAAGCGCTGGAATAGCCCTTTAGGATCTGCATGCATATGATATATAATGTGAACTTGTGCTGTATAATTCTGGCCTGTGAGTCATGAAGAAGAAGCATGCTCCTTTAATGTTCTGCTGCTACTGTGCTTGACTGGGCATGATCCTGTCTCGCAGCCATCCTACGTGCATATCATGATTACACTGATGGATCTATCCTCTTACAGCTGCAAGAACTACTATTTTCTTGTCTCAGACACCAATGGTAATTTATCCCTTAAAAATAAGTCAAAGAAAGATCAAGAAAGGTAAGGCAACACATGCTATTAAGTCTTAACAAGATCCCTTTGTTCAGTTCAGTTGAGCAGAGATTCCTTTGTGTTGACACACAGCTGAAATTAATTATTTTGCACAATTATGATCCTTCTTATTACTGTCATTTCATCTGAGAAATGTAAAGGTTAATCACTGAGGGCAAGCTAAAAACATAAACTCGCGCAGCCAGTCTTGACATTTCAATTGTTTTAGACTCGCAGTGCCTTTTCTATTTAATAAAACCCCTCTGAATGTGTGATGAGCAGCCGTAATTGCATGATTTGAGGTATTGCCATGACTAGTCATCGTAGCACAAAAGCTCAGTGATGATAAAAATATGTTGTTTGATGATTCACATTTGACAGTCTCTAATTTTCCCTGCATTCGCATTCATTCGTCAGACGCGCCAAGGTATGCGGCGTTCGGCTAAAAATGTCAGTCTCTACCCAAGTCTTGATCTCTTTCTGAATAATATTTGGATTAATAAACTTCCCTGACAAACGACAGCAAGTCGCAGCAAAGTTCACAAAAGAACACGACGGGCTGGAATAAATCCAGCTAATTCACTGGAGAGCATCGGCGAATGAACTCCAGCCCATAAGGCTCCCATAAGTATGCAAATAAAGTAGATCTTTGCATTCGAAATTGCATTATCATTTGCATTTATGTGGGCCGCTGCTCTTTTGATAAATGACCTCTTCTCTTGCTACGGGACGTCAGAAATGCGCATCCCCCGCTAGCGGCACCGATTTATCCAATTTGGGCGAGCACGTGGAGAGACTTTCGACGGCCGGGATGCAATCGGTTGCAGATTACAGCAAAGTGCTCCGGCCTAACCGGAGGTGAGTCCTTATGTATCATTACGGAGCAGAACGTGTACTATCCCTCATTCGCGCCTATTAATAGCACTGTGCATTTGGCTGACAGCAATAGCAGTATCGATGGCTGCAGATTCAGGATCATATCCATTATAGATTATACTGTGACAGGGCGACGGCACCGCTGCAGTCCTTCACTGTGCTGCGATATCACTCCTAATAGCCGCTCTTCAGAGGTGAACGCTTCTCTATTATACATCAGAAGCCGTTGGCTCATGTCACCCATCTTATTATTCCTGGATGTCTTCTTGTAGGACGTCTCTTCGATCCTCATTTTTGTCAGATTTCGCCTCGCCCGGGACCCAGCTGCATGTCATTTGATGCACAATGCTCAGAGAAGAATGAGATTCAATCAGCGATGCCACGTTTGCCGTTACAGCTTCTCCCATTCCAAATTGATAGATCCCATGGATCAAAGCCTTGGCAATATGTGTATGATGAGAGACAACAATAGCTTAGTAATGGCAGTATTAAATCAGAGCAGGAACAAAAAGGCATGTTGTTCTTCCCATGCATTTATCAAACGAAAAATAACTTGTTTGATGTCGGTGATGACAAACTATATCTGAAGCAACTGGCTATACTGTAACCCTGCTAACAAAAGCCCTTCATTTCCTAAAGACATCTCTCAACCTGACAGAAGCCACCAGGTGAGCCTGCCATGATGGCATGTGCACAAAAACAACACATTGATCGTTTGTCATTAAACATGGAGTCACGTCACACAGAAACATCTCCAAACAAACACGCACACACACTTGTTGACGTTCAGCCAGTGGCGTCTCTAATGCACACGTTGGACCTTTGATGTTATTCACGATAGGCCTCGTTTCTGCGTTTTGTCCTTCAAAAGACCAAACGAGCGTGTCACAGTGATTTTGCTGCGGATCTCAAAGCCTTAGGAGTCTTCCATTCGGTATGAATCACGAAGCGTGAATCAGGCAAGACAACATCCTTGAGCAAAACAACTGATTAGCCTGACGTGTATTGTGCGCTGTGTAAGTGTGTGTTTTGACGTGGAGGGTTAGGGGCTCTAATTATGTGACATGAGTGGGAATACAGGAATATTTTGCACGCTCTGCCTTTTGGAAGGACACGAGGAACACGAGTGAAACTAATTGCTGAGGTGGCTTTGCAGCAGAAGGGAAATAGTAGCAATGCAAACACGACAAGTAAGCAGCGCTTCAGCGACGGCAGGCAAAACCGTTCATCCAGTCAATTATAAGTGCAAAGAGTGGGTGGATAAAATGGATGCATATCCACTAGGTGTGTCAAAAAAGAGAAATTTATGCAACGTGCCAAGGATGCTTAACGCTGCTTAGGAGGCTTCTTCTGTAGGCTGGGTAGTTACGGAATGACGTTATGAACAATTAACCCTTCCTTAACCCGTGCATAAAATGTTATTACCTCCGTATCGTCCTCATCCTCCTCGCTCGTAATCAGTTCCTCCGGAGCTCGAATAAACCACCACTGGATCTCCAAGTAAACTGAGGACATCCCACTTTGAAAGGCACATGCCATTTCAATGTTCTGTCCTTCCCTTGCGGTGATGTTAGTAGGGAAATCGGTAAACTTTCCTGCAAGAGAGACATAACAAGTTAACATTCTACCAGTGCTTGTATTTAATCTTATCATGTTTTTAATAATAATAATAATAATAAAAATGTAAAATATTTAAATTTAAATTTGAAAATATTTCAATAAAAAATAAATTTAAAAAATGTATGTATAAATTTCATTTTTTTTCATTAAACATCACAAACTGTAAAGTAATAATAATAAATTAATAAATGTATTAAAACAAATTTTGTGTGTGTGTGTGTTTGTATGTATATATATATATATATATATATATTCCTTTTTCCCCCTTTTTTTTCCTTTTGTGACAAGTCAAATGTTCAGGTTGGGTGAGATTTAATTAATACTTCAGACTGGAATCGACGTGTTCGTGCAGCAGTGCCTGTCTCTGTGAAATGGAATAAAATGAAGGACTTTCGTCCGCACGTCCTGCCTTTATAAGGGCTTTAATGAGCGCTGTCCGTGGTGCTGAAAAACAACCGCAGTCCGTTTAACGAAGCCCAATTCTGAGCATCCGCCACTTGAGATGCAAGTCGCGCATGCTGTTCCTTCAAAATTACCCTTTACTACCTATGATGCTGGCAAAGACACATAGAACGAGTTCATGTGAAGAACAAGGACGTCTACGAGAAGATACGCAGACGTTTAACGAGTTTTCCCAAAATCAACAGTTGATTTTTCCATTTCTCTCCTCGTCACGGACAACAGGCTGGCGCATTTATAAACTTTTGTCACTTATTGTTTAAAGAGTGCTACAAAAAGACACGCAGCAGTAATTCAAACTGTAAATTAGCCATTAAGAGCATCTTTAGAGTTGGTCATTCGCAGTTAATAATGGTGTACTATATTGCGGACTGATGTGATGCATTAAAAGTCTGTAAATTTATTTTGAGCCGTCAGTGTTCTTACCATCAAGAGAAAATCCAACTTGAATGGACAAACAGGAAAAGAGCACAAATCCAATACTGTCATGTAAGGTCCCCATCATTCCAAAAGACAGCTGAGATCTCACATGAGCTGGAAAAGAAATGTCCTCCAGAAATGTTCAGCGCATTAAGCGAAAGCCACGTGAAGAGGATGCCGAGCGGGAAACATGCTGCAACTCTGGCGCAGAAGTCGCTCGTGAACTCGCACACAGGTGCTCACGGCTCTCCACTGTCTCTGCGAGGTGTTGATGGAGTAATGATGCTTTCGGTTCCTCTCTCTCTCTCTCTCTCTCTCCCTCTCTCTCTCTGCTCATGAACGTCAGTGTGCTGCTCTCACGCGCTCCCTATTGCTCGTTCGAAAAGAGTGGCGAAAGACGCAGCACTCGGAATATAACAAACGAATCACTCTCAGCCCTCTTTTTTTTCTTCTTCTTTTTTAAGAAAGCTTAAATACGCTCAAAACTGTTTTCGCTTACTTATTGTTTGCAATAAAATGCAGTTAAATCTCTATAGTTTATCCTAAAATACATACAAAACGACTAAAATATTGGCAAAAATACAACTTTTTATTTGTTTTTTATTATTTATTTTTTAAAGATGTGGAATGGCATACAAAACTTGGTTTTGGCACTTGCTAAATAAATAAATAAAATCATAGACATGATTAGGTTAAATGGTGTTGAAAAAATTTAATCACACTTGTACTGTTGGTGGTCAAAAATGGCCCACTGGAAACAGATGGGGGGAATCATCTAGTGGAAACATTTGGTACTGCAGGTAAACAAAATCTTACTGTTTTGTGATAGCTACCTCAAATTTGGAACACAATTTATTTAGATTTATGGTTTTGAATTTCACACGGTTTTAGAGTATAACATGTTTTGGAAAATGTATGTTATGGTGTATATAGTAACCAGGGTTCGAATTGAGGGGGGATGCTACGGTGGCCGAGAGAGCTCAACGCGCTGGAACTTAAGAAAACACATGCAAACAGAAAAAAACGACAACAAATTAAGAAAACATCTTCATCAGTTTGACAACACAGGCGCTGCAAATCCTCGCAACGCAAACACAAATACGGAAACGCCCTGCAAATTCTCACAACCAAACACACAAACGTGCTGCAAATAGCACGGACCACAACAGAAATGTTTCAGGGGGACCTCGAAAAGTGACGAACCCAGCTGGGACCTGAATTTTGACCTGATTTTAACCATTAATGAAGCATTGCAGTATTAAACGTTATATTTATTTGCATATATTTATTTATTTATATATGTATTTGAAATTAAGTTAATAACGTTTCACATTTAAGTGTGTAATTCGTCAGATTAGTCTAACAATATCCAAAAGACCAATGAATCGCATGATCAGGATGTTAAACAAAAAAACTCACCTTTTAGTTCACCGATAACACCTCTCTGACCAAAAGCCACTGAACAAATAATCAGGTCCAGATATTGAACATTTATTTTTCTATTGCCCTTATGCTATTTTATTTTGGACTGACTTTAAAATAGACATAACAAAGAAATTAAGCAAACCCCTTAATTTAGATTTTCATGATATTTTACTTTGTTTTCAAAACCCCTCTTTTTCTGATAAACAGGTTTATATTATAAATCTCTTAATTATCTTAGCAAAGTTTTATATTCACAAGTCAAAAGTAAGTCAGAAGAAACCATTATATATGACATTTTGTAACACTAATCTTAAAATTTACCTTGAAACCCTCTCCAATATGAGATCTCCAAATAAGAAGCTCATAAAAACAAAACAAATTTTAAAGCTTTTCAAATTTATGTAACTACCCTGGAATTTCTTTTTTTTTTTTTTTTTCTTCTTTTGGTATGTTTGTGTTCATTTTGTGTGTTTTCTCTTTCTGCTTTTAGTTATTTATTTTTTTTTGCAGTTGAATTTGCAATTTGAAATGTGCAGTGTTGCCTTGTTTTTTTTGTTCGATGATGAAACTGAATAAAATAATAATAATAATAATAATAATAATAATAATAATCAGGTCCCAGCTGAGTTCTTCACTTTTTAAAGTCCCCCTGAAACTTTTCCACAGCGCGTTTGTGTGTTTGATTGTGTTGTGAGAATTCGCAGCGCGTTTCCGTATTTGTGTTTGCGTTGCGAGGATTTGCAGCGCCTGTGTTGTCAAACTGATGAAGATGGTTTCTTAATTTGTTGTCGTTTTTTTCTGTTTGCATGTGTTTTCTTAAGTTGCAGTGCGTTGAACTCTCTCGGCCACTGTAGGATGCGGGTGGATGGCATCACCTTGTTAAAAAAAAAGACAAAAGCATCCCCTCTGTAAAACCACCATCCCCTCTTACCTTCCCCTTTAGATAAATAATGTTGTGTAAAACTTATCATACTTTAGAACTAGTAACAAAAGAACTTTGAGTTGCTTCATTAAAAGCTTATTGTATTACTTTATTAAAAGTAGTGTATTATGTGTAGTAGAGTATAATGTGAGAGAGATGGACTGAGCGAGTGTGATTACCTGCATTTGATAGAGCATTCATTCTTCATACTTACAATGAAACATTAGTTGAATGTCTGTTTAGGAAAGCCATATCTTTGTCATACTATCCTTTCATCTGTTAAGAGTGATTTCTGATGACAGCACTGCATGACAGTAGTGCATTTGTTGGCTACAAGCTGTTGTTGAAAGTAAAAATAACTTCTTTGTTTACAACAGCCTTACACAGACTTTTAAAGACAGTCTTTAATGCCATTGAATGGCGGAATAATGAAACTAATTACACACACACACACACACACACACACACAGTTTCCCAATACTAAATACTATTGTTAAATACTTAAAATATTATTTATTGAATAATAGTATTTAATAAACAACAACATATATTAATCCATCAAAAAAGATTCTAGACAATTCAGTCAAAAGTTACATAAAATATAACGTGATGAGATTTTGCCCTCAGCCAAAACTATTTGCTCTGTAACAAGTAATAGATTAATGTGACCGAAGACTGCCCGTTAAATCTTCCCAAAACTAATTGCATCTCATGTTTAACTACTGTAGAGACATCAGAGCCAGTGGCGAATTCCAAAAGATCTGGCCGAGGTGAGGCTGCTCATGGCGGATTCATGAGCGCTGAACGGACGCTGATGCCCTGGAGCTCACATCTCCGAAAACACTGAAGCAAATTTTCAAATAGACATTATCTTTATTAACAAACTGCATATTTTAAGTCTAAACAAGTCCATTCTCATCTAAACCCTTCTATGACACTGGTAATTCATTCCAAGCAATTTCACTAGTACATAAAAAGTATTTTTCTTGACCATTGACAAATTGACATGTGCAAATATAATTCCAGCTAGATATTGTGTTGACAAATGTACAGAGGAAACTAAACTTGTTTTGTATAGCTGTGGTTTGCTCTCAAACCTCGTAAAGTCAAACTTGAGCTGGATTCGTGACAGTTTGATGTACAGCAAATCATTTCTTTTCTCCTCTACAAATAATTACTGGCAGAGCATCTCAAAACCTAGCAATCTGACTCACTGTCTACATAAATAGAAGCAAACCCTACCCAGTCATTGCACTTCTAAGTATACAGGGCCTACCGAAGATAGGACGCATACATGAGCCCCACTTAAGTAAAAGCATAAATCAGCATTTTAAGGTAAGCTAGTAAGGAAAGCAGCACAGGTACTTTAGACTTGCTCACCTCACAGATTCTTTTGAGCAGAGCTGGTGCATGGAAAAATAATTACACTTTTTTTTTCTAGACTGATGATGGTGGCAGAAATGTAAATTGTGTTCAGCATCTGTGATATTTATTATAGTGCTCTCAGTATTAATATTTTATACCTGGTCGGATAACCCCGTCTCTGATGCACATCATGCAGATAAGATGAGGCCCGTAGACTACTGATGCCCTTCACAATCACTTCTACAGGCCACATATTGAGAAATATTCAAATGCATTGCACTGGCTAAAAGCTTTATTCAGTGCAAACACTTTGTGTAATAGAGACATGGACTGCAATGATGATAGCAGGACAAAAATATTGTTGCAGAGACCAAGCTTTAGTTAGTAAAGCAGAATCTCTTTATACTGTATATAACACGGACTCTGTAAAACATATAAGATAACATCAGGTAAAATTACCTTTTTTTTTCTGAACATTTGCTTGATTTTAATCCATCTGAACATTTCTTTTTACTTCACTCAGTTACTTTCTTCTACTCAATTATTCAACTAAATTAGTATTGTTATTGTTACCTAAAACTTATGAAACTTCACTTAAAGGTGCAATAGGAGATCTTGGAAAATGCTAACTTTAGGCTGAGCACTGAAAGCGAACGTCCCACCCTTCCAGCAAATCGCTGTCTTAAGCCACGCCCCCTGAACGCATGAACACGCAGACTAAACGACCAGAGACAACATTACTACAGTACATTGTAACACCAAGATGAAATGTTCAACAGCCCAGATAGGGAAACTGTGTGGTGCTAATAATGCACGGGAGACGAGAAGATGGCGGATTTTCCCCGAGTTTAATAAAACGGCTCACGTGTCGTCACATCCGTCCACATACATGAGGATCGAGCGAGGAAAAATGTACACAAGCATGCATCCAACTCAGGTCACAACCAGATAGGAAATAAATAAAATAAAGAGAGACAGATGTCGGTAGAGCGAGTCATCTCTTCACCTTTCCGGAACGTACAGACACACGTTATGTACATGTACATGTGCAGTTGTCAGTCTGCCTCAAACTACTGTAAAGCTCTAGCAGCGTTACAACATCACGTCATTAACCATGAGAACACTTTATAGTACAGTTATTAAAAGTATTACAATACCAGAATGGAAGATCAGGTTGTTGATGTTTGGCTGCTATTCTCACACAGCGTATGTGAACGTGCTGATGACATATCCTGTCTGCACGAACAGGGTGCAAAACACTCGAACAGTCAGTGAACACCAAAAAGCCATAATTTAACCACTACATTTTTTGTGATGCTGTTAATTCATTCCAAGCAATTGCACTAGTATATAAAACACTAGTATAAAAAATTTTCAATTTAAATGTGCAAATACAATTCCTGCTAGGTGACAGAGTTAAGGTCTAAATGAACTTGCAATTCTGAGAAGAAAACTCGATATTCAAAGCATCAATGTCGATATATACAATATAGCCTGGCTGTGTCAAAGGCTCTTAAACCTATATATATATATACATGACGTGTTTTGCATGAAATGTAGGGGTGTAACGGTACACAGATGTCACGGTTCGGTACGTACCCCGATTCAACGGTCACGGTTCAATACGATTTCGGTACAAAAGAAAAAAAAAACATACTATTCTAGGTTTCTTCTCATTTATTTTAAACAGACAGTAGTACAAATTACATTTTTTTTCTACCTACATGTGAAAATACTAAATATTATATCAAATTAATGTCATATATTGGCTATAAAATCAGTACATATACAAGGAATAAATACTTGAAATATATTTAATTTAGTTAACTGATAGACAAGGGGAAAAAAAACTGTGCGACACGTAACGTAGCCTATATTTGCCGAGTTTCAGTTCAAAGTTTCAAAGGAAACTCAAACGGCAGAAAGCGACATTCTGGAGGAAAAGGTGAGGAACATGAGGATAACTGAAGTTATCATGGCCCTCAAATTTCACAATTTTTTTAGTATATCCTTTCAAGGAACAATACTATAGAAATGAACCTTAGATATATTTTAGAGTAGTCAATGTGCAGCTTGTATAGCAGTTTATATTTACTGTCTCCTGAAAATAACTCAACATACAGCCATTATTGTCAAAACAGCTGGCAACAAAAGTGAGAACGGCGCACACAAACACAAAACATATCAGTTCCAGGCTTCTAGCATTGCTAACGTGACAGCGCAGTTGGTACTTTATCAAAATAAAACACAGTGAACCAAACATCAGCGCGCCCACCTCACTGTGTCACCGTTAGAACACGACTGAAGTGCAAAGTCTGTAATTTACATAATAAATAATAGTTTAGCATTTGGATGCATCGCAAATATGGAAATATTATGGAATATTTGGATTTGTGCTGAATGAGAGAGGTAGGATACAAGAACACCATTTCCATCACCATACCAAAGCTCCATTTCACAGACAGTTGAATACACAAGCATTTAGAGTAACGTTATACTCCTTTGTCAGTAAGAGACATGGTCACTGTCTAGTGGGCTTTGTTTTCAAGTGCGCAACTCACGGCATTCACTGTTCTTCTGCTGGCGGTTATCAAACATAGTTGCATTACTGCGGGCGCCCCCTTCTGGATTGAGGGTGAATTGCCTGTATTTGTTGTAAGGCCTCATGCACCGATTCATACCGTACCTTGACGGTTAGGTATGAATACATGTATTGTTAAACCCCTAATGAAATGTATTTTTCACTGCCTAGAATGCGTCTGAATGCTACATTCAGAATCTTACAGACTAAAATAGATCTGCGTGAATGTATATGTCTGGATGACATCAGTACGAGTAAGGGTATTCACTTTTCAATGGCGTGGAGGAAGAAGATGGGAAATGTCATCAGGAAACGTAGATTACTTCATCACTATGAACAGAATATAGAAATCCGCAAATACTCCTCCTTCACCTGTTGAAATGATACATTCTTGCGAATGTGGGCGCTTCTGCAATACATTCAGAAAGAAACATCCAAGGACACATCTGATGTAGAACATCTGCGAATCTACAGAGATGAACGACATTTTAGTGGTAGGACAAACTGAAGAGGAATCAATATCCTTTAATTTCAGCATCATTCACAGTGACAGGAATGTCCTGTTCATCATGGTGGACGGTATTAAATTTAGCACAAATATCTCCATCTGTTGGCTACCTCATTGTGCGCATACAGCTCTGACCTCATCCGTTTTCACCCCCACGTCACGCAGCCGCATTCTCATCGGCTTGTAAATATAGATTTGCTTAATACTTAGTCATTGCTAATAGCATATGCATTAGACAAATGAGAGGTACAAGCCTAAGGGGGTTTATTGAATACAGCGTACCTTGGAAAATTAATTATAGCCCATGGTGTTGTATTAAATGTCAGCTGGGTGCTGCTCAAGAGAAACAGGAAGGATCAACGGTCAAGTCATTTTGCATGGTGAAAAATGTGAGAGTCAAGAGTGAGGGGGGAAAAATCTAATAGTATAGATATGCATCCCATTAATGTCCGAATGTTTTTTTTATTGATTTTGCACTTAATTATTTTATTGCATATCCACAATGTGGTTTAAGGTATTAAGATTCACAGACTATCTGGAGCACAGTGGCTGATCAGCATTGCGTTTGGCAAGCGAGTCATAAAGCAGCATCGTTTGTCACACAGTCCAGAATGGTAGACAGAGGCTTTGCCTGGACTATGAATGTTGGCTCAACTCTAAGCTAAATATTTGGCAGGGAAACACCAGACACAGAACTGCAGTGAAGTCGTGTGGATTTCATAGACTTGGCAGGGCAGGGTAAATCTAAAAGTGGGACTGAACAAAACAGAGAGGGTCTGGATGGCGTAATGAAAGAGGGATCGAATAGGCTTGAGTCACTTAAAATGTTATTTCCATTTTCCCATAGTTAGCAATATAAAATCATGTCAGATTTATAACTACGCCTTACGGCGCAGGATAAGAACAAGAAAAATAAAATAAAATAAAATAATGAAATGTGAATGAAAATATGCTTTTGAAAAAGAGGTACACTTGAACATACTTGTTAGAAAAACAAGATACTTAAGAATATCATTTGAACACACTGATTCATTCAGAAATTAACCAGATGATGGTATTAAGAGTAAATCATTGAATTATTCACTCATCCGTTCAGTTAAGCATGCTGACTTGTTCCTGATTGAAACTCCAATACGTTATGTTCTGCTGTGGCTTTGTTTGTAACTGTTTTAGTTTAGTATTTTAATGAGTATTTGATGTGTAATTTAATTAAACCTGTCCTTGGAATGTTATAAAATCTGCTGCCCACATTAGCTCAAGTTTCAATGTCAAGCAATTTCTAAGTACAGTATGTGAGAGCTGTAAATAAGCACAACCTGTTTCATTTTGTGATTGGAAACAATCAATCACTGTGAAAACACACAATGCACACGGTTGTGTTTGCACACATCTGCACCGCCGCAGCTGACGACGCTCTTAGTGCTTCTTAGCGACTGATGGATGAACACCTTGCCATATACGTCAATACACTGCGACGCTCTTAAAGAATAAATGCTCTTGCTTATGTCTAGGATACGGTAGCTGATCTTCTTTGAAAGGGAAGAACCTATAAAATATGTACTGCTGGAGAGGAAGTCCCAGAAGGCCTTTGAATTCAAGGGCCTTTACATCTTGTTTGATATTAACCTGCAGTTGCGGCACTGCTGAATGTGTGTGTTCCATCAGCGTGAGCCTGTCCATTCTGCCATGAATTATGCACTGCCTCATATTATATATTTATTTATTATTTGTCTCTCAGAATCAAAATGAATGCCAAACTCAGACCATAAAAATTGCAACATAGACAGTCGGGATACAAACATATGCATAAAAAAACAGCTAAAGAATTATAAATATAGATGATTTGAATATGCCAGTTGTAGAAAATACTAAAATCTGAGTGTACTGAAATCTATCTGTCTATCTATCTATCGTTCTATCCATCGTTCTATCATTCTATCTGTTGTTCTGTCTGATTTACTGCTGATCACAGAACCGTACTTCACTGAAAGATACGCATGACAATCGCAGCTTCTGCCTAATCGCGATTATGATTTCATTTCGATTTATCGTGCAGCCCTACTATCTATCTATCTATCTGACGTTCTATCATTCTGTCTGTCGTTCTAGACATTGTTCTATCATTCTATCTATTGTTCTGTCTATCTTTCTATCTATCTATCTAGCCAGCTATCTAGCTATGTATCATTCTATGTATCGCTCTATCCATCGCTATGATTGTATCTGTCGTTCTATCATTCTATGTATCGTTCTGTCCACTGTTTTATCATTATATCCATCATTCTGTTCTATTATTCTATCTATTCAGTCTATTGTTCTATCTTTTTATCCATCGTTACATTGTTCTTTCATTCTATTTATCATTCTATCCATTATTGTTCATTGTTCTATCGTTCTATCCATCATTCTGTCATTCTGTCCATCGTTCTATCATTGTCATTCTATCTATTGTTCTATCCATCGTTCTATCATTCTATCTATCATTCTGTCTCTTTCTGTTATTCTATTCATCATTCTATCATTCTATCTATCATTCAATCAGTTGTTCTGTCCATCGTTCTAACATTCTATCTATCGTTTTATCATTCTAGCCACCGTTCTATCATTCTGTCATTCTGCCTATCGTTCTATCCATCGTTCTATCATTCTATCATTCTGTCTATCTTTCTATTGTTCTATTCAGCATTATATCATTCTATCTATCGTTTAATCAGTTGTTCGGTCCATCGCTCTATCATTCTATCTATCATCCTGTCTATCTTTTTATTGTTCTATCCATCGTTCTATCATTCTATCTATCATTCAATCAGTTGTTCTATTGTAGCATCTGGACCAATCAGTTATTTGTTACATTTAACAAATAATCTTTAAACCCAACAAGCCAGCTATATGCTGGAGTTCTGGAGACAACCCCCCCAAAGCAACTAACACCCCAAAAGGGCTCAGTTGCCAGGGCGACCATCTGATAACATGGGTTTTATTGCCCAAAGGAATGTAAGCATAGCACACTACATTTGCCCATAGGGAAGACACAATGCCTATAGAAATGGACTCTTTCCTATTCATTCACAGACAAACCTTTCTTTGACCTTCCTATCACACACAGCCCCAGGTCATTGTGTATAGTATTACTGCCTTGTAATTTTGTGTTTTCACTGTATTCTGTTATATGCATTTGTTATGATAGATCTCTAGTGTAGTATAACTTACCTATGGCATGTTTGGTCTCTTTGAATTCATATTTTGATGATCTAAATGATGGTGTGTATTATATGTTGATACCTTTGCAACATATTAGTGTTTTAAAAATCCTTAGTAGCTTTTCATCAACACCCAATCGAATTACATATGTAAAATACCATGCTCACAAACAAAGAGTCATACACTTTCCCTCCAAAAGTGAAAGTCACCACTGGCTCTCGGACCTCCTGGAGGTGTAGCCTCCAGAAACCTTAAATGCATTCCACAAGCTTCTTCTCTCTCTCTTTTTCCCCCACTCTCTTCTGCAAAATCTTCTGATCACTGCCCGTGTGGAAGGACTCACGGGAAGCCTGAGGCCCCAACGTATAGAGCTGTGGCTCTCGACCGCAAAGTTTTGTTTGTTTTCTTTTTAGTTTCTTTACTCGTCTCACATGAGTAACTCGCCTCAGTCAGTGGTACTTTAGAACCTAAGAAGATGAGAACTCTTCAGGACTTCCCTAAGCTTGCGCCAGGCCTTGCGGCCTTGTCTTTCCATTTGCCAAAGATCACAGGACGTCAGCTGGGTCTCTTTCTCTCAGCTCTTGGTTCTTCTTCACTTTTTTTGGGAAGAAACTCCCAGTCACCATCGAGTCAGAACATTTTTGGAGTTCATCACTCTTCAGACCCGGAAGAACGTGATCGCGATTCCAAAACCACCACTGCTCCAAACCATCAGGTTTAGTATAAGCTGTAGACAGCACTGATGGTTTCACTCAGGTGGTTAACTGACTCTTTTCATAGCTTCATTTCCTTGTCTTTCTAATGGCTTTTCACTGACCCTTCCCCCATGTATGAGTGATTTCATGTTTGTTTGTTTAGATTAGTTATGTGTTAGTCCTTCGTTAATAAAACTCAATTAAAAAACAAATTAAATGTCCCTTTACGATTCTGATTCAAGCTACATGATCTAATGCAATAGTACTTTATGAAAGAGATTTGCTGTGGCCAAGAAAATATGAAATTGATATGAAATTATATGAATGTTTGCTGGACGAACAGATTAGTTGATGAAAAATGTATTCTGCTATACAGTTACTACTGGCAGCTGATAGAAATAATTGTAATAATTCATAATTAATTGTAATTATTTATATACATTTCCCCTTTGAGCTAATTTGCTACATTATCCTTCATTCTATAATTTTATTATTATATCTATCGTTCTACCATTCTGTCCATTGTTCTATCATTCTATCTATTGTTTTATCGTTCTATCCATCTACAGTGCCCTCCACAAATATTGGCACCCTTGGTAAATATGAGCAAAGGCAGCTGTGGAAATAAATCTGCATTGTTTATTCTTTTGATCTTTCATTAAAAAAAAATCACAAAATTCTAACCTTTCATTGAAGTAAAACAATGGAAATTAGGTGGAAAATCTCATTATGAAATAAAAGTTTTTCTCTAGTTCACGTTGGTCACAATTATTGGCACCCCTAGAAATTCTTATGAGTAAAATGTCTCTGAAATATATTCCCATTCATATTTACTTTTTTTTTTTTTTCTTTAGCACACCAGGGTGGAGCTAGGAGCATGAAACTGTCCAGCCATAACTTTCTGTTGCACAGGATTTTAAATATGAGGAACAGAAAGGCCAAATTCCCCTAATTGTCCATCACAAGGAGTAAAACCAAAGAATATTGTTCTGGTGTGCAAAACAAGATTGCTGAGCTTCACAAAATAGAAAGTGGCTGTAAGAAAAGAGCTTAAGCATTGAAAATCCCCATTTCCACCATCAGGGCAATAATTAAGAAGTTCCAATCAACTAAAGACGTTACAAATCTGCCTAGAAGAGGTCGTGTGTCTACATCCTCATAGTGATAGAATGATAGAATGACTAATAGAATTATGGATAAAACAACAGAACGACGGATAGAACTGTATAATGATAGAACGATAGATAGAATGATGGATAAAACAAAAGATAGAATGATAGAACAATGGATAGATAGCCCAGGACCTCCACATCCACACATTCAATGGCGTCTGGCACTTTGGAGAGGTGTTCTCTTCACGGATGAATCCTGGTTTTCACCGTACAGGGCAGATGGCAGACAGCGTGTATGGCGTCGTATGGGTGAGCGGTTTGCTGATGTCAACGTTGTGGATGGAGTGGCCCATGGTGGCGGTGGGGTTATGGTATGGGCAGGCGTATGTTATGGAAAACGAACAGGTGCATTTTATTGATGGCATTTTGAATGCACAGAGATACCGTGATGAGATCCTGAGGCCCACTGTTGTGCCATTCATTCACAACCATCACCTCATGTTGCAGCATGATAATGCACGGCCCCGTGTTGCAAGGATCTGTACACAACTCCTGGAAGCAGAAAAAACTCAGCATACTCACCGGACACGTCACCCACTGAGCATGTTTAGGATGCTCTGGATCGTCGTGTATGACAGTGTGTTCCGGTTCCTGCCAATATCCAGCAATTTCGCACAGCCATTGAAGAGGAGTGGACCAACATTCCACAGGCCACAATCAACAACCTGATCAACTCTATGTGAAGGAGATGTGTTGCACTGCGTGAGGCAAATGGTGGTCACACCAGATACTGACTGGTGTTCAGACCTATCTATCTATCTATCTATCTATCTATCTATCTATCTATCTATCTATCTATCTATCTATCTATCCATGTATCCATTGTTCTATCATTCTGTCTGTTGTTTTATCCATCATTCTATCTATCGTTCTATCATTCTATAGTTCTATCCATCGTTCTGTCATTCTATCTGTTGTTTTATCCATAATTCTATCAGTCATTCTATCATTCTATCTATCGCTCTATCTGTCTGCATTGTTGTGCTGTTGTACTATAGAAATAATATATACAGAAACGTTATATTTGTTTGCTAAGTAATGTTTCATTTACATTGCTCTGGCATAGCGGTGTGACTTTGACTCTCCTTGGAGCCGTGTTTGTTGAGCTGTAAATATTTGGAGGTTTTAATGAGAGCCTTGGAGACCACGCGACTGACAACAGGTCACACCGGTCAGTCCACAATGCATTTTTAAGAAGTGTAGCTTAAGCCATTTCCTTCCTTATGACCGAATACCCTCTTGGCTGAAAGATGTGCCAGTGAATTTTTCTAACATTGGCAGACATGTCATTCAGTTCCATACATTTTTGAAAGACATAGAAAGAGAGAGAGAGAGAGAGGGATAAAAAGAAGGTGGTAAAAGGAATGGCCCAACTAACAATCGAGTCAGCAAGGTCTGACATCTCTCTCTAAAACATTTCATGGAAGCATTTTTCACAGCTGAATCAATGAAAGAATCCATGGAAGGGTTTACAGCTTGATTAAAGTCGAGCAGCTGTCTGAATGGAACTTTCCAATACTTGTATTAAGGCTGAAAAGAGCTATTTATCATAATAATGAACATGTGGTCCTATACAGTGCTTAAGTCAAGATTCTCACTGGCATTAGTCTGCATTCATGAAAGACATTTAGTCAAACCTGAAAATTTTACTTCTTTGTAAAATTACCTGACAGCAGAGCAAGAATATTAGGCATAAAATAAGACATAAAACATGTCCATCTATGCAGTGGCTCAAAAGGGTATTTAAAGGCTTCAAAATGTATACATGCATTAAATAAGATCAAAAACTGTAGAAAGACTGCACAATCACATATTTCATGCAAACCTTAAAAATACAAAATGCTAAACAAATAAATTGAATAGATTTATGTAATATATATATATATATATATATATATATTTGAATGTTAAATAATTTACAAATAATGCATTTTAAATGATTATATAAAAATATAATAGTTTAAAATAATTTATGAAATTTGTATTTTATATTTATTTGCATTTGTATTTATATTCAAAATAAAAATTATAACTATTCCAGTTAAAATGCAGCATGCATATGGTACATACTTATACTGGTACTTGGTAACATTCTCAAATGTATCCACCATACAGTGCTTTTTTTAGCTACATTTTAGTTTTGAACATGCTGAACAGCCCTTCATAAGTGTGTAAGATCATAAAACATCAAATGTGAGGCGCATATGCATTCATATTCGCGCATATGACACCATCCTCTGCTCCAAGCTGCCATTATGTTTTTTTGTTTGTTTGTTTGTTTGTTTTTTTCAGCTATTTTTTGTGTCTGCTTCCATATATATATTTTTTTTTTTCATCTTCCGCTTGTCTGTCTCTCTCCGTCTCTCTCTCTCCATCCTAACAGGTTCCTACAGCACAGTCAGTCATTTCCCCAGCCTCTCAGTAAGCCGATATCACGGTAGAATTAGATTAATGAAGTATACGACCCCATCGTGAGAGACAGAAACGCCACAAATGAAATATTTTGTCAGTGCTGCCGTAAACAAACAGTGGAGCTGTAAGAGCTGAAGAATATATTGTGGGCAATGTTACCGACGCTGCATATGAGATGTGACTGCATAAATAGTAATATGCTGAGATTGTATCGGGTGTCTTTCAAAGCACATGAATAAGATATGAGGGTTCACAGAAAATCAAGTTAAAAGTTATTTCATATTATCATATGCTAATGCAGAGCACCTGATGGCAATGCCAACCGCTATCCGTTATCCAGGTTTTCTTTTGCTGTTATTTATGCCCTTTCCGCAGTGGCGTTCGCCAGCGTCATGTACACATTTACCCTCGATGGGCGAAACGGCAAAACCTCAGTAAACAGAACAAAGACGACAGACTTACCACTTCATATTGGATTTAGAGTTTTTATTTATAGAGGAATTACATGTGCTTTGAAGTCACGGCTGTTGAGTAAACTAATCCCAGCCTGTCTGTGGAGAATCTGATTATTATCGTCGCCGGAGAGCAGCTGTCTGTGACACGAGAGCAGCTTTACGCCGCATTGGGCCACTAGCGCTGTGCAGTGAGAAATAAATCTGCCATTTCTCATTAGTTGACTAGAATAATTAGTATTTAATAAGCATGTTTATGTTGGCGCTAAGGCAGATACATTTGGATTGAAATGTGCTTTTCTCTTCGTTGAAGTCTTTGCGGTGCCATTTTATTGCCAATAGAAGCCCTGTGTTCCAGTGCCACCATTATCAGATCGATCGGCCGGCCTGATCTCATCAGTATTCATGTGCAATGGTAATAAATAAGATTTGTATGTTTTGACGTATGCTAAGGCATATGGATATACTGACAGCATTTAAACCGTAAAAAAGTATTTATGTACTGTAAAACTGTACAAAGCATTTGCATTATAAATATAGCCAATTTGTATAGTTACTATTGCACAGATCTCTTTGAGGCCCTAAAAATGTAGTTTTTAATAAGAATTTTATTTTATTTTTGGTTAAAAAAAAACAAAACAGAAAAACATTTATTCTTCAAATACACATAAAATTGATCAAAAGTGATAGTAAAGACATTTATAATGTTACGAAAGTTTTGTATTTTAGTGCTGTTCTTTTGAACTTTCATTCCCCTTCAGGAACTCGAGCCGCGTCGAAACACTTTGGGAACGCCTTCAGCGAGACCACGCTCTGAATCACGTGTGCAATCAGACCAATGGAAGAACGAAACGTCATAGGCGGGTGACGTCACTGACCAGGAAGCATAAAAGCACGTGCGCCAGAACGAGCGTCAGCTTCTGTCTTTCAGCAGCGCTCTGTGTTTGTCTGTGCTGTCTCTTTTTCGGCTGCTAGTTTGTGCCACTTTTATTTCGAGACAGTATGTCTAAAAAAACTGAGAAGTCAAAGAACGTTAGCAAGCCAAGTTTTAGAGCACGTGTTCCTCCCTGCTCTCGTTACATCTCGAGCGGGGATACACACGCTCTATGCGTGGCTTGCTTGGAAGCGGAGCATGCGGCATCGGCCCTCGAGGGGGGCGATTGCCCGCATTGCGACGTGTTACCTATGCGTCTGCTCCGCTCCCGGAAGGCTCTATTCTCCGAGGAGGGAGCCTTCATCAGCGTTCCCCTGCACTCGTGGGGTTCGCAACTGGATCTGGTGGAGGGTATGGAGACGGGTGACCCCCTATCTCCTGCCTCACCCACCAGATCCGCTGCCCGGCCCTTGGGATCGGAAGCCCGCGCTGCGGTTTCTTCCCCCCGGGGGTCGGCCTCCACGCTCCCCATATCTTCCTCTGAGGAGGTTGATGTGGTGAGTGTGGATGAGGCTGCAGCACCTCAGTTTCCCCAGTATGAGGAGCTGTTGGAGGTGGTGACTCGGGCGGTGGCCAAGCTAAGCATTGATTGGCCCGCCGAGCCATTAGTCGAGCCGCAGAAGAGTAAGTTGGACGAGAGATTTCTGCGGTCTCGACCACCTCCAGCACGCCGGAGCCTTCCTTTCTTTCCTGATCTCCACACTGAGGTGCCGTGATCATGGAATGCACCCTTCTCGTCCCGCTTGTTCATCCCTGCCTCGTATAACTACGGGTATGTGGCGGGGTTGGATGAGCGAGGGTACAGAGCGATGCCTCGGGTGGAACAGACGCTCGCGAGCTATCTGTCCCCCGAGTCTGCATCATCTCTGAAGGCTCCGGCCTTGCCCTCCAAGCCGCTGCGAGTCACCTCAGCGCTGGTGGGCAAGGGGTACACGGCTGCGGGTCAGGCTGGTGCGTGTCTGCACACCATGTCGGTGTTACAGGCGTACCAGGCTGACCTGCTGAAAGAGTTGGATGAGGGCGAGGAGATAAAGGATAGTGATATCTCCGAGCTCAGGAGGACCGCTGATTTGTCTCTCCGCACCACTAAGGAGACCGCCCGTGCCATTGGGCGGTCTATGGCAGCCCTTGTGGCCGCGGAGAGACATCTCTGGTTGACCCTGTCCGACATGAAAGAGAAGGACAGGGTCTTCCTCTTGGACGCCCCACTTTCGCCTGCTGGTCTGTTCGGCAACGCCGTCAATGCCGTCGTCGACAGATACCAGGAGGTGCGTAAGCAAGCGGCGGCGTTTCAGCGGTTCCTCCCTCGCCGCCATCCAGCTCACGGGGCTGCTGCGACGGAGCAGCCCCGGCCGTCTACCAGCTCCTCACACAGGGAAGCGCAAAAGCAGAGCGTGGCCACTCGCACTCCTCCCCATCGAGAGCGAGTGGTCAAACGCTCTAGGTCGAGGACCTCCCAGGCTAAGCCCGATCTGAGGGTCGTGCTTCAGTCGAAGAGGTCCTCGACCAAGCGGTCCTGACGGGTCGGGACCGCCGGGGGCAGCCCCATCTGGGGGGAAACGGGTAGCACCGCAGTATTCGGTGTCCGGGTCCCCCCTGTGCCCTCGGGAGATCGTTCTGCCAACCCTGCCGGTGTTTCAGGGCGCAGCGGTCTCCAGCGAGCATCCACCCCAGTTTTTCCCGCCCGGCAACGTAGCGGGGCTGGGGAGCTCGCCACCCCCGTGGGGGTCTCTGGGACCGCTGGAACGGTGTCCTGAAACGGTTGCCCGGCAGGAAGCACCTGAACCAGCGGTATAACACATAACACCAGAGGCCGGCCTCGAGAGGCTGGTTCCCTTAGTAGATCATTTGGCAGCGTGGAAACTACTGCCCAATGTGTCTGCTTGGGTCCTGCATACTGTAGAGCGAGGTTATCGCATTCAGTTCGGCACAAAACCTCCGCCGTTCAACGGGGTCTCTCCCACGCTGGTGGGCCCCGAGCAGGGTCTGGTAATGGAACAGGAAGTAGCTACTCTCCTGAGGAAGGAGGCCATCGAGGTGGTCCCTCCTCACGAAAGAGAGTCCGGGTTCTACAGCCGGTACTTCATTGTTCCGAAAAAGGATGGGGGCCTGCGTCCCATTTTAGATCTGCGTCTGTTGAACCGCTCAGTCAAGCGACTGAAGTTCAAGATGCTCACCATCAGGCAAGTCGTGTCTCAGATCAGGTCCGAGGACTGGTTTGTCACGATAGATCTAAAAGACGCATATTTTCACGTCTCCATCCTTCCTCATCACAGGAAGTTCCTGAGGTTTGCTTTCAGGGGCGAAGCTTACCAATATCGGGTTCTTCCGTTCGGCCTAGCACTCTCCCCCCGCACTTTTACGAAGTGTGTGGATGCAGCTCTGGCTCCTCTGCGACTCCAGGGCATCCGCATACTCAATTACATCGACGACTGGCTGATCCTAGCCCAGTCGGAGATGGAGGCAGTTCGGCATCGAGATGTCATTCTCGCTCACATGAAGGCGCTGGGGTTGAGACTGAACGCCAAGAAAAGTGTGCTTTCTCCATTACAGAGGACCACTTATCTGGGCGTGTTGTGGGTTTCGACTACGATGCGGGCACGTTTGTCTCCTGCTCGGATCGAGTCGATCCTCACCGCAGTCAAGAGAGTGAAGGAAGGCCGGTCACTCACTGTGAAGCAGTTCCAGCAACTGCTGGGTCTGATGGCAGCAGCGTCCAACGTGATACCTTTTGGCCTGCTGTACATGAAACCCCTACAGTGGTGGCTCAAGACCAAGGGGTTCTCCCCGAGGGGAAACCCACTTCGCATGATCAGGATCATGCGGCGCTGCCTACGTGCCCTGGACATGTGGAGGAAGCCTTGGTTCTTGTCTCAGGGCCCGGTGTTGGGAGCTCCTTGTCGCCGCGTAACGCTAGCGATGGATGCATCCCTCACCGGTTGGGGAGCGGTCATGAGTGGCCACCCTGCCCGCGGTCTGTGGAGCGGTCACCAACTCACGTGGCACATAAATTGCCTGGAGATGCTGGCCGTGTTTCGGGCTCTGAAACACTTTCTCCCGGACCTAAGAGACCGCCATGTGTTGGTCCGCACCGACAACACCTCGGTGGTCTCTTACATCAACCACCAGGGAGGTCTGCGTTCGCGCCCCTTGTACAAGCTGGCGCACCAGATCCTTGTGTGGTCCCAGGACAAACTCCTCTCGCTGAGAGCAGTTTATGTTCCTGGGCATCTCAACTTGGGAGCAGACATCCTGTCGAGACAGGGGCCGAGGCCGGGGGAATGGATGCTTCACCCCGAGGTGGTGAAGCAGATCTGGAGAGTGTTTGGTCCAGCCCAGGTGGACCTTTTTGCCACGAGGGAGAAACGCAATGTCCCCTCTGGTACTCTCTAGTTCATCCAGCTCCCCTGGGGCTGGATGCCATGGTGCAGACGTGGCCGAGGCTACATCTGTACGCCTTTCCCCCGATTGCTCTGCTCCCGGGAGTTCTAGAGAGAGTGCGCCAGGACGGGGTGTCCCTTCTTCTAGTAGCCCCGTACTGGCCGGGCCGAGTATGGTTCTCGGACCTGATTTCTCTCCTCGACGGCTCTCCCTGGGAGATTCCCGTCAGGGGAGATCTCCTCTCACAGGCAGGGGGCACCATTCTTCACCCCCGGCCGGAGCTGTGGAAGCTGTGGGTGTGGCCTCTGAGGGGGCAAACCTCTTAGCTTCCGGTCTCTCAGCTGAGGTTGTTGAGACCATCCTCCAGTCTAGAGCTCCCTCCACGAGGAAACTGTACGCCCTGAAGTGGAATCTTTTCACTTCTTGGTGCGGACACCGCCAGCAAGACCCAGTTAACTGCCCAGTTGGTTCAGTGCTGGAGTTCCTGCAAAGCCGGTTGTCTGCAGGGTTGTCCCACTCCACCTTGAAGGTCTACGTGGCGGCCATTGCGGCCTACCACGCCCCTCTTGGTGGTCTTTCCGTGGAAAAGGTCCCTCTTGTTACACGTTTCCTCCGCGGTGCTTTGAGGCTCAGGCCTCCGGTACGACCTCGTGTCCCTTCCTGGGACCTGTCGGTGGTGTTAGAGGCTCTCTGCAGGCCTCCCTTCGAGCCTGTCGAGGAAATTTCTGACAGATTCCTTACTTTAAAATCCGTCCTTCTTTTAGCACTTTCCTCCCTTAAGAGAGTCGGGGATCTTCAGGCCCTCTCTGTGGCCCCTTCCTTCCTGGACTTTGCTCCAGGTCTGTCTAAAGCTTTCCTCTATCCAAAACCGGGTTATGTCCCTAAGGTCCCCTCCTCGACACCAGGCCTTTTGTCCTCCCCCCTTTCGGGATGCTGACCAGCAGAAGCTTAATTGTATGTGTCCGGTGCGAGCACTGGATGCATACGTCCACAGGGCTGCCAGGTGGAGAAAGTCAGACCAGTTGTTTGTCTGTTATGGCCCCCCTAAGAGGGGCCTCCCTGCTTCCAAGCAAACGTTAAGTCGCTGGGTAGTGGACGCTATCCTTTCCGCTTATGAGGCCTCTGACCTTCCTCCCCCTCTAGGGGTCAGAGCCCATCCGACCCGGAGCATGGCTGCCTCCAAAGCTTTTCTTGCTGGGGTTCCCATGCAAGATATTTGTAACGCTGCGGGATGGTCCTCACCCTTGACCTTTGTGAGGTTTTATGAACTTGACCTGTGGGTCTCGCCTGGTGCCTCTGTCCTTTGTCCTAGCACATCCTAGGCAGGGACTAGGGGTCTGGCGGCGTGGGCATCTCGTTCCCAAAGCGTTTCGACGCGGCTCGAGTTCCTGAAGGGGAACATCTAAGGTTACGTATGTAACCCCGGTTCCCCAAAGGGAACGAAACGCCGTGTCTCGTAGCCATCCTCCTGCGTCCCTGCGAGCGCTGCTTCTTTCCTGGAAGCTGACGCTCGTTCTGGCGCACGTGCTTTTATGCTTCCTGGTCAGTGACGTCACCCGCCTATGACGTTTCGTTCTTCCATTGGTGTGATTGCACACGTGATTCAGAGCGCGGTCACGCTGAAGGCGTTCCCAAAGCGTTTCGACGCAGCGTCTCGTTCCCTTCGGGGAACCGGGGTTACATACGTAACCTTAGACGATTTATATGTGAGTCCTGGAAAATAAAACTAAAAAATAATGTGCAGCACAACTGTTTTCAACATTGATAGTAATCAGAAAAGCTTCTTGAGCAGCAAATCAGAATATTAGAATGATTTCTGAAGGATCATGTGACACTGAAGACTGGAGTTATGATGCTGAAAATTCAGCTTTGATCACAGAAATAAATTACATTTTAACAGATATTCACATAGAAGCAGCTATTTTAAATTGTAAAAATATTTCAGTTTTTTTACTGTATTTTTGATCAAATAAATGCAGCCTTGGTGAGCAGAAGAGACTTATTTTAAAAACATCTAAATTCTTACGAACCCCAAAATTGTGTGTTTATAGTCTCACTATTATTGTACAGTTGTTATTTTTGCCTCTATTTAATAATGGGTTTAAGTTGAATTGCTGGTCAAGGTGCTAAAATGTTCACTTTGAATATGCTGTATGCCACTTTGCATGAAATCAACTTCAAAATGCATTAATGTAAATAGAAGTCTGGTTATAAAACGCATTTGCCTTTCATCATTTTGTTCGTGTTCTGTGATCTGAACATGAAACAGCGACTTCAGTCCCAAACAGTCTCAAGTTTGATCACAACATCTTCAAATCAAATTAATTTTTCAATTATTTTCTCTCGAAGGGTCAAGCCAATGGCAAATCCCATTCCCTTGCCATGCTTGCTTATGGGTAATATTCCGGGTGTGAAGTCATTATCAGAGCGACACTCTTCAATTCCAGTCTCCCGCAGTCGTCGGCTCAGAACAGCACGCAAATACTGCGCACGTTCGTATATCTGAGCCTCTTTGTTTTTCCGGTTTGTGCAGAGGGGGTTCCTGGAAACTAAATACCATACCTGTCAATGTCCAGCTGTATTTGCAAAAGCTTTGTTCATTTTTGACCTTTCTTTTATTAGATTCGCGTCCCATGCCAGAATGCTTCTCTCTCTCCGAGTGCTTTTCATTTTAAGTAAAGAGGATAAATCCATTCCACTAGAGAAGTCAGAGCAATAGACAGCAGAGAACATTGCATTGTCCATCAGAGTAAACCAGATGATTCATTCCAGGTTTTTTCATAATTTGACAATTCGACGAAGGTCGCACCTGGAGCTTTCCGAAGCTGTGTGTGAAATCTTGACTTTTGCACCTTGTCAGTTACAGTTATTGTGAAAGCAGTTTCTTGGTTTGCAAACTTCTATAAAGCCTGTCAAAACAACTTTTCTATTGCATAGATTTATAGAATCTCACAGACATTGGTTTTCTTGGTAAGTGTAGATATGTGACTTGTGTTGGCAGCCTCTTTCACTTTGTCAGTGCTCTGTAAATAACAGCACAACAAGTGATTTTACTTGACTGGAGGATGTGAGGATACAATCCATAAAACACAAATTAAACAGGTTTGTGCCTGTGGAGTCATAAGAAATCAACTGATTTTACTTCAGTAATGACATTTTATATATTTTATGACATGAAAGAAATCTCTTCTGCCCATCAAGGCTGCATTTGTTTGATTAAAAATGCAGTAAAATCGGTAAAATTGAGAAATATTATTACAATTTCAAATAAGTGGTGTCTGTGTGAATATCTGTTAAAATGTTTTTTATTCCAGTGATCAAACCTGGATTTTCAGCATCATTACTTCAGTCTTCAGTGTCACATGATCCTTCAGAAATAATTCTAATATGCTGATTTGCTGCTCAAGAAACATTTCTGATCATCAATCTTGAAAACAGTTGTGCTGCCCAATATTTTTGTAGAAACATCATTTTACTTAGTTTTACAGATGAATAGAAAAAGCAAAACAATAGCACTTATTTGAAATTGACAACAACCATCTACTGTAAATAACATTCAGTTTTAAGAACATCGAAATTAGCAGAACCTTTGATTTCTTTAGTAGAAAGTCTATTTATTTATCCTTTGTGTCAAATCTCTGTGCTCCTGCGGCATTTAACATTTGCATCTCGGTCTAAAATTCTCCCACCAGTTTGTATGTCAGATACTCGGTGCTCGTTGTAACCAAACAAGACTTTTTTTTTTTTTTCTTCTAAAGGTCACAATTTCCCTTTAAAGTTTGCAGTCTGCATGTACAAGGCAAAACAAGTCAGAGTGCAAAATAAGAAAAGCCTTTCAAGTCATAACCCGTACCGTGAACAATGTACTTTTCTAGACAAACAAGATGAACAGTACATTATGCATTCAAAGATCTATTCATTTGACTCCACATGCGTCTCCTTATCTTTTTTTTCTGGACAAACTGTAACCTCTTCCTTTTGTAGATCATTTCCCTTATCTAGTAATGCGTAAAATCTGAATTGGACCGCAGGTACTACAGTGTCAATTGGGCAAATGGCCTTTCAAACAGAAAGACAAACAGTTGTACAGTAGAGCGCAGTGTGAGAGGAGCGGAGTATGAATCAGACTCACCGCGTGAGAACTTACTTCCGTAATACATATTCTAGCAAGCAGAGCAGCTGGGGGGAAGGGAGCGAAAAGACAGAATTGGGACACACAAATCGCAGGCCCCTGGCATCTGACTTCTTGAACACGTAGAACACACACACACACACACTCACACAGGACTGTAGGCCTTCAGGCGGAGCTGCCATGTGGAATCTTAGTGAGCGTGTGGCACATTACGGCAGAAAACTTTGGCTGTGTTTGTTTAGCTCTGGTTGCGGAGGCAATGATCCATGGGCTAAAGTGCTCGAGTTCTGCTTTCTTCAGCAGAAACACATCGACCTCTTGCTTCTTCAAAACCAGTTAAACATACAGAGCATTGGGCTTTCTTCTGTTCTCGTTAGCTCAGTGTTGTTGTATATTGATCAAGCAACCCAGGCTCATTGGAAACACGTGCTTGTGCCAACGTTTCTGCAACACTGATATTACCTACATTACCAACAGTTTGAAAGTCAAATGTGACCCTAGACCATAAAACCAGTCGTAAGGGTCAATTTTATGAAATTGAGATTTAGACATCATCTGAAACAGCTGACTAAATAAGCTTTCAATTGATGCATGGTTTGTTAGGATAAGGACAATATTGGCCCGAGATAAAACTATTTGAAAACCTGGAATCTGAGGGTGCAAAAAAAAATCTAAATATTGAGAAAATCACCTTTATAATTGTCCAAATGAAGTTCTTAGCAATGCATATAACTAATCAATCAAAAATTAAGTTTTGATATATTTTTACAGTAGGAAATTTACAAAATATCTGGAACGTGATCTTTACCCTGTATTCTAATGATTTTTGGCATGAAAAAAAAATCTATAATTTTGACCCATACAGTGACCCAAAGACGTGGTCCAGGGTCACAAATGTCCATTGAGTGGTGCTGAAACTCGCATTGAATATGTGATCGGGCCAGCGTTGTGGGTAACAAGTGAAGCAAGTTATGTAATCAGATTACTTTTTTCAAGTAACAAATAAAGTAATACATTACTTTTTGATTTACAGGAAAGTATGAGTTACTTTTTTTTTTAGGTAAGTAACAAAGACTTTATATATAGGAAGACTGTGCACTCCTATTACTTACGAATGGGAAAAAGTGCAAAGCCAAATATGGCGAATAAGTCCCGCTTTCTAAACGAAAGAGTCAGTTGTTGAAAAAAGTCATTGCGCCACTGCAGCTGCCGTTAGACGTTCCAGTTCCTATAGAAACAGGCAGCGTTTGCAAACTCATGCTCATGACTGCACAAGTTCATTGGCTGGTCTAGCATCAAAAACAAGCTTTTTTTTTTTTTTTTTTTTTTTTTTTTTTTATGGTGTTTAAACATAAGAAACAAGTTTCATTGTTTTTATTGTTTTCAAATATGAAGTTTAATCGTGAACAGCCGAAGTGAATAGCTTTGGAGAATTTGATGTTTTGGTAACACTTTATTTTGAAGTTCCCTTTTGAACATTCTGTTGACAATAAGTAATGTTGCACCTACATATCAACTAACTCTTATTAGAGTATTAGTAGACTGTCTGCTTAATATCTGCTAACTCTATATTGCGATGGTCTCCCAACAGACGTTCTACTGACTATAAGTAACTTTACAAGTACATGTCAACTTATTCTTCTAACTCTAACCCTACCAGTCTTCTAATACTCTACTAACAGTCTAATGACAATGTTAAGTATAGTAAAGTGCAATGTTACTTATAGTCAACAAAATGTGTTAAAGGGACCATCAAAATAAAGTGAAACCAATGTTTCCCCATTCAAAGAGATAGGAGCTGCACTTGCATGCCCGAGAGGAGTTTAAAAGATGAAGTGAAATGACTTGTCTTAAAGGGACTTTGCTAAGTAATGCCAGTTACTTTGTTTTCCATGTAGTGACTGTCTGCTCTCCTGTCCGCATGTTGAGAGAAATCATGAGTAAGTGCAGAGGTGTTATGTGCACTGTGTTTTACTATAGTTTCTGACTAAATGTGAACATGCATTTACTCATCTCATTTGCACTTTTTTTTTTTTTTTTTTCTGGTGATTGAGTAGAAAGTGTTGAACTTTCTTATCTTGCATACTATTCTTCATGCAATCCAGAATGGCAGCACAGCTGTAAGGTGAGCTTTTTGAATTTACATTTCCCTCAGCCTGAGGCTTATTCAATTTACTTTTGGTGTGAAAGAGCTTTTACATTTGCCAAAAACAGAACTCTTTTTTTTTTCTATTTAAAACCAAACAAGCAAGCCCAGGCTATATGAGAAAAAAATATCATAAAAGTAACACAAAGTAACAATGCATTACTTCCCATAAAAAGTAACCAAGTAATGCAAATAGTTAATTTTTTAAAGGGGTAACACAATATTGTTTTAAACAATACTTTTAAATGTAGCTTTTTTCAGCACTGGCCGTAGTCACGTGTTAATTGCGTTGCTTTAGGTACGTATTGTAGCGGCACAGAATTCAAATCTCCAGGAGTGTCGCTAAAAGATTAATGCTTTGTCATGCAAAATTACAATCCCCCTACACCAAACCCAACCTCAAAACTACCTGATAGTGTTAACAATAGCAAAAGTGATGTAAAAACACATTTACTGATGCAACCATGCTATTTTAACTATTATACACAGTTTTGAGCTGTCTTTCATGGGGTTTGAACCAGAGCGATTCGCCGCACAAGTGCAACGCCATATCGCGTGTGCGACTGAGCAAACCTACTGAGTATAAAAGCCATACAAATGAAGCTGTATGTGAGATGTTAACATTCAAAACCATCAATTTTCAAATCTCACAGCATGTTAAATCATTTTGAAGTCATATGATAATTAAGCTTTCTTAACCGAACCGTGTAAATCATACTTTGTGTGAAAAGGAATAAAAGTTGTCAGTGTTTTAATGCTTCTAGTGTTCATTTCAATTGGAAACTGCAGCAATGCATTTGTAAAGAGATGTTATTTGAGCGCACACCAGATTGAGAATGTCCATCAGACGGTATGTGGACACCCTGATCTTGAAGACTAAACATATGGAGAGAGAGAGAGGGAACAGATTTACTCTGCAGGGAACAAATAAGGGTGACTGGGGCTGAAGTTGTTGTCATTATAGGTGTATCTGTAACAATGCTGACACGCAGCAGGTGAGGATGGTGTAACAAAGCCAAATGCAGTTTATTTACAGTGAAAATCCAAAAGCATGAAGAAAAGCCACAAGCATAGTGTTGGCTGCTTTGTGAAACACTGCTTTGTGAAGCTTTGAAACCTTTGCAAATCATTTGCATTGAACTAGTGATTTGGAATGCATGTAAAACTGCCAAAGTCATTTCAAAATATTAATGGTTTGACACTAGATCTCTGTGAACCAATGAACCAGTGTCTATATGGTTTTTACCTGTGGTAGCATGCCCCACTACACATATCCAAGATGTTATTTTCCCAGAACAATAATGGTGAAATGGCTTTCAGGTTTTTTTTTTTTTGATGCTAAGTGCCTATAATGCACACTTTCAAAAATAAAGCCACCTTGAAAAAGTTCACTGGAGTAGAAGGTGTGAACAAACTATGGTCTGCCCTACATTTACAGTAATGCCTTCCAGAATAAAGGGACTCAGAAAGCCCATTATTTAAAATCAGAATTCAAATGAAAGTGCAGATTAAAGTGTCCATTGGGAAGTGTGACAACACAAGTGTTGTGTCCATAATAAACATAAACCACAAAACTCATTTAACATTCCATGTAATGTGTTGAATTCAATCTGCGTTTGACTGCCTGCCATTTAATACATTTTTTTTTTTTTTCCATTCAATGAAAATTGAATTGCAGCCGAAATTAATCACTGCTTTTCAGAATGTTAAGGACTAATGCCAACGCTCATGTTATTCTTAAAGTAACGTCCTTGAGAAACATTCCAGATCCTTCCCAGCCAATTTCCAGCTTCCTCCTGCATGACCAATTCTTTCTTTCCATTTATTTCAGATTTTCTCCTACATCTTTTTGTGAAGTATTTACTAAAAGCAAGTTGAATAGAAAGATATCTGTATTTGTAGTATATCTTTTTATGAAATAATCAAATATGCACACACAGATACATACACAACAGTTCTTTCTGGTCAGATTCGAGGACTGCTGTATATGTGTACGTGTACTAATTAATATTTAATAGTAAATTAAAAATTAATTTAAATGGCATTTTGCTTTTACTTAAGTGATATTTACTATCATGTTGGGGTAAATTTGAGGTGTGACAGAGACATCAAAAGTTAAAGACAGATAAATTACCCTTTTTAATCATAAAACAGAAATATTGGCAGTTTTGTTTCTTAAAATCCCTGTCAAGATCACCATGAAGAAGGTCATTTTTCACCCCCAATTCTGAAAGAGAGAGAGAGAAAAATAAGCTTTTTAATTAACTAATTAATTACAATCTTATAAATAAATAAATAAATAAAGTGGCTGATCTAGTGTGAAGAGAAAAACACATTTTACACATGTAACATGACAATGTTTCAACAATTTCTGTGTTTGGATTTGCAGATAACAAAAAACAAGAGAATAGCTGATATTTGCGTTTTGTTGGCATCATCAAATGTTGTCGACAGAAATGGCACTTCTTTCATGCAGTGGCTCTTGTGTTATTTGCAGTTATTTGTTTGCTTTCCAAACACTGTGTCAAACATTCATGCTGGCAGGTATGTAGTACAAAACTACTTGTTTCCCATTGACAAACAAGAGCGTATTGTTGATTTTCATGTGCAAATGACATTATAAATCCCAACAGCCGTGGATAATTGTGCGCCGTTCGTTTGACGAGTGCCGGTGCCACTGTAATCTGACTTTTGACGCCCGCACACACGTGTATTCGTATGGACGGCAGCCAAACAATCAGCAGCGTTTGTTTCACAGGCTTCACAAAGGCTGCAGTTCATCATGGCGTGATCGAGTCACGAGCCGTAAACAGATTGACATGCTGGTAAACATGAACTCTGCAGAGCTGTGGACTGAAGGTTCTGCTTCTCTTTCTCTGTCGGTGTGTGAAGGGTTTAAATGTGAGAGTCCTAATGAATGTCTGACATTCACCGCAGCACAAGATCACACCTTCTGTGTTTAGCCAAATAACGGGACGATCGAGTTAAAACCTTGTTCAAATGGGGGATCTTATAATCGATGGGAAGGGTCTCATTTGACTTGCTTTACTCAATGCGTGATTGTGTTTTCTGATGATCTGACTTTACACCCTTTTTTTGAGCTGTTTTCTGTTATGACAGTAATATAGATTTCGCAACAAATAATTTTTCAGGACAACAGTATGGCTGTATAGCATCAACTGTGCATTTTTCATTATACACAATTATGACTTCCATACAGTGTCAGTGTCCGCTGTGGAACAGACATGCAGGTTTCTGACTGACCAACAGTGCATTTTTCGGAGCCGGGTTATCGTCCAGAGAGCTTCCTAACAGATCTCGTATGAAGCTGAGGTTTTACTTTTCTCTGCAACTACACAATATCGCTCAATCAGCTGGGGAAATGGATGTAAGCTCTCACCGTGTTGCTGTCATCAGATTTCCAAGCCGTGAGCTTTGGCTGAAACTCTGTGCCCGTTACCTACAGTTACATCACAATGATTTCTCTTGATTCAAACTGAAATCACTCCAGAAACAAATCAGCTGCATAGGATTTATTTTCACTGCCAAGTTGAAAATCAACAGAAAATTTAAATCGACGGATGTATTTTTTTAGTGTTGGGAAGGGTACTTTGGAAATGTAATAGGTTACAGATTACAAGTTACTCTATTTAAAATGTAATAAGTAGTGTCACTTTTCAATTGCTTTATTAAAGCAATGTAATTTATTACTTTTTGATTACTTTTCTAAATTTCTAATATTTTCAACTGTTATCATTTTGAAACATTTAAAACAGTCAGAGTGTCACAGTAGCGCTCAACACTGATTACTGTCAGACTTTCAAAATCCTTCATCACTTGAATTAAGATTATAATAAGTAAGGGATAACATACATCTTTATTTTGAGATAACAATTGACTGGATGCACATTATCCCAATTATTACACAGCTGCTTGCCAGACAAGTAAATAATTAGACACAAAACACTGGTCCGAGTTGAAATTTTTGAAGCTTTCTTGAAGAAATCAGTTGCTAGCAAGTGGCAAGTTGACAGAATTAACAAATTGTACACATAATATTGAGTTTAGCTTTAACCAGTTGTTATAGAGGAATAACATACCTTGGAATGTCACGACTGACCAATCAGAATCAAGCATTCCGCAGAGCCCTGTAATAATTTCAAAAGCTCAGCCACCACAAATTCAGACTTAACACCTCTTATTTATTTTGAGAGCATTTTGAGGTTAAATACAGATTTAAAATCATAACAAGAAATAGTTTAATACCTATGATACTGGTTTTGAAATCAAATGTTTGCATAGTTATGACCGGAAACACTGGCATCTAACAATGCCTTGAAAAAAAAAAAAAAAAAAAAAAAAAAAAAAATATATATATATATATATATATATCTATATAATAAATATAAAAAAATAATATCAAAAAATAAACTATATGCATAAACCCAAATAGGAAATAAAACAGCACGTGTCCTATTCTGTGTCCTAAACTCCTGAAACATCAGTGTCTCATTTTAGAGCAGTTAGTACAATTTATGAAAGAAAGCAAACTGAATCTGTGTGTGTGTGTGTGTGTGTACTTGTTTTTGCTACAAGGATAGTAAAACCTGAAATTTTTGACATTGCCTGCGGTCCCCACAATGTAAAAAAATTATTAAAAATAGTAAATGATGTTTATCTGAAAATATAACGATGCAAACAGGTTTTCTGTAAGAGGTAGGTTTAGGGTTGGGTGAGGGGATAAACGGTATCGTTTGGTCAGTATAAAAACTATAGAAGTCTATTGAAAGTCCCCACAATTCACAAAAACAAAAGTGTGTGTGTGTGTGTGTGTGTGTGTGAAAAATTCAGATGCAACCTCCTTTGTAATCATTAACATTTTCAAAAGTAACTGAAATTTAATTACACATCTTACACAAGTTTATTTTAAGATGTTTCTTTGTAATTAATAGTGAATTTTATTAGTAATTAGTAGTTAAAATAGTTATCTAAACATTTTTTTTTTTTTTTTTTTTTTGTAGAACAGATGCATGCACATTTACAACTAAAGCGGAAGTATTTTTATTACTTACATATTTAAGTAAAAATATAAAATGTATAACTTTTTTTATTGTTTTTTTTTCCCCAATAACATTTTTTTTTTTTTTTTGTACTTTTACTATAATCCTGATTTGGTCAAAATTGAGAAATGTGTATATCATCAAACTTACTGTTAGTTCATTCAGGTTTGCAAAAAGCACACATGCAGATGACATGTTGCTTGCACTGTTTTGTAGTCACTTAGTTTGACTCCATGGCATCATTTGCATACTCTTCTCGTGGAGCTGAACACTCTCTGGCAAAGGCTTTAATCTTCTTTCCCCTGAGCTTCATCTCTGAGTGTCCTTCTGCTTCACTGCTTGCTCTCTCTCTCTCTCTCTCAGAGTGACCCAGTTGCTCTCGTCCTCCTGTTTTGATTGACTCGCCTCACTGTTTTTAATTATTTGATGTTCATGAAGCCTGTGCAAACTACAAATTAAACTCATGCAGTATTTAAACACCAAAAACAAAAGGGCGTGAACATTCTGCTGAACTTCTCCTTTTAGGTTACACGGAAGAAATAAAGTCATTCAGGTTTGGTATGACACGAATGATGATTTTTTTTCGATGTCCTGTTCCTTTAAGAATGATAATTGGTTTTATTTCTTGAGCATCTTCCATATGTTGCATGCAGCTGTTTTCCCTCATTATGTTTGTATTGAGTCCTTCATACAAAAAAAAAATAATAGCAGTAAAGTATATATAAGTGCACAGTGGACACAAAGCATTGAAAATGAAGCCTGTGTCACAGCAGGAAATTTGGAGGTGACAATGCAGCTCTTTCAAAGTCTAAATGAATGAGAACACAAACTCAAAGCAGATGACGAAAGCTGTACATTATTCTGCACACTAAGCTGTTTGCTTTTTCAATTTACTTTAGGGTAGAACGTTATGAAACTGTCAATCACTGACCCAAAACTGAAACATAAATGCTAGTTTTGTTGTAACTGAGATATGTTTGACATATCATCAGATCAGAATAAACTCTGTGGTCACTGATGGTGCTGTCCACATAAATAATGGAAGTCAGATTGATTATAGAGAGACGCAGGACATCAGGATGTTTCTGACTGTGTGGGATCATTAATATGAAATGAGATCCTGATCTTCAGCGTTAGTTATGTAAGGCTTTGCTAGTAGGACACAGGACTGCTCCACTCTGGAGATTACTTCACATGTGCAAAAATATATTAGTTATAGTTTTAACCCTGGTATGTAATTCAAGTCATTCAATTCAAATGCAGGCTGTCAAAACATGCTGTTGTCAGTATTGAGGAAAGTTACTTTCAAAATTAATGCACTGCAATATCATGTTACTCACAAAAATAGTAACTAATTCTGTTACTTAGGTACTTTTTATGGAATGTAATGTGTTGCATTACTTTTGTGTTACTTTTGTCATCTGGCCTGGGCTTGCTTGTGTGTATTTAAATTAGGCCTGTCAGTTGATTAACATTTTTAATCTATTTAAATACGTTTCAATTAATTAATCTAATTAATCGCAAATTAATCGCACATCAAATTTGGCTGAGAAAAACTCCCAAAAGATAATTCAAAGTCATTGTTGTGTAAAGTATCAAACAGACATACCTGAAAGTAGCTTCAGCAAGAAATAATTTGTTTAATACAATTTATTTTATTTGATTCAAAATAGAATTTATTACAAATAAACATTTATGCTGCAACAGCCTAACGTAAACTGTGGAAAAGAAGATAATTTGAGAAATGCCTCAGTATTTTTTGTTCATATGATACAAGTCATTGGTAACCAAAACGACATGAGGTAAATAAATTATATTTTTTTTATGAACTATCCCTTTAATGTTTTTATTTTTATTATTATTATTATTTTTTTTATCGTTACTCTTATTATTTTTTGAAATGAAATGATACTCTAAATGAAAAACTAAGTCTGCCAGCAGATGGCGGTAAATGTCTTTGTTCGTTCAAACGGTTGATTCATTCAGGAATGAAGCAAATGGCTCTCTTTATGAATGGGCTTTTGAATCATTCACACGATTCGTTCAAAATTGCTCGGAGAGGCGCAACAATTCTGCTATGGCTTCAAAGGTAAAATGATTTCTGCAAAACTAAGCAAAAACACATAACATAAGTTAATTAGGGCTGACAGCCCTAATTTAAATATAAAAAAAGTTCTAATTTTGACAAATGTAAAAGCCCTTTCTCACCAAAAGTGAAATGAGTAAGCCTCAGGCTGAAGGAAATGTAAATTCAAAATGCTCAAGTAAACCTTTCAGCTGTGCTTCCATTAAGGATCACATGAGGAATAGAAAATTCAGTGCTTTTCACTGTTTTTATTAAGTTAAGAGGAATACTGAATCTGTTTGTGTAGTTCTAGATATTTAGCCTAGATTTCTCTTAACGCAGGGACAGGAAAACAAAGTGACTTGCATTACTTATTTGAAGAAGTAACTTAGATGTTTTCTTGTAAATGAAAAAGTAATGTTACTTTACTAGTTACTTGAAAAAAGTAATCTGATTACGTAACTCACATTACTTGTAATGCGTTACCCCCAACACTGCTGTTGTCAACGATGAGAACGTGTCAGTTTTTACATAATGATATCAAGCCTGCCATAATTAAATTAGGAGCCCCAGTCCTCAGTGAAGCCAAGCACTTCTGACTTTCTCAAACCAGCTGATACATAAAACATCGTTAAGTACAACAAACATACACCGATCCTCCGTCCCATTGACAGCATGAACTTTACACCGGTCCGCTGGGACCATCTTACCGCACACCACACCTTCTCACAGCATTCATCGCTTGACAGCTGCCTCTATACCTGCCACGGTTTCCCGGGACCGCCGAGACCTACAGCGGACAGCTGATGGATCTGTGGCAATGTGCTGGGCCCGTCCCACTGGGAGAGCCTGTCAGCCCGGATCAAACCCTGGTTATTCCTCACCAAGAGCCTTAACTCCAGTCGAGTAGTCCACTATTCACAGTCAGTCACAGCTAGACGTCCCTCGAGGGCCCGACTGAGGAGGCGTCTATAAAGCTGCACAAGATTAGTCAGCATGGCTGTAGTGTGTGTGTGTGTGTGTGTGTGTGTGTGTGTGTGTATAGGTTAATACAACAGTGAAATAAGTCACGGTTCATCCAAAAAGCTGTTTAATTAGTGGAGTCGACTTCAGAAGAGTTCAGCCTTGTTGTCGACTTGTTGCTGCGTCCAAAATCATTCACTTTCCCCCAACTCTTTCCCCAGCATTATTTTGCACAAAACTTTTACGGCCCCCTGAATATTTATTGAATGAATATTAGAACATGAAATATGTCAAATGAACAGAGCCTCATTTTGTTTTTGTCAAAGATTACACTTCTCAACATTTCCAATGTGATCTCATGAGAAGTCGTGTATATTTGACATAAAATGTGGTTCTACAAACTGTACATTTACTTACATTTTTTCCAGACACTAAAACGTAAAATACTGACGTATTTACAGCATCTAAATGTACAAGTGCTTACGTATTTTCAGCATTTAAACATATAATACTGACGTATTGATGACACCTAAAAACGAATCCTTATGAATATTAAAATTGCGGCATTAATTTAATTATTATTGTTGTTTTTAGTTGTCATATCAATGGCCTTAAGTTTTCAATTGCATTATTAAATTATTTAATCATTTACTTAATATGAAATAACATTTTGTTCTGTTCTGTGATTTCTGCTGCCAGCTCGTTTACAAGAATCGGCCTATATAATGTTAAGCAAGATTAAACTTTAAACCCTTAACCCTTTAACTGTTACTCCCATTTTTTAACGTAGACATGAAAATGCACTATTCAAACTTAAATTTGTATAATTCATGAACGAAAACAGTTTGTCATCTGAATTTTATGTACATTTTCAATGGTAATGCAATGTCTGATTTTAAAAGGGTTTTCAGAGGATGAATTTTGAGATTTTAAGTTTTGAACTAATATATAATTTCTAATGATATCTAAAGTGTGAAAGGGAAAAAGGCAACAAAAGTCTTTTTGTGACAAAGGTCAGAACTCCTCTTAATGATGTATTTTTTTTTTGACGTGCACGCTTGTCATAAATTAATCTATTACTTTTCCTACATAACTTGTAACACAAAAAAGTGGTAAATTATCTATTTAGGAGTCTTAGACCTTTCCAACGATATGTCATGATTAGATTAGGATTTAATTGTAATATGGTGAAGTAAATGTAGGCGTCCTGTATACGGGACGGTGACAGTTAGGGGGTTAAAATAAATATCATTTCTGCAATCGTTTAATCATTCATGCAACATTTACTTTGTTTGTTGTGGTGAGACACAAGAGATGTTTTCTCTGACATGCTGTGAACCATGCAATACACTGACCACGCAACATAATTACAAAATGAAACAATTTAATTTGTGCGCTGTAATCCAAATCTTCAGAATTCATATGTTTGCAAGGAATCATCCCAAATTCAATCCTTATTCGGCTATCATCATCTCCATCCCGAGCAGTGAGTCCTGCGACCATCAGCAACAGCAATAAACCCGTGCTGTAGTGCATTTACAAATCTGCATCAAGAAACAACAGGTTTACGACATGCCATGTTTCTGGTGTGTTTTGAATGATGCGCGCACCTTCACAAAGTGGATCAGGAAAATAATCTGGATAATATTTTCAGCGATTAACAATTTAAATTCTGCTCTGCACCTCACTTAAACCTTCCGTATTCCGCCAGAGAGGACTGTGGCTGCAACACATCATCATTTGGACTGCTTTTGGTACTGCTTTTGACATTTTTGGAATAAATAAATGATTGTGATTGCACTTATTTGTCTGTCATGTTTTTCTTTATTACTGAACAGAGAGTGTTATGGTTAAATTTAGAGGTAGGAGGGGGATTAGCGACTATAAAAAAATATTTTTATGCTATACTGTAACTAAAATGGTCATTTCCCTGAATATTTTGGTAAGTTACGTTTTATATCCTTTTATATTCGCTATAAAACGGGTAGGTTTAGGAGGTAGGTTAAGGGGGCTGAAAAAATCTAAATCGCTTATTTATAAAATGATAAAAATGCTTTTTCGCTATAAAATGGGTAGGTTTAGGTTTGGTAGTAGGTTAAGGGGGTTAAAAATCAAAATTTCTTATTGATAAAAATGATAAAAAGGCATAGATACGAATATGTACTTAATGATATAAAAGATGTAAATGTAAATATTTTACGTTTTTTAGCTAAAAATACATATCGGTTTGTACATGTTAAATGTTGAAATACGTCTAAATTGTACGTTTTAGCATCAGTACAAAAATGTGGTTTTGTGCCTCTAAACGTTATGTATAAATACTTACATATAAACAATGAGACCAGGCTGACATTTCACTTGGTTATGTTAGTCAGTTTTGATTTTGTTTTATATGCTATTAATGTTTGATAATTGCATTATTTTACATATGCATCTGCTTACATATGCAATCCCTTGTTTCTGCTTCTTCATCACCGTGTTTTGATCCAGAGATACAGCACTCTTTCTGAAGATACGTAATAGCGCCCCCTACTGAAACCGAAAATTTTTGTCAACGGCGGGGAAGAGTTGTCACATTAATGACAGAAAATTCTGCCAGTGGGAGGAAAAGAGTTAAAATATAATGAATTTTTTTTTTTTTTTTGGAAGTTGTATTTTCAAACTTGGCCGTGTCAATGCCACTGTCACTTTATAGTGCTCAGTTAAAACAAGTATTATAAAACAAATAGTTCCAGTCCTTGATTTTGATTGGTTGAGCCACATTCAAAGCTGTTGTGAATTTCTCTACAAACATACACCTTTGTTTACATTTGTGTGTTGCCCGGCAACCACGTTGCTGCAACCACAGCTGTTTCTGAGGAACTACACTGTTTGGTGGAGGAATGCTGTTTTTATTAACATCATTACACTTTATTTGCTCTGTTTTATTTTGTGAAACCTTACTATGTATATTGAGCAACAGTTTTATAAAAGCAATAAGCCCCATGAAGCCACAAAGCCGCTTTGCATTGTGCCTAACAACGCCCCTTAGCTGTTATAAAGTCTACCAAGGCTTATTGGGGCTTATTGCTTTAATGACCAATGAGCTGTACATAACATAATAGACAAAATAACCACTGTATCATTGATGAAAAGCTATAGAAAACAAATAAGATTTAACTTTTGATTTGTAGCAGTTCTAATACTAACAAGCAGACTGTTCCAGAGTTACTGCGCTGCTACTGCAAATGTCTGGTCACCTCTAAGTTTTAATGTTGTCCTTGGATCCACTAGTAATAGTCCTTGGTCTGAGGATCTCAGAGACCTCCCCGAACAATGTCCGGACAAGAGATCTGTCAGATAGGATGGTGCTTAGCTATTAAGAGATTTACAGACCATGAAAAGAACTTTAAAAATCAATTCTGTAGCAGACCAGCAACCAGTGTAATGAAATTAGGGGAGGTGCGATGAGTTCATGTTTCTTGACACCAGTCTGGAGCCTAGTGGCTGCATTTCATACCAGTTGTAGCCTAGAAAGAGTAGCCTGACTCATTCCTATACAGAGTGAATTGCAGTATTTGGTCCCACTGTATATTAAGTGGCCTTAACTACTATGTACTTACATTGAAATTAATCATTTGATACAATGCACTTATTGTGTACACACATGTTTTTACATTGTACTTAGATTTTAAAAATGCCTGCATGTAATTACATCTGTAATTAATTTCTGTAATTACATTTATAATAACACTGTTGACCCATCCCTTACACCTGAACCTTAATAGCACCAAAAGTATTGTATTTTGCAATACAATATGACCACATCAAGTACATTGTACTTATTTTTTGATGTAAGTACATAGTGGTTAAGGCCACTTAATATAAAGTGGTACCCAGTATTCAAGCCTTGAAGTAATGAAGGCATGAATAACCCTCTCAATGTCCTTACAAGAACCAAAATAAATAAATAAATAAATAAATATTATTTTATTTATTTATTTTTTTGCCATGTGTAATGAACAGTGTTGGGGGGTAACGCATTACAGTTAATGTGAGTTACATAATTAGATTACTTTTTTCAAGTAACTAGTAATGTAACAGATTTCTTTTTAAATGTACTATATATATATATATATATATATATATATATATATATATATATATATATATATATATATATATATATATTTTTTTTTTTTTTTTTTTTTTTTTTTTTTTATAATAAGTAATGAAAGTTACTTTGTTTTTTTGTTTTTATTTTACTGATTAAAAATACCTGTTTTGGGAGAAATTGGGAGCAAGTGCAGAGGCCCTTTCTTCAGCCCGAGGCTTAAATTAATTATGCTTATAATGAGAAAGGGCATTTACAGGTGCCAGAAATATAACTTTTTTTATAATTAATAATTTCTTTTTTTTTTTTTTTTTTTTTTTTTTTGCTAAAGGACAAATAAGCAAGTCCAGCCCAAGTGACTAACTAACTAACGAACTAACTAACTAAATAAAATGCATTACTTTCCATAAAAACTAATGCAATTAGCTACTTTTTATGGAGTAATGCAATATTGCAATGCATTTCTTTTAAAAGTAACTCTCCTCAACACTGGTAATGAATGCAATTTTGTATTTTCTTCCTGACCCTGTTTAAAATGAATGCATCAGCTGTGGGAGCTGGTAATCAGAGTCAACTCCAGAAAACCTAGAATTTAACACCCATATCTGTAATACCAGCAGTTAATATTCACAAGTATCTCAATGGCAGTTGCTTACCTTTTTTTTTTTTTTCTCATGGCAGAATTACAGAAATAATAATCACATGAATCAATAAATCATCTTTTGAATCAGTTTACTGAAACAAAGAGTCTTTAATTCAACTCTTACTGTTTTTAACGAATATTATAAATATTTCATTTCTGAGCATAACCTACCATAAGTTGTCTTTGAATTTTTCCTCAGCCCTCTCAGTTATAAGGCTGTGTGCAATACAAAACAGTTTTTAATGAAGTGTTAATTGTGTTTTACATAACGTGCATAAACAAAAACTAATCCCCTGAATATCAGTGGCTGTGTCATTTAAAACGTACAGCCTTTGCATGATGCTTATTTATGAATCCTGACCCAGAGCTATGCATGTAGAGGTGAATCTGTGATAAGGTTAACTGAGGCTTCTTTGCGTCACAAGCGCTGCACGTTTTTAACTTTCCAACTCACCACATACCATCTTCAAACTCAGAAAAGCATTACAGGCATTATCCACAATGGCTTCCTGTTAATAAGGAGTTAATCTGATTCACTCTCGGTGGGTCGACCACCGCGAGAGACTTGTGTGCGGTGAGAATATTCAGTTCACGTCAGGACAGCCGTAATACTTGCAGTCTACGCAGGTCTTGAGTCTAAGACCTCCTGTAATCCCTGAGAGAGTTGAGCCAGCACATTAAATACGAGCGGAGGCAAGTCGACGACGTCGCTAATTAGAACGGCAAAAAAATAGAGATTTGGTGCACGACGAAAAGCTCCTTCGCAAAGCCCCGCGTATTGTCTCGGATGTCAGGGTGCATCGCGTTCGCTTTAATAATCAGCCGTTCGCTTCTCTGGGGAATCCGAAACAGTTGTTTTTCCCCTCACACATGCTGACTGTCGGTCTTCTGCAGTTGTCAAGAGTTCAATTTTAGTGCAACGGGGCTTCAAAGCAGAAACAGCCACGCCAGCGTTTCATTTTCCAAAGCTCCTCTTGACAGTTGTAGTCGTACCTCAGTGTGGCAGGGCATCACGCGCTTGATGCCAGCCCACTCTAATCTCCATTCAGAGCTGCAATGATACAGTACAACAGAAGCTGTGCAAGCCATTACCAAGCCATCATAGAGATGGAGAGTCTATTATTTACACAGACAGGAGAATACACATGAGGAAAGATCTGTAACACGCACAAGAGGATACGTGTCAAACTCGGGCGGAAAAAAACACCCTATTCGATAACTGTCATTGTGCAACAACACTGGACCACAAAAGTATAGTATGCATTTATAGACCCTCGTCAGATTAGATGCCATATTGTGGGAGAGACTTACAGTCTTTACAATGGAATGCACTTTATAAAGGTCCTAGATCACCTAATTTTGAGAGTTACATTTTATTAGATATCCTACCAGCTATACCAAGTATCTTTGCAACTATTTGTCAGCTAACTCATTAATTTGCAACTACATGTCAGTTAACTTTCATTATAGAGTATTAGTAGATTGTTACGTTAGGGTTAGTAGAATAAGTTGGCATGTACTTGCAAAGTTACTTATAGTCAGTAACTTTATAGCTGTTGTCACTTCCTCGCATATGGCTTTCTAACACAAAACATGTCAAAATTTAAATCAATACATTGTTTTCTGTTAATGAGTAAACAGAAGTAAATATTCTAGATCATTTCGAAGTAAATGTTCTAGACTACAAGACTGATTACTCAAAAGTCTTAATCAGAACTATTTAGTCTGGGTTTTATGGCATTATTTCAGCTACATTTTTCCCCCAAAACTTAAAAAAAAAAAAAAAAAAAAAAAAACTCAAACATGTACATCCATCTTACTCACATATTATTGTAGCACAGTTTGGGCCTGATTATGCACCTGGCACAATCCGGCGCCAGGCGCAACACAAGTGTTTACTGCTAGTTTCTACCTGAAGCAGTTATCATTTTCATGTCCTGCGCCACGTTGTTTAAATATATCAATTGCATTTGCACCCATTTGTGTGCACATGGGCGTGCTGGTCTGAAAAGGAGGTGTGTTCAGGCGCATTGTTGGCGCATTGCTATTTTGAGGCAACTGATATATTTATTTCATTCATTCATTGACCAACTAAACCCTGGTTTAACCCTTTAACTGTCACCGTCCACTCTGTGGGACGCCTAAGTTAACTTCACCATAATACAAGTAAATTCTAATCTAATCATGACAAACTATACACGACTATACATATACGTTGGAAAGGTCTACGACTCCTAAATAGATAATTTACCATATTTTTGTGTTACAAATTATGTAGGAAAAGTATTAGATTAATATATGTCAAGAGTGCAACTTAAAAAATCTACATTATAACATGAGTTCTGACCTTTGTCACAAAAGACTTTCTTCATTGCCCTTTTCCCTTTCACACTTTAGAAATCATAAGAAATCATATATCAGTTCAAAACTTAAAATCTCAAAATTCATCCTTTGAAAGGCATTTTAAAATCAGACATTCCATTACCATGGAAAATGTACATCAAAATCATATTACAAAATGTTTTCATTCATGAATTATCACAATTTAAGTCTGGATAGTGCATTTTTATGTCTGTGTTCAAAAATGGGAGTGACAGTTTTAAAGGGTTAAAGTCAATGACACAATTTTTTATTTATTTTTTTGTTATTTAAAAAGCATGTTAGTAATACCGCCTATATGCAGGTGCACAATGCACATACAATCTGCTTATTACACACACAGCTCACAAACATGCCAAATATTAAAAATGAAAAGATTACAATGTAAAAGATTATTATTGTGTACATAAATCTAAAAATGCCTACATGTCATAATGGATAGTTTTTTTGGTTTCACTTTAACTTTCGAAAACGATCACTTTCAGCAAAGAGGGGAGAGTTTTGAAAGGGGTTGCACAGTAACTCATTTGAGGGGGCTCGGCCCGTGAACGTCCCCACTTTGCGCTGGCCCTGCTCTCTGGAGAAGCGTTCAGTCTTTGTTCTCGCACATTCCGCGGTGTAAATAGCGAATCCACCATGGCGCCAGCGCAACTGGCTCTTAAAGGGAATGGGAGATGAGACTCTGATTGGTTTAATGCATGTTGTGCACAAAACACACCCATGACTCATTAAGGGCCGTGACCGTTTTTCCCGTCCTTAAAATAGCAAAAGTGGATTCGGACACGCCCCAAGTGCACCTGTGCCGTGCGCTTTAGACCAGACCATGCACTCAGATCGTTAAAATAGGGCCCTTTGTGTTGCATACAAAAAAAAAAAATGTTACATGTTGGCAAATAGTATAAGTAGCTGAAATAAGCACAAATGTCATGGCATGTTAAAATATCTCAGGGGCCCCAAAACCACTCCAGAAGGTTAAATGTCCATCAAAATAAAGTGTTAGATATTAAGCAGACAGTCTACTAATGTTTAAATGACTGCTAGTTGACATGTAGTTGCAAGTTGCTTCTACAGTAGTCAACATTTGAAGTGGATTAAAACCTTTCATCAAAGTTGTCCTAAAACCCAAATAATACCTATTATGTCTTAGACAGCTTTGATTAACATTTTTTTTCCACTTCAAATGTTGACTACTGTAGTTAGCAGAATGTCTTTTTTTTTTTTCTTTCTTTTTTTCAAAGGTTGTTCGGAATATGAATGATCTTATGAAAATAGCAATTTCTCTGCAATTTCTACCATTTAAAATATTTTAAAGCACAGCTAGCATAACTATGGGGAAAAAAAAAACAAAAAAAAAAAAAACATAAATAAATTAAAAAAAAAACAGTATATAAATTTCCATTACTTTTCCAGGTATAGAAATCACACTTGCCTTATATATCTAGGTTTAGTAAGATCATGTGAGTCCTGGATCTAGTCCTAATGAAATGGCAAGTCTTGAGGAAACACACTAAAATATGAAATATAATATAAATTACATCTTGGCCACCCCCCTTGGAAATTTGATGAGGCTCCCTTAGCGAGGGCCTTGGAACCCTGATCAGGGTTATTACGGTTAACTAAAACCATTAAAAAAGTTACTTAAAATTAAATAAACATGAACTGAGGTAATATATAAATACATAGAAAACTTTTTGATCTAGATTTGCAAAGGCAACATTTTTTGTTTAAGTAGGAACCTAAGAAATGTTCAGTTTAACTTAGTCTAAAATGACTAAAAATTAGTAAAAATAAAACTGAAATGAAAATGAACAAAAGCGATATAGACATATATGTCATAGAAACGTGAGGATGGGCTGTTTTGTTTGGCATGTTTAGCAACCACCAACAGCACATTGTTTTTATAAAACATTATTAATATTATTATTATTATTGGTCAAATATGTTCTTGTCAAATGGTGGGAATGGATCAAAGTGCTGTCAGAGCTTTACTGTATTTCACAACAAAGGCGAAACGCAGAGAATTTGGTCATAAACCTGCCCTGACGGTTCAATTATTCAACTTTGATGAGCACCATCAAAGGGGAACAAATGCGCTGGAGGTGATATGAACTTTCCGGCCCCAGCGTCTCCAACATCCACATCAATCGTGCGAGACAAATCATGCTAATGCGCTGTCCTGAAGCACAGGCTTTGGCTTCCGTCCTACACAATAAGTGTATGCGAACGCAGACTTGTACTGTATAAAGTATGCAGCTAAGGTTGCCATTACCTGTGCGACTGCAGATATTGCATGAATTATCGATGTGCAGTTTGAGTTATGAGGGGAAACTCAAGCTGTTTTGGGTGGCGAGGCCAGGATTATTAAAAGCCAGGGAGCCTTAAATGAAATATGACTTGATGACAATGTCTGACAAAAGCTTTACTGAGGAATGTTGTGTTAAAATATTCATGGAAGACTGACAGTGTTGTTGAATAGTGAACATGGCTGGTTTCAGCAGCAGGAGGCCGTTCGGCGGATTTCCCTTTCTGAAGATGTGTCGTGATGTAATGCGTATGTCCTCAAATGTGCTGCTTGTTGGACTTTTTTCTGTGAAAAAGAACCCCAAAAAACCTTATTCGCTATGAAGTTTAACAATACTTTCAATACAAGTCACTTAAATGAGCTCATAATTGTTAGCAAAGTAGTTCACAAATTTCAAAGTATTCAATCTGCAGAGAAGTCCACTGATATATTCTTGTAGTAATGCTATCCTAAACTAGAGATGATACTAAAACGGGTAGTTCACCCAAGATTTTTTATTTTATTTATTTTTTTTTTTTTTTTGTGTGTGGATTTACTCACCTTCAGGCCATCCAGCATGTAGGTGACTTCTTTTGTTTTCTAAAGTAGAACAGTAAAAAAGATTTTTAGCTTAAACCGTGGTCCTTAGTGATTCATATAATGCAATTCAGCACTTTGAGAGTCAAAAAAAAAAAAAAAAAACCTTACCAAGGAGCATAAAATTAATATCCTTGGCTCCTGATGATATATTGAGATCTTATGAAGCAAAACGATCAGTCTGTGCAAGAAACTGAACATTATTTACAACATTATTACCTGTAATCCATAGAGTCATTTTATGTCATTGATTCATTAATTCATTCATTCATTTTCCATTTTTAGATGAACTATCTCTTTAAGGTACATTTCAGGGCAGCTAATAACACAGAATGTCTACAAATCTACAGTATACTATTATATTACACTCCGACTAAGCTAAATAATGTATCAGGTGCTCCAAACATCTCAAAAATACCATAAAATGCAGAGCTACTTTATGGAGGAAATAAATAAATAAATAAATAAAATAAAATAAATAAAAAAAAAAAAAAAATATTGTGTGTCCCCTTAATCAACTAATCTTAAACTTAAATTCTTGATGATACAGAAGTAGTGACAAATCTTTTCTCCAGTATTGTTACTAAGTATAGTTATAGTTGTAGAATAATTAATATATATATAGAGAGAGAGAGAGAGAGAGAGAGAGAGAGAGAGAGAGAGAGAGAGAGAGAGAGAGAGAGAGAGACATAGAGAGAGAGCAGTATAGTTATTATAACTAAGAGTTATTTTATTATTTAGTATTTTAGTATACTATTATGGTTTTTATTATTATTTTGAATTAGTTTTTTTTATTATTATTTGAGGATAAATTGTTCATGATCAATAACATGCATTATTTAGAAAATAGTTAGTGTGTTCCACAAATAAATAAAGAAATAAATAAAAGTTACAGCATAGGAGTGTTGAAAAACATGAGAGTGAACTATAAATGAACTCAAGTGAACTGAAGTTACCTAAAATCACCTTTTCCAAAACTGCACATACAAGCTTTGCTGGAACTGCTGCAAATGACAGAATAAACGACAAACATTTGCATAAATAGCTTATCTTTTAATTACAGACTTGAGGGTCTTGAATCATGCCCTGAAATTATGCTTTTGTGCGAGAAGCCTCTTTTCTTTGATTGGAAACGGCATACCGATAATATAATAATAGAAACGCTTATATGCAAATCATTTATGCATCAAGATATCATAGCGGTTTTCATCTTAAAAGGGCCCTTCTGTTTGATGAGCAGACCTCATTTCCAGTCCATCCAAAATCCAGCCGGTGATGAGTCACATTCAGAAATGGATCATTTCTTTGGATCCCACAGAAATTGCAATGTCATCGCAGAGAGCGTGACCTGTTTGATGCAACCGAGTTAATACGATTAGATGAAGCACGGCAAAGAATCTAACTTTATTAACCAACACTCACTTTTTGATGTCACAAATTGTTCTTGTTCTGGCAGCTTTCATTCACCTTCATGACATTCGCTGCTTTTGTTCCTTACTGAGAAATCATTCACAGCTTCATAACTCTTATCTAAAATGACTGTATGGCTTTTTTTTTTTTTTACATTCAAAACCACAAAAAGATTCATTTCTTTTGTGCTGTCCTTCTGCAGGTTTCACTGTGTTTTTCTGTCCCTCTCTTCCGTCTCTTACTGGCCCCTGGGGGCCGATGTCCTCTTTAACGGAGCAGCTTTTGCTCAAACAACAATAACTTCCATCTGCAATCATAAAAACATCTTAATCACAAAGTATTATTTAAACCCCTTCCCAACAGCAGTCCAGCCACTTTGTAGTACACAGGGAAATGTCAGTGCAATGCAGTGGTTGCTAAGCATCGATGAGTGCCATTTAAAGATACTATGACAATCGAAAGTGCATTCACAATGAAGAATATCTGTAGAATTGTGCCAAGTGAGCGCATATTGCTGTCCTTCCTACATACAGTATAATTACCTCCTTTGTCATCCTGAATTCATCACTATATGGAATGACTTCAATGCAAAGTATTCAGAAGCAGGAACGGAACGGATTCCAAATCTCTGAATCTCGCCCACGCGCTCATCATTTACATTTCTTTTCTGTGCCGACGTGGAAGATGTTGTCTGAACTGCTCTGCGTCTTTTATTATAATCATCAAAATGAGAGCTGGCAGAGGCGCATTCCATTTAATGCAAATCTTCATTCTCTGGGTGCCACCATGCACTATTTCCTATCACGTCCCCTTTTAGTTTTAGAGAGGGAGATGTAGCATGTGGGATATAGCGCAGGGAGTGCCTGTTTTTCAGTAGTATCCCAGATTGACCTTGTGTATAATACAAGACAGCATGCATTAATGGATGCTAGGTCATTTTTCCACTTAGAAAGAGAAACCATCGGTGTGAAAAATGTTAGGTAGTGCCAATTATGGCACACAAGTGTTAGAATAACTATGCTTTCAGTCATTTCAAATGCACATTTATTTAGCCAGTAGATACCCTGAGTTGTGCATTTGAGTAAGTCTACCAGACCTTATGTACTCTATATTTAATGAAGATTTTTTTTTTTTTTTTTTTTTTAAATAGAAACTATTACTTTTAAGCTTAAAATGCATGCAATGCTTTACTATAAAGTTTTGAAGAACAGACTCGTCGCTTTTTTTTAACCTATTACCTTTTTAAAATGGGAAAAAAGGTTGGAAAACCGTCTGTGAAACGCTTTGTAGTGCTTTCAAAGTGAAATTTAAAGCGTGTTTAGTTTTATCCAAAACAGATTAACATGAATTTATCCAAAACAGATTAGCGTAATTACAATTGTTGTAGCGCGTATTGCAGAAGTTTAGAAATTAAATGTCCGTACTAAATGGAACTAAAAGCTTAATGCTCATGTTTGACAATATCTACATTAAACCAAACAAAAGCAAACATGAGATAATGCACTGGCTGAAACAACCATATCATTTTAGTTTGTTTCTACAAGACTTTGAGCTCTTCTATCATGATTTGGACCCTTGGGCTCGTAAGTGCAGTGCTGTACCGGGTGCGCTACCGAGCAAACTTACCACATCAGAAAAGTCAAAGATATAGAGCTTGTTATGTGATGCAAAATCAAAATGTATTAATGAGAAACACACAAAAATAAATCTTTATTCATTAATATTCTGCCCCTATTATCATAATTTGTGTTAGGGTTGTTGGTGTTCTAATGCCTCTAGTGTTTGTTTCAGCTGGGAAAAGCAGTGAATTGTATGTATAGGTATATTTTTGGACTATTTCAGTAGATGCATTCTTTTACAATAAATCTATGTTTCACATTTTACAATGAAGATCATCATTTTTTAATTAGTTTTTGAATGTTTTCTTCTGCACATTTCTTGGGTCGAGAAAATGTCGCAAGTGAACATGGAAGACATCAATTTAGATATGCTCTTCATGTGATTAGTTTCACATTGTTGGAGTTTTGAAAGTTTTGAATCCAATTAACTTTCAAAATATGGACAAAAACAGCTGCAGCGTTCCTCAAAACAATGTGCGCAGAAGAAAGCAAGTCATGTTTGGAAGAACATGAACTGACTGAATTTTAATTTGTGGATGAATTATCCATTTAATGACTGGCATTATAAAAGGTTATTAGTGGCCATCGAGATCTTGGCAGGGCCACGCAAACTATATTGCACCTGAAACCTTGGACCTTAGGCAAAAATAACATATGTGATGTGCTGCCTTCAAGGCTGTTGTGGAAAGCCCAGGAGTTTTTATTTGCTGAATCACTGGGATGCTGCTCTTGAAGGTCAGTGAATCCTGGGTCAGCGCAAGAGTCACTCGAAGCAGCCGGCTGTATTTCGGGAAAGGCTAACTTTCATTTCAGTGGTTTCCAAGGTGAAACGTCCCTCCGAACCGAGCTCTGGGCCTCTGGGCTATAGGTGAGAAAAGGATTAAATGGAGAACACAGTGTGAATGGAGCATCGTGGGAACTCATGCACCATCGTGACGAGTCGTTAGTTTCCCATGGACCATCTTCAGCTGACGTGGAATCAATGCGTTTTTCGAGATCAATATGCGACCTATATGTTAATTGCAGGCTGATAATTAATTTCAACCAAACCATTGGAAATGAATAAAAATCAATCCTTGGATGAAAATGAAGAGGCCTCTGTGCATTTGGTTTCAATAAACAAACCACCAAGCTCAACAGGGATCTAATTGCATCTAGGCACTTTTCCAGAAATTCCCTCACCACGGATGGCTTATTTTGACTCAGAGTTGGCCTCAAAATCATTGCGTATGGGTCATGCTAATGAGCCAGTCTTTTTATTGAAACTTTATTTTACTTTTGAGTACTAAATAACCAGTAAACAAGCTGAAACTAAAAACATTTGTAGTCCCTGTGACTCTAGTTCAAACAGCTGTATATCTACAATTTTCCATCCAATGTTCACTCAGAAACTGCTAGTAAATTTCACAAACAATTATAAAGAAATGGCAAGTAATACACTGAATTAAACATGACATTTTGAGGCAGTAATTCCTGGTTTGGAGAAGTTCCAATCAAAAAGACTGAAACTAATCATTTCAGATCATAAACTGGTATTTGTAAAGCATGGTATTTTAACGTGACATGGTACAACAAGAGCTCTTTTCAGTCGCTGCATTTTTTCCTCCTGATTATTGCTTTTTTTGTTTTTTTTTTTACTTTGCTGTAAAGACAATATATACTGCATATAAGTTTTAATTTACAATATTGTCACGGACGTGCTGGATAGATGAGTCGAGAGACGAGATACGATACAAATAACAATTTAATATAACTCTTAGTAGGAACAGGCAGGAACAGGCAGGAACAGAACGATAATCCACACACATCCAAATAACGTCATGGACCGACAGCAAACTCAAAACACAAGCAGACTTATAAAGGGTGGTGATTAAGACACAGACAGGTGTAGTAAATAAACTAATCAGGACAAAATGAGGACAGGAAGAACCAAATATGGGCACAATGGGAAAAACAAACATAAACAGTCCAAACGGCACACAGAACTCTGACAAATATATACACATGTATAATTCGCTGAATGCAGTAAGTTTTTCTCCTTAAATCATCACATCTTTTTCCAGTTTTGTTTTCACACGAATGCTTTCAAATTCTCTTTAACATCTGATCCTTGTTAGCAGTGTGAATCTTTCTAAAGCAGGTAAATACAATGATTGTTATCTGTCAAAATAATGGAAATCAATTAAATATTATCACTGTTAATAAATATGTTTGATTAAGGTAATGTGTGCTACATAATACAGACATATATTACAGTAATATTTAACATCTGCTATAGAAGAGTTTTGGGGGTAATTAATGGTCTGTTGCAGTAATTTGTTAATACTTTTTAATTTCCTTTTAATGTTGGATGGTTGAAGGGTGAGTAGAATAATGAAACCTCATTGTTTTCGTGTCTGAAAAATTCTTATTATTGTGATCATAAAGCACATCTTTCACTGTTTACTCCCACAGAAGTAATTACTCCCATGATTTGTGCAACGCATCATGGGACGTAGGAAAAAGGTGCATTTTCTTGTTAAATGGACTCCAAAACCCTAAATAAGTCACATACATCGAGCTCCACTAATGCTTTCCCCGTGTCCTTCAGCATCAAAACCCAGGGCTTGCAGACACTCATTAGGTCTGTTATTTTCTTGATTGTATCCTGCCCGCTCACCACTTCCCCTCGACTACAATTCACAGCCCACCCGGCCCTTCAAGTGCTGGGACAAGAGCCACTCGTGCGTCCATGGCATGGCCAGTCATTTCATTTCCTTCTGGTTCAGCACATGTTGTTCCTCGGCGCAAGCTCACTTCCTGATGATAAGAGGACCCTGAAAACCACCAAGAGCTATTTAAGTCCCCTTGAGAGAAAATCGTCCATAAGGAGATCTCTCTACGATCATAGAAACTTGTTTATATGTGCTGGTAACAGCATGATGAAACAAGATAATGACTTGTAATATTATACCACGCAAAAACAACTCTGCTCTTGTCTTAGTGCTTCTAAACATTAGACTCTGAAAACATTTATGCAGCCCAATGACAACAGCAGAGATATAATGTGACCTTAAAGTGGAGTCAGAAAGTTTGCAATTATGAGAACGAGAACATTAATGACTGAGCAAAGTCATATTTACAAGTGGGAAGCTTTTAGATTTCAGATGATAAATGATAAGCGGAGTTGTGACTTTGAAGAGGGCGTGTTGATTTGAAACATGGCAGAAATCTGATCTGTAATATAAATGATATCATATTATATATCTAGAATCTACAGAGATCAATGAGTAGAAAACTGCTGTGCATTATAATAAAAATGGGTTTGCAAATTACTTTAATCGTGCATGATGTATTTCAGTTATTTTAAAGGTGTGATTCAGAAAAGCTTCATGTGGCAAATAAATAAATAAATAAATACACTGGACCACAAAACCAGTTATAAGGGAAATTGGGATTTATACATCATCAGAAAGCTGAATAATTTGCTAGGATACGACAATAGTTGGCTGAGATACAACTATTTGAAAATCTGGAATCTAAGGATGCCAAAAAAAAAAAAATAAAAAAAAAAAATACCGAGAAAAATAAATACTGAGAAAATCATCTTTAAAGTTGTACAAATGAAGTTCTTAGGAATGCATATTACTTATATATATATATATATATATATATATATATATATATATATATATACACACACACACACACACACACACAGATTTTACAGATTTTCACACAAGTTTTGAAAATTTACAAAGAGAACCCAATTAAACAAATGAGAGAAAAATATATACTTTGTCATTTATTATGAAACATGATCCAGCATAAAATATTTGTGAGTTGCAAAAGTATGTGAATCTCCAGGATCAGCAGTTTATTTGAAGGTGAAATTAGAGTGTTCAGAAGTGTTTTCAGTCAATAGGATGACAATTAGGTGTCAGTTTATGCCCTGTTTTATTTAAAGAACGGGGATCTATTAAAGTCTCATCATGTTTGTGAAAGTAAATCATGGCACAAACAAAGGAGATCTCTGAGGACCTCAGAAAAAAAAGAGTTGTTGTTGCTCATCAGGCTGGAAAAGGTTATAAAACCATCTCTAAAGAGTTTAGACTTGACAAATCCACAGTCAGACAGATTGTGTACAAATGGAAGAAATTCTAGACCACAGTTACCCTCCCCAGAAGCGATCGACCAGCAAAGATCACTTCAAAGCACAATGTATAATAGTTTCCGAGGTTGCAAGGAAACCCCAGGATAACTTCTAAGCAACTAAAGGCCTTTCTCACATTGGATAATGTTGAAGTTCATGAGTCCATCATCAGGAGAACAATGAACAACCATGGTGTGCATGGCAGGGTTGCAAGGTGAAAGCCTCCAAAAAACACTGCTGCCTGTCTGGAGTTTGATAAAGATCATGTGGACAAGTCAGAAGGCTATTGGAGAAATGTTTTGTAGACGGATGAGACCAAAATATAATTTTTGGTTTAAATAAAAAGTGTTATGTTTGGAGAAAGAAAAACACTGCATTCCAGCATAAGAAGAACCCTATTCCATCTGTGAAACATAATGGTGGTAGTATCATGGTTTGGGCCTGTTTTGCTGCATTGATGGAACAATAAATTCTGAATAAATTAAATCTGAATAAATTCTGAATTATACCAGCAAATTCTAAAGGAGAATGTCAGGACATCTGTCCATGAACTACAATCTAAAGAGAAAGTGGGTCATGCAGCAAGACAACGACCCCAAGTGCACAAGTCATTCTACCAAAAAATGGTTAAACAAGAACAAAGGTAAAATGCAAACTGCAAAGGTAATGCAAAGTCCAGACCTTAATCCAATTAAAATGTTGTGGAAGGACCTAAAGTAAGCAGTTCTTAGGAGGAAACCCACCAACATCACAGGGTTCAAGTGTTTCTGTACTAAAGAATGGGCTAAAATTCCTACAAGTCGATGTGCAGGACTGATCAGCAGTTCAAAAAGGGGTCACATCAGATACTGAAAGCAAAGATTCACATAGTTTTGCACCTCGCAAATATTTAACACTGGATCATTTTTCTCAACAATTATTATTTTTTTCATCCATCCATCCAACCAACCAACCAACTTAACGTTTTGTTCAGTTTTTAAAGCTGGAGTCATGTCACTTATCTGTACATGCTGTTTTTTTGTTTTTTTTTGCCAATTTCTTATTGATTTACATCAGTTTGTGCCAAATTACCAAAGAGTTTGGATGTGTGCCCTTGGACTTCAAACATGATATATGTAGCATTTTCTCCAACCTATTAAACACTAAACTAATTATTTTGCTATCCTAACTATACATAAATTTGCGTATGGTTGAAATATGATTAGATGCATTAAATGCATTATTTGCATTTAGTATGTTTTTTTTTTTCCCCTGCTGTCCGTGATCCACAACAGAATCAAATCAGTATAGACCTGTGTTACACCAGTTGTAAACTGCTCTACATTTCAATATATTCAGTACTTCCATTTCTTTCCAACTATCACGACACTCAACAGACACCCGGGTAGGTTGTCTGCCTCTAAAATAACTGGCAGGTCAGACCCTAGGGGCACATGAAACGTCCGAGCCGACTGGAGACACACATATCTGGTGTTAAGCTGTGTTTGATATTCTCAGCTTTCCCTCAGAAATCCTCTTGTCTTTGCTACTTCAGCAATGGGAAGCCAGAGCCCTCGTTAAAGTTTAATGAACGAACGAGGCAACACGCGTATCACCTTGAGCTGTGCCACTCTCATTCAGGCGTCAAACGGCTGTCGAGCCGGTGAGGAAAGGCGTATCAAAAAGCCCAGAGTCGTTCGAGCCCTCAGCTGTTCTCAGAACAGCTCTATGAAGTCTACAGCAGCAGGCTTGAAGAACCTTCCTCAAATTTAAAATTCAATCACTGAACTAGGGAAGTCATGAACTCCAGAGCCTAAAGAGAGACGACATTTGAGAAGAATTTTGATTTATTGTATTGTATAAAAATTCCAAAACAAAAGTGCCAAATGTTGATCAGAATTACAGTGAAAATAGTAATATTGTGAAATATTATTATGGTTTTAAATAGCTGTTTTCTATGTGAATATGTGTTAAACTGTAATTGATTGCTGTAATCAAATCTGAATTTTCAGCATCATTACTCCAGTCTTCAGTGTCACATGATCCTTCAGAAATCATTTGCTGCTCAACAAACATTTCTGATTATTATCAATGTTGAAAACAGCTGTGCTGCCCAATATTTTTGTGGTAACCAAATAGAAAGTTCAAAAGAGCAGCATTTATTTGAAATACAAATCTTTTGTACCATTATAGATGTCTTTACTGTCATTTTTAATCAACTTAATGCATCACTGATGAATAAAAAATATACATTTTCTTACTGACCCCAAAAGTTTAAAACTGTATATATATAGTTATTGCCTTCAGTTGCACTCGAGTCAGTAGCATATCGCTGCCTCACCTGCTTATATTTCTTTGAACCAATCTGGTTTTCATTTGCAAGTGTCTCTTCCCATCCTGAATTGCATAGGAAGTGATTGTGAAGGCGTAGTCTTTGTGTGTGTGTGTATGTGTGTGTTTAAGCCCATTGATTTAAGAACGTCTGATTAAGCCTCATCAGCCACATCAACAAAATGAACAACACATCAGCATTATATAATCAAGTGCAGCGTGATCTGACTTATCCACTAATCAAGACGTCAGATGGCATTCAGTTTTTTCCTCAATTAAATGTGTAGCTTGTTTACTGCCTTTTTTATGTGTTATTCCATAATAGGGGTCAAGATAACTGTAATATGTTGTATATAAAACATGCTTTAAATATAATGAAGAACATCTTGACTGATTATGTACCGCCAAACAGAGGCTGGGTTTAGGGTCTAAAAACTGTGCAAGCACAGACAAGCAATTGTTAGTCTCTTTTTGGTTTCTGTTAAATCAAAATATAGTTGTTAATTTAATGGAACTTGATCAATCATATTGGAAATACTTTCAGAAGTCCTTTGGCTAAATTGTATCAGTGTTTCATCAGAATCTCTGCAGTAATTGGGATTCCATTGAGGACCGATGATATTTCTTATAAAGTGTTATAAAGCATATAAACGTCTCTAGGGATAAATTACATTTAGTGGGCCATTAGGTGGTCTTCATTCATCTGACCTAAGAAAGATGCTGACCTACACTATTATTGAGCTTTTGAGATTATATTGAAAGTTAAAGTGAGTGTTTTAGCATTTATTATTTGTATATAATAATATCAGAAAAGCAGTGTCAACCACTGTCTCATCAAAGCTGAAAGCTGGTTTTGACTCATTAGCTGATCAAAATATTTTAGTAAAAGGATTTTACTCTCATCAGATAATTAGGAATTCCATTTTAGGAAATATTTTTGCTTAAACACATATTTTTGTTTTTTAAAGTTAACTAAAATGGAAATTAAAATTAATCAAAAAATGTTACAAAAAAAATGTTAGTTGAAAAAAAAAAGTTTTATTTATTTATTTTAATTTTTGGGTAGTTGACAAGCAAACAGTTCTCATTTTTATTCAGTTCAACTTGATGTACTGAAATAACTAAAGCTAAAACTGGGGAAAATAAATAAATAAATATAAAGTATATACAATTTTTCTTTTAAAAAAGGCAGAAAAATAACAAAAATTACCAAAATTAATTTTCATTTTAACTGTAGTCAATACAGTTAAAATGAAAATATAAAATTAAAAACCAAATATAAAACCAAACATACTGTAACGCCACGCCAGCAGAGGGAGCCCTTGCTCATGGACTCTCTGTTACCGCTCCCTCTGCTGCTTCATTGGTTACTTCCTGTTTGGTGGCCATATAAGGAGGCCTAAACCAAACAAGCCCTGCGAAGTATTGTTTTGCTGTGTGGACTCTACTAAGCGTTTATCCTGTTTCATTGCCTTGTTTTGTTTTGCCACGGTTTTATTTCTTGTCATTGTTTTGCCTTGCTTTTTACCGTAGTTCTGTCTAGTTCATTGCCATAGTTTTTGCCTAGTTTCATAGCCTTGTTCATTTGTCACTTTGGACTGCTCTCTCTTGGATTTTGACCTTCTGCCTGTTTATTTGGATTCGTCTTTTGTCTTGCCTACGTGTTACTGTTTTGTTTGAATATCGACTCTGCCTGTCTCGACTACGATCTGTTTAATAAAGCTCGCATCTGGATCTTACACGCTTCCCTGGAGTCCCGTTACACATACCAAATATACCAAACATACCAAATATAAAAAAATAAAATAAATAAAACAAAAACGCCCAAAAAAAAAAAAAGTTCAGAACAAAACGTTATCAGGTCAGTTACAATATGCAGTAGTGTTGTTTTGTTCCTGAAAAATTCAGTGTTTTAAACAAATCAGTTCAAGTCATTCAAGTCCATAAATGAAACAAATTGGAAAAATTGGACAAATTGGTTAAGTGCATAATTCAGTGCCACGCTTTATAACAACTACTACAGATTCTACTGTCCCGATGTCAAAGAGTCACGCTGACTCCAGTGTGTTTATGTGTTGTGCTGTAATCAACAGCAATTACAGCTATCTCCTGATAACACTTACTTTCAGCTCATTGTCTTATCTTTGTCTCAGTCACGGGTGGTTTCGCTGAGGAAGACAGCACTGGTGATTTATCTTGTAATTGATTGATCTGCAAATCGTACATGTGGAACTAGATAACTCTGCATTGAACTGTTCGGATGACTCAGAAAGTGTTCGCAGCAGACAGGCGTCTGGAAAAAGCAACACCTCAATGGAATTTTATCAGCGTTTTTCAGGTTGTTTGCCTTTTTACAGTGTCATTCAAGCAACCTTGATTAATGAGGCTGTGCAGTGGCTTTGTGTGCAGTCTTATTAAAACATTTGCCTCCCAGCTATGTTATCACCACCCCTTGAATTACTGATTCAATTAAATACCTTGTTCAACATGAAACATTAAGCAGTGTCAAGTGAGCTGTATGTTCAAGAGCGTGTTTGATAGCTCGAGCTCAACTGGTGGTCGCCCAAATCGTCCAAAAGCTTGATGGACGCCTGAGCATTTTACTTTTTCATCGTCTGGAGGCAGCTGTGAGTAATGTCACATCAGTGCTTGAGAAAGACACAGCCAACTAAGTGAACCAGAACTTGATGGAATATGACTTGCTTGGAAAGCCGATCCAATTCAACTTCAACTGTCCAATTAGAGAAGTCAGTTGATGAAAAAGAGCCACAGGCACCATGTACCCAGGTTAAAGAAATAAAATCCCATGTGTCACAGTCACCAAAAAAAAAAAGACTTCACACTAACTATTTTTATCAACCGCTTATGCATGGAACTAAAAATGTTTTGCAGCCATACGATGGCGTAAAGCAAATGCGGCAGATTTGAAAGTAACAGAACATGATTTGAAATCTAGCATGTTTTACTGTATCTACCATGCACAAGTTTTCCTGTTCTGTTGGTTTAGTGTCCAAATAAATGAACCAGTCATGAGCATGGCGTTTCATTAACACACCAAATTAAATTTCCATTTATTTAGCATGCATGGAAATGAACACATGCAGCTTGTCTGTGAAACTCGAGACTCATTTCTTGTCTGAAAAATGCACCAGCTCATTTGAGAAAAGAAAATTCAATGGCTTGCTCTTACATCCGTAAAAATTGCAGGCAATAGCTTTTCTGATGAGCCGCGGAAGAGAACCACACTCAAGGACGTATAAGTTATTTGATTTTCACAGTGTAATGATGAACCAGAATTAAAAGTAATAGACTGACCCTCTTTTTTTACCATAATGACGCATTTACGAAGAACTTAAAAGGTGGAAAGAGGCGACACAGAGGTGAGAAGAAAATAAAAGCAACAAAATGAGAGTGAGGTTTGGAAACAAATAAAGTGGACTAGTCGATGGAGAAAAAAAAAATCCTGCCAGTTAAGCATCATGCAGACATGATAATTGCTATAATTTTTATTAACGAGATTTATGGCAGCTTTATAGAACATCATTTACATGTTGTTGTGCTGCGCGGATTTCATTGAAATCGATTTCATGGGCAATCATCTCTCAAACGGATTCCTAGTGATGGGTTGAAGACACACACACATATACGCATGCTACAAAACTGTACCTTTTTGTTTTATTTTAGTATTATTTAATTTTATATTTCAAAGTCAAATATTCAAAATAAATAAAGTTTTAAGGTTACGGTAAGTTCTGGGCTACTGGTTTGATCCGAAGTATGCCGAATGACCTCAGAAAATGAATTATTTCGGTCATTACTGTACCGTTTAGCAGGGCTCTCAACCTTAGGATGCTTCAGGAGAAGAGTTTTGGCAATTAGTGAACAGTAAGTCATTTTGGATTAAAGCGTCTGTTAAATGGCAAGTAGTTTGATGCAGTTTGATGCTATAGTTACACATTTCCTACTAATGAGGCTCAAGGGGTGCGTTCAATTCTCAAAGGCCTTTACAGATCGCAAAACGTAATTAATTTGTGACTAACAAGGTATGCATGAAAACTGCAAAAGATTGAGCAGATACTTAAATTAGACGTGAGTGACTTATTGTGTAAGTCTAGACGTTTAATTGCTGTGAATTTCTTGGATTAGCTTTAGTGCTGGCGCCCGTTTTCACCAGCGACATCTTACTTATTACCATAATCTAAGTTCATTTATGTGATGCAACTTTGACCAAATCTCTGAACTTTTCTGAACTTTTTTTTTTTTTTTTTTTGGCCTGGACTACTGTGTTGCTAGAATGCTTTCCCCAATGGTTTTTAAGCCTGCACCTGTTCTTCTTTTGGTTTGGGGTTAAAAAAAAAAAAGCCAGAGATTTCAGTATCCAAATTCTTCCAAGACCAAATTAAGTGAATTATGCTATACTCATTAATAATTTAGAAACATAAGATAAATATATGCCATTAAGAATAGGTTTACATTTCCAAAGTCACTTAGGTTTAATTCTGTGCATCCTTAAGCGATATTTTCTCAGCTTGGTTGACAGCATATTGTCCCAACTGTATATTTTAGCCTGCCAGAGAGCACAAATGTTTCTAAAACATCCACTTAAGAGCATGCCATCTTGAAAGCACTGCATTCTTTAGTTTGCATCAAATTATTTTCAGTCTTACATCATGCATAAGCTACAGCTGCCGAATGTTGTACTCTCAAAGACACATGGGCAAATGTCCAGATGAAAATTAACTCATTAAAGAGACACATGTGCTGTCTGGGTGAAGCAAATGTATTTCTGGGCAACTTGCATCTGCAGTTACTGCATTTTACAATGCTTTGGAGAAAATAAAATCAAGTGGCCAACACAAGAATGGAAGCAAGGGGTGAGAGTTCACTGTAGGCTCTAACTACTCTATTACAGGCTCAAAAACCATCTTTCTCTATGATCAACCAAACAGGTCTATGAATAATTACATAATTACGTTTTTATTTATGTTTTGCTTGTCAGTAAAAATTAGGAAAATAAATAAATAAATAAATAAATAAACAAATAAATAAATAAAGGATTATAAAGATTGCTGAAATGCACTGGGACTCTTATTTTGAAATATGTATGCTTTACTATTGTCTGCAACGTAGTCAAAGGGAGATCAGTATGCACTTATAAACACTGCTTAGAATCTGCTGTTAATTAATTATGAAAATCTGTTGGCATGAATATTATTTATTGATTGTGAACTGCTCTGAAACAGTGCTGCGTTTTGACTTTGAAATGTGCAGTACTTTTATTTATTGAAATTAGAGCTTTTTGAAGTTTAATATTATTAATAGGCTGTATTGTTGATTCCTGCTTTTCCATTCCAAAAATTAAGACATCTTAAATGCTAATTAAGATGTTTGTTATAGCCTAATATTTCAGATTTTTATAAAACTTTGTTTGCACACATGCTCCTAAATACAATTGCAATTGCAATTTTTAGTTGCAAATGTCTGTTTGCACTTTTCTGTCTTTTCAAATACACATTTGAAATTATGTAAAATTCATAAAAAAAAAAAAAAAAAAAAAAAAAAAAAAAACATTATATATATACATATTTTTATTTCATTTTATTAACGTAGATGTTTTGACAATGCACAATTCGATAATAATGACTGGATGAACTCTTATTTTCTCTGCATCAGTCAAGATTTTAACAGTGGGAACTAACACAAGTCAGTCATGTGGCTCATCAGCCTACTGTACAATCTGTACATGCATGTCATTTTCTGAAAATCCTAATAAGATTAGACATTAACTTTGATTCGCTAAATCAATTATGCAAATGAAATTTTGGCACAGTTAAGCCAGTGCAGTGCTGCTGGTTGTTACTGACATGACATTAGTGCAAACTAAACTCTGTGTGTAAACCACATCCAGATGATGAGAGCGAGACATGAGTGGTTTGGACGGTCAGTCTTATGAGATGTTTAAAGCGACTGTCTCGCCAACATGATAAATAATGCATGTTATTTGAAAATATTCATGTACTGTTATCCTTGAATTCTTTGGCACAATACAAGAATTCATTCAAATAAATTAAATGCAGAGAAATGGACATTACAACATGAGCAAGGTATTCACAACCTTGGTTAAAAGAAATATGCTATTGAATATACACCTGGTTTAAATAATATTTTTCTTTATAAAAGCATCCTTGCATGTAGGTAAATTATGCAAATGATATATTAACATTTAAAAAGCATTCTGATTAAAACGTGTGTGTGGAAGAAATGCGCTATAAGAAGTAAACATGCTGTTATGCAGAAAGTTGTGTTGTGTGTTTGTCTAAAATGCATCTATTCAACCTTCTGAAGTGTTCTACATGTAGAAACATGATATAAATGCATGCAGCAGTCCTTCTGTGAATCCTCCCGAAGAGAATAGATACGATAAATGTCAAAGTGTTCATCACAGATCTGCACCACTGCAATGAACAAGCCAGTCAAATACAAGACATTGCCATTTTTTTACAAGAATATAAAAGTAAGTATCATTATGTATTAGCATTTATAAATTATGTGTCTTTTATGTACACTGCCATTCAAAGGTTTGAGGTCAGTGAGAAGGTTTTTTGAAATAAACTAGTTCATCAAAGACACATTTAATTGATGAAAAGTGACAGTAAAGACATTTATATTTGTACAAAAGATTTCAATTTCAAATAAATGCTGTTCTTTTGAACTTTATATTCATCTGCAAATCCTGAAATATACAATGTGTAATGGTTTCCACAAAAATATTGTGCAGCACAACTGTTTTCAACATTGATACTAATCAAAAATGTTTGTTGAGCAGCAAATCAGCATATTAGAATGATTTCTGAAGGATCATGTGACGCTGAAGACTGGAGTAATGATGCGGAAAATTCAGCTGCGCATCACAGAAATAAATTACAGTTTAACAGATATTCACATAGAAAAAAAAATAAAAAAGCTATTTTAAATTGTAATAATATTAATAATTAATAATATATTACTGTTTTTATTGTATTTTTGATCAAATAAATGCAGCCTTGGTGAGCAGAACAGACGTCTTTCAAAAACATTTTAAAAAATTTTACTGAACTTTTGCTATTATCTATTCTTAGGGCCTAATTAAATAATCTACATGCATCTAAAAATTATTTTTTAGAGATCTAAATGATAGTATCATTATTCATTTATTTATGTATTTATTTTTGTATGTATGTATGTATGTATGTATGTATGTATGTATGTATTTATTTATTTATTTATTTATTTATTTATTTATTTATTTATTTATTTATTTATTTATGTTTGGGAATGTTATTTTAATGGCAATCAATTAATAGCTTTTTCTTGTGTCTTTAATGTTCCTGTTTTTTTTTTTTTTTTGTTTTGTTTTTTTATATATATATACATTTAATTAGGTTGGTTCATTAATGACATCATCATCATCATCATCAACCAGGAAGAGACAACATCTTGAAAGGAAAAAAGCACAAACGACAGATGAGTTTATGGAAGCCTGTTTCTGCGATGGATTAAAACAATGAGAAAAGGTAATTGAAACTTTTTTATCTCACAATTTGGACTTTATATCATCATATCAGAATTGTGAAATATAAACTCACGATTCAGTTTTTGAAAGATAAACACAATTCAGAAAGATAAACAAGTACACTCATAATAGCCAAAATATTAAATGTCATGGATGAATATTTACTAAGTAATCCACTGTTTTGTTTTCATCTGAGATTCAGAGCCAAATTACAGGAGGGTAGAAATGACTTCAGAAAGATGGCAGCATCATTTTATTTTTACACAGAGATTGGTACGTCTGTTAATGAAATCGGTGGGCTTCAGCAGTCTTTGATGCACTATGTTTTTATTTATTTATTTATTTATTTATTTATTTATTTATTTATTTATTTATTTATTTATTTATTTCTCTCCAAAGTTTGCATACATGTAACTCAAGAAATATTAAATATATCTTAATGTCCTTTTAGATACTGGATCTTAACAAACCTTCCTTTTGGTATCTGCATTTCTAGCGCCCTGTATGGTTTAGTTCCAGAAATACTGGAATCTCAATATGGCTCTAGCAGTAATTTGTTAAATTGTACACATTTCTAGTGGTCAAAAACCATATATGGATCACTGCATACAGATGATACTTTTTCTTCTTCTTCTTCTTTTAAAGAGGAATGTCAAAAGAACAAATAATCTAAAACTAGAAATGTATCATTTTCTTCTCTCAACTGCATTGAACATAGCTGAGTATCATAAACGTGTCTTGAGTGAGTGTCTTGATATATCAAAAAGTATTAAAGATATCTCAACATGATTTCAGATTCTAGTTCTTAATAAACTTTTGTATCAGAATTTTCATTTTTAAGGCCCTACATCATTCACTCCTGGAGATATCAGAATCCTAATGCAGCTCTATATTCAGATTAAGTAATACTGAGTAAAACGTTTAATGATCAAAAACCAAAAGTTGGTCACTTTGCATATCTGATATTGTATTTATCAATCAATCATTTAAAGAACATTTAAAGAATTAAAGAGCATTTAAAGAACAATGTCTGGAGAACAAATGATGTTGAAACTAGAAATGTTTCTTGTTTCCTTCGATCAAGACAATTCAGATTTCAAAAGGTTTATAGAGATTTAAAGACATTTCCAAACATCTTTGTTATAGATCTACAGTAGAAATGATTGATTGTGAAAACTGGTTTAATTTTCTTCTAGAATGAACTACGCAGTAAATAGTTCTGTCAGAATGAGCTCCGTGAGTCATTGGAGCACTAGTGTAGATCACTCTCCTGCGTTCAGTGAGTTGGAGTAGCTAATCGCGTTCAGCGCGTCAGGAGCATGAAGTATATGCCGCGGCACGTCGGGGGATTATCTCTGCTCCGACACACACACACACACACACACACACACACACACTTTAGTCTGACAGCAGTTACAGGTATCAGTCAGCTGCTGCAGTATGTTCTGTTGACGCAAACCCAAATTTGACACAAACTGATGTGGGTCCAAATCATCATTTGTGTCTTCCCACAACTGCTTGCATCACTAGATTGCTGTTTGACTTACTAAGTATAACGTTCAAACAAATTAGCCTGCGCAATAAGAGGCAAAGGCGCTCGGCGTGCGGCACACAAATTAGCATGCGTTTGCCTGGTGGCGATGCGAATGTATCATTAGCATAGCGGTCTGTGGGCAATGAGCTGCGCTCTAACAGACATGCTTTGATTTAAAAGGCAAATGTTCTGCAACACAAATACGACAGTGTCAAACAAATGCTTGCGTTAGATTATACTCTCGTGTTTACTGTACTCAGAGAATGAGGGTGTGTAGTGAACTGTGTGAAATGACAGCAGCACTGGTGATGAGTGGCACGCCGTCTAATTAGTGCACAGCTTGTCTACACCTGCCTGCGAGGTATTTTGGGGTCGTTCTTGTTGGTTGCAAACATCCAGATCCGGTCACAAAGTGAGAACATCCGCTCCAGGAGCAGGACGGTCCAATCCGATCACAACCTTATCTGAGTCCACACCTGGCTGCTAAATGCGATCTTGTTGGGAAACGGACAATATCTGGATACAAGATACACGGTAAATCGAGGCATCACATACAGCATCCAGATCCTGCTCTCCAAAAACTTTCTAAAGCTGAAATTGCAGAAAGACAGCTTAACAGCGGCACAGAGAGCGGCGTCTGCTTGACGTTGTTTATATGTATGGATGCTCCTGATTGTTTTCCTGATGAGCGTCTGCTCTAGAGGTCATCTAATTAAGATGCAGATTAATTTGTGATCCCCTGTAAAAGTAGGGTGAGCAGTGAGCAAGGACATTAATGTGGTAATGAACAGAGGTTGTGACTCCATGTAGTGATTTCTCGCCGCTCCCCGTGGAATACGGCAGGGGTGAAATGCCACTGTTGCTGTTTAATTCGCCAAAAGCTTTGTGGGTTATCTGAGGTGCTCACTGTTTGCTAATGGCACTGTCATCAATCTCAAAAGGCTATTCAGAAAAAGTTTTTCATTTTAATATTGATTAAATATTTAGTGTGTGTACACTAAATATTTAATACATTTTTAATCAAATTATATATATATATGTTTATTTATTTTGGATAATGTTTTATATAAGCAAAATGTTCAGGTTTTTTCTTTTCCTTAACCCTTTATTTATTTTTTATTTATTTATTTATTTATTTTTACCTAAACCTACTATGATTTATAGTATACTACATATATTTTATACAAAATATTTACTCCTATTTTACCTATTTATTTATTTATTTATTATAAATATTTAAGCTTTATTTTTTATAATTGATAATTATTGGTAAGTTCTGTACATTTAAAAGTCTAGATGAAAAAAAGTTTGAAAAAGTTCCTTATTCTCATCAAGGCCAGGTTTATTTGATAAGAAATACAGTAAAAACAGGAATACAGTGAAATAGTATGGCTTATAATATGATTAAAATTACTGTTTTCTATTTGAGTAAATTTTAACATGCAATTTATTTTTGAAAATGTCTTATAAATGTTGAAAACAGTTGTGCTCCTAAATATTTTTGTGGAAACTGTTTTATTTGAACTATTTTAAGTATTTAACTGTTTCATATTTCAGAATTCACAGATGAACAGAAAGTTCAATAGAACAACAATTATTTGAAATAGAAATCTTTTGTAACATTTTAAATGTATTTGATATATTTAAGGAATATTTTGTGGAATAAAAGTATTATATATATATATATATATATATATATATATATATATATATATATATATATATATATATATATATATATATATATAATATATATATATATATATTGTTTGCACAAGGAGTCTGACAACAGCCAGTGCTCCACACAGAGATCTGATCTCACCATCATCCAGTCTGTCTGGAATGACATGAAGAAACAGAACAAACTAAATCCAGAAACCGTGGCAACGTCTCCAAGATGCTTCAAGAAACCTACCTGCAAAGTACTGTTAAATGTTTTAGGCTCTTGTGTAAAAATGCTGTAAAATGAGGATGCTGTCAAAAATAATGCCATAAATAGATTTTATATATCAATTAACGTCTATTAACTAAATTAAATCAACATTTGGTAAACCATATTTGTGTTTAAAACAGCTTTTGCCCTAGGTACATTTGTGCATGAGTTTTCAGGTAGCTTTGCAGGTAGGTTTCTTAAAGCATCTTGGAGATGTTGCCACAGTTCTTCTGGATTTAGTCTGTCTCAGTTTGATCTGTTTCTTCATGTCATTCCAGACAGACTGGATGATGGTGAGATCAGATCTCTGTGTGGAGCACTGGCTGTTGTCAGACTCCTTGTGCAAACAAAAATCTCACTGGATTATTCCAATTAATGGCAAAATGAATGTTTAGAAATGTAAACTGATATTTCCTACTGACACATTACAGCAAAATATAGAAATAACTTAAAACCATTTTTTTGTTGGTGAAAATACTAGTGGCCTAAGACTTTTGCACAGTACTGTATATATATATATATAATTTTTTTTTTTACCCCAAACTTTTTTTGTATTATACAATATATATATACATCTCCCACAGATGTAAATATTCCAAAGGCGTTGCTGCAAAATTCAGAAGTGTTCATTCTGCCTTTGACCTACAGAGAAGGACTGCTGATTGTCATTCATATGCATGAAACAGCTGCTCAAACAGTCTTTTCAACCCCATGGTATATGTATATTTTATGTTACAGTCATTCAGATATCCCCAGAAGTGCTAGAATAAAGTCCATAGTTCATACAGTATCTGCACACTGATGTTTGCGGCACGGACTAAAAATAGAGTAAATCATCTTTGGAAACGAATCTAATGCCGGCTGTTTTGATGCCGCAGTGTTTTATTCACGTCAAACAAAGATTGCATTAGGTAACTAGATAGGGCACTCAAGGCTTTTCCCATTTCACTGTCAGTCATATTTGGGCAACAACAAGTAGACCGTCTATAGCTTATGAATATCCTTGCTTTGGCTGTCACACACCATTATGATGTGAACAAACATGGTTTATGTGTGAAAAGGTTAATTAAGATGAGGATTTTATGTGACACTGGCTATTGAGTTATTTATTTATTTACTCACTTCCTAAGTCTGTCTGTCAGTCAAATAGGATGCAGTAATATTCAAAGCACAGACTGTTGTTTTAAACAGAATGTTGTCAAAAAGGTTGAAATCCATAATGAAAGCTCAACACCAGGCAGCAAAATGACGCAGTTAGTTTCGAAGGTCAGAATAAAAGGAAAAGTTTAATGAAAAAATAACATACGGCAATCATAGGCAATCCTATCCAGACAGGATTAGATTTCTTTGACTTTTTTTTTTTTTTTTCTTTAGATTAAACCAAAAAAAGGTATGGCTGTGAATGTCAAATACGGTCTGATTGGCCCACAGGAACATGCACAAACCCTTCATTAACAGTCATGCTGATCTGTTAAAGTATAACGCTTTTAAGAATCTTCAGAAACAAATATAATATCTACTATGATACAGTGTGAAAAAAGAGAGATATTTAAACTTTATTTAAATTGATTTAAGGCTGACAAGTGATTGCAATTTTTTATTTTATTTTATTTTATTTTGTTTTATTTTATTTTTTTTATCTAATTAACTACACAATTCATTATTCAAATTAATCACAACTTAATTGCACAACAGTCTGGGCTAAGAAATTATTCCCCAAAATTGATTTTTGTGTTAGGTGACAAAAGCATTAGCAATATACAGTAATAATATATACAGTATAAACAAATAAAATGATACTCTAAATATGAAACTAAAACCACCAGTAGGCAAGAGACGGTCCTTATCAATAAGTCACTGAATCATTGACTCATTGATTCATTCAAAATCACAGATTCATTAAATACCGAATTAATGTTTGGTGTGTTTGGAAATATTTATGTTTGCGAAATTGAGCAAAAACCGATCATATTGACAGTATTGTGTCTAAAATGTAACACAATATTAACTTTTTGTTTATTTAACCCTTGTATAAATCAGTATGACATTTGCAATGATGCAAGTATATATATATATATATATATATATATATATATATATATATATATATATATATATATATATATATATATATATATATATTTATTTTATTTATTTTTTTTTTTTTGCCCTCATATCTTGAATTTTAGGCTCATATAAGTGCATTCTAACTTCATCACACTGCATCAGTATAAGATGACAGACAGCTCTGGACGGGGTGCTGCATTAAATCCATTAATCACTTTAATGTGTGATCCCCCCCACAATTATTCACACCAAATGAATGTGTTAAATCAACAGCCCTAACCTGAATAAAGCGGACATTGGTGAAAGATGCTTTTCACTGCAGAAAGCCAGTCAAACTCTGTCCTCTTGGATCTTACAAGACCTCCTTAACCAAACAATCCTGCTATGCTGAAGAAACAAGAAAGATACAAAGAGCGTTGTGTGAAGCACTAGAAAAATCTTCCTGCACACAGCAACACTTTTGTGCAATCAAAGGACTGGCAGAGAATAAGAAAATTGAATTTGCGTTTGCCGTGTGTATGTGGTTTCCATAACTGGAAACACACTTTAATGTCACCCAGGAAGAGAACAAGAAGCTAATATCAGGAGGAATATGAGGCTCGGTTTTAGATTTCTGTGTCACAACAACCTTGCAGTACAGCTGGAGGCCCAATTAAAAACTAATCAGAAAGTCTGTCAGGAGATGTTAATGGAACAACTCACTTCTCTCGCTTTCTGATGGACTGAAGAATTGTTATATGGTCAGGAGTGCAGTAAAGGCTAAGTCTGAGGAAACTTTTTTTTTTTTTTAAATAACAAAGACAAGATTGAAATTACAAAAAGAAAGATCATGACAATAATTTTAATTAAAATATAATACCACCAAAAAAAGGCCAAGAAATATATTAACATTACAAGATGTTAACAATGTGCCAATGTTTTTGTAAGAATAATGTGACCCTGGACCACAAAACCAGTCATAAGTCATACATTTTTAAATTGACTGAAAAAATAAGCTTTCTACTGATGTATGGTTTCTTAGGATATGACAATATTTGGCTGAGATACAATTTATTTGAAAATCTGGAATCTGAGGGTGCAATAAAATCTAAATATTGAGAAAATCACCTTTAAAGTTGTCCAAATGATGTTCTTAGCAATGCGTATTACTAATCAGAAATTAGGTTTTGATGTATTTACAGTAGGAAATTTACAAAATATCTCCATGGAGCATGATTTTAACTTAATAACCTAATGATTTCTGGCATTAAACAAAAAAAAAAAAAAAAAAACAACATATGTTTGGCTATTGCTACAAATATGCCCGTGCTACCTAAGACTCGTTTTATGGTCCAGGGTCCCATATTTTAAATTATGTGTTCACTACAGACCACCAACCACCAGCATTTATTTGATCAAAAATACTGTAAAAATTGTGAAATATTATTGAAATGTAAAATAGCTGTTCTCTGTGTGAATTTTCAGCATCATTACTCCAGTGTCACATGATCCTTCAGAAATCAGTCTAATATGCTGTTTTTCTGCTGAAGAAACATCTCTGATTATTATCGATGTTGAAAACAGTGTGATTCATTGTGTTTTTCAGGATTCTTTGATATATACTTCAAAACCCCAGATTTTCTCACTATAGTTTGTTTTTGTTGATAAATCATTTAAATATGGGTTTAAATGAGTTGTATGCATGAGAAAGTTTCATTTTTGCACTTTATCATCAACAAAAATATTTTCATTGACTGAAATGACATGCTATTTCAATTTCAAATGAATGATTATGATGAAATATGATGTCTGAATTTAAACTTTTTCCAAACACGATGACTAATAAACACTGCCATCCTTTGTGAGAAAAATTATATCCCTGTGACATAACAAATAAGATGATTTATCTTACTTTACTATATAAATCAGCATAGACTGAAAAGGCTCTGTCTCACATTCGTGATGGTTTTATGCCAAACTTGAGTCACGGATAAAACTAAAGGTCGGCTCCCCAAAAAAAACAAAAAAACAACTAGTGGCTTCATTCCTCTGTGTGGACGACACACACACCATTCCGTTCATCTTGCCTTAAACTGATACCCACAGTTTTCACTGTTAAATGACAGTTTAATACACTGCAATGTATCATCTGGTTTGTTTGGAGGAAAAGCACACAAACACGTCGGGTCACACGCGGGGCATCGCTTCAACTTTAAACAGAGCAACCCAGATGTCATACAAGCCTATTGCTTAGCATTTTACGCCTTCAAAACACAAATGCAAGCTGATTGGAGATTAGACATTGTGCTGGTGACACACTTCATCAAACGGTTTCCGAAATGAAGCCACACACACATTCAGCGCATTAAAAACTGATGCTCAGTGAAGGACTGGATGCAGTCTCACACTGAAAGCAATCATCCACAACTACTCCATCCGCTCCCTTTACTCTAATGACAGAAATCACAGAAGAATGTGGTAGAAAAGCTGCGGGCGTTTTGGACGCACTAGAGAGATTTGGCACATATTTCAGTCTCACGTCGCCTACGTGATTTTCTCTCCTACCGTACAGTCATCCAATAAAATGCAAACTGCTGACATGATGCTCAAAGTGCAGTTGCAGTTGCACAAAGTTGTATTTAATGGCAAAGGTCTCCGGATGCATTGCAAGCTGTGTTTAAGTCAGCCGATCTGACAGATGCACAAGAGTTGCCCAGGCAACAGAGGCGATGCCACAATCTCCAATACAGACCATAATAATAAAGCAGAAAATAATAGAAAATGCATGATATGACCCCTTTAAGGTGATGGATTTTTTTTTTTTTTTTTTTGCTTGTTTCTGAAGTCTGAATAGAAGGAAAAGCTTTGGTGCTCAAGCTTTGTGCAACTCTTTGACAGTGTTGCAGCAAAAATCACTTTCCCCCATGATTTTTTTAAAGAGGTTTTCATTGGAGACGTGTCAGTTGCTATAACTTTCAGTGCCAGTGCATGTTGTGTCACTGTGACATGCCCTTACTTTGAATGCCAACCCTCCAGTTAGCATCAAACACTTCGAGTCGCTTGGACCGAAGGTCAAGGATTGGCTGGTTTGCATCATGAACCGCTTCTGCCGTGATCGTTCTCGCCTGATGGCCATTAAAAAGGACAAAATAAACTCATTTGCAAGCAAAAGTGCTAATTCCTAATTATTTTCTAGAGGCTATTTTACCAGTGACAAACATTGAGCTTTCAAGGTTCTTAAAAGCATGAAATTGACTGACCCCAATATATTAATAAATAAATTTGTGGTCAGCAAGACTTTTAATCCTTTTATTTATCAAGGATGCAAGACATTTGAGATTCTATTTCAAATAAATGTTCTTTATTATGACAGTATGACAGTTTCCAAAAAAAAAATTGTGCAGCACAACTGTTTTCAACATTGATAATAATCATAAATGTTTGTTGAGCAGCAAATCAGCATATTAGAATGATTTCTGAAGGATCACTGAAGACTGGAGTAATGATGCTGAAAATTCTGTTTTGAACACAGAAATACATTTTAACAGATATTAACATAGAAAACAGATATTTGCAACTGTAATAATAATTGGGTTTTGTTTCATGTTCATGTTTTCATTTCTTTTATTTTGTATTTGATTTATGCTGTTTGTGTCTTGCTTCCATTGCCCTCTTGTGTTCCTGCCATTGGTTTCTCTGTTCAATGTGTCATGTTCTGATTGGCTGTCCTAGTCATGTGTGTTGTTTGCTCATTGGTTGGTTTGTGTCATGTGACCCTCAGTGTTTGCTATAAGTAGCCCTCATTTTTGTTCATGCCAAGTCTGTTCCAAGTCAAGTCTGCTAATGTCAAGTTTGTTCAAGTCAAGTCTCTTTGGATTTCACTGTAAATAAACTGCACTTGGGTTCATCCACATCTTGCCTTCAGTGGACTATTCATTACTTTCGCACAGTTTTTACAGTTTTTTTGTTTGTTTGTTTGTTTGTTTTTTTTGTTTTTTTTCAGCCTTGGTGAGCAGAAGAAACATTAAAGACTCTTAAGCATTAAAAAAAGAAAAATAATCAAAATGAGTCAATCAATCTGTCCTAAAACTGTATATATAATAGACAGACTTGCATGTACTTTTTGCCCAAATTAACTAATATATTTACAATGCACATAAGAGTTTTATTGTTTTTTTCTAGAAATAAAATAATAACATTTTTCTGTGTATTGGAGTCTTAGGAAAGCAATGTTAGCAATACCATTCATCTCAAAATGAGTGGGATCGCTTATGTTGCTTTCTTAAGACAATATAAACCCTTATTTAACCCTAAACAGACATAATCCAACATATTTAATGTTTTGCTGGAGGGTGAGGGCGTTTTTCATAATTTTGAATTGAATTTCCTGAATTTTGAGCCATCTCCATGACGCCTGACCTGTCTCAGCGGGTTATAAGCCCTGCTCTCCATCTTGAGTACGCTCGAATGAGATATGGTTTACAAGAAATCTGTCAGGCGTGCTGTAGTCATGTATTGAATTCCCCATGTCCAGCGCTGCACTGAGCGATGCAGAATGTATCGCTTTATTGGCCAAATATCATGAAATCATCACCTCCAAGGTCACCTGAGAGAAAAGCTGAGGTTTCTCTATTCTAATCTCACTGCACGAATAGCAATGAAGGAGTCTATGAATATTCTGAGCATGTATGGAAGTGTGTGTGTGTGTGTGTGTGTGTGTGTGTGTGTGTGTGTGTGTTCCTGCCTGGAGCCAATGATAGTTCCAGTGTGCCGAAGGGGAACAAATGATGATTTCACCTTTTTCTGAGGATGAAGTGAGCAGTGCTCTGATCAGATAAAAGACAGAACATCCTCCGAGTCGAGCTGCAGTGGCACCGTGGGATAAGTGACATTAAACAGGAAAGTTTAGGTCACCGGAGGCCAGGACGATGAATGGAAGGAAATACGGATGGATGGACGGATGAATAGATGGACAGGGAGATGAAGTGATGGGATTAAGCTCTGAGCTCACAGTTTGATAGCAGTCAATGATCAGCCGTGCTCACCTCTCTAATACCATTCTATTGCTGATCGTTAACATTCCCATTCAATCCACTAGATATGAACATGGAGACTCTTCATTGTAGTGACTGTCCTGAACTGATGTCAAAGGAGAAATGTCAATGTATTTCAGCCCTTCACAAAATCATGTACTAGGATACATAGTTACTACACTGTAATATAATGTAAATGTAATATAATGTATATAAATGTAATATAATATAAATATAAAACTGTAATATAATGAAAATGTAACATAAATGAAATGTACAGGCACTTTTCTACTAGGACATTATCCAGTTATTTTACAGGTGTTTACATTAACCCTAAAACACAATGCAAAGAAGTGCAAAATTTAAAATGCAGTATACTGTGCCATATATCTATATCCATTTACCTCTCTCTCTCTCTTTCTCTCTCTCTCTCTCTCTCTCTCTCTCTCTCTCTCTCTCTCTCTATATATATATATATATATATATTTGTTATGAAATATTTTATATGCTGTATTTGATTATAATACATTACTTTTTGAAAACCATCAGTCAAAAAAAAATAAATAAAATAAATAATAATAATAATAAAAATAAAAATAAAAATTATTTAGTAACATTAACTAACAATGAGCAAAAGATTTGTTGCAGTATTTATCTTCACTAATCTTGATCAGGTAACTAGTTCATGCCAGCTAAATCCATTAAATAATATTTTACAGATACAGCATTTGAATTTAATAATGTATTAGTAAATGCTGAAATTAGCAATAAGATGAATAAATGCTTTTGAAGTATTTTATGTTAATGAATGGAACCTTTTTGTAAAATGTTACTTTTTTGTATGTTTATATTTAATATTTATATTGAAAGAAGTCTCTTCTGCTTAGGAAAATAGCTGTTTCTGTGTGAATATCTGTTGAAATGTAGTTTATTGCTGTGATGCGCAGCTGAATTTTCAGCATCATTACTCCAGTCTTCAGTGTCACATGATCCTTCAGAAATCATTCTAATATGCTGATTTGCTGCTCAACAATCATTTCTGATTATTAGCAATGTTGAAAACAGCTGTGCTGCACAATATTTTCATGTAAATACATTTTATTATTTTGGCAAGAAATTTTGTGCAGTAAGTTCACTATATATCTTTCTGATAGTTGAAATATCTTCTTCTATATAACAGTTCTTTGTATTGGCTGATAAGAGTGTGATCTTAGAGTGATATCAGAATTCCAACAGCCGTTTCACCATCTGTATCACTCCGCTTGCCGAAGTTGCCGTATTTCTCACAGCGAGTGTTAAGGTAATTGCACACTGAGTCTGAAATTTTCATCCGAAATTTTTAAAAATAAATACGACCTCACATCGTGTCAATCACGTTTACACACTGCCTCGGAAACTTTCATCTGTCATAACAAAATTAAGATTAGGTTCGATTTTCTGCGTTTTCACATCCGTAGCAAGCCTCTTGATAGGAAAGGATGATGAAAATGGAAACAAAAAAAAAGAAAAAAGCATAGAAAAATTTCGGACTTAGTGTGCAATGATCTTTATGGTGGATGCCCAAGTCCACTATAATGTTAAAAATAATACTGTTTTGTGTCACGAAATGTGGTTTTAAGAGCTTCAGCATAGCCGAGAATGTACTAAAATCTGTTTGGATTTCAAATATGTGGTTTGTTAATAAAGATAACGTCTGTTTGAAAATGTGTGTCGATGTTTTCGGACATTTGAGCTCCAGAGCATCCGCGGCCGTTCAGTGCTCATGAAGCCACATGAGAGCACCTCGCCTTGGCCAGATCTCTGGGAATTTACCGCTGGCTCAGATGTTTCTGTAGTGGTTAAACATGAGATGTAATTCATTTTCAGTAGATCTAACAGACAATCTTTGGTCTCATTTATCCATTATTTGTTCCAGAGCAAATCGTTTTGGCAAAATCTCATCATGTTTATGCAAATTCAATGCTGTATATCAAAGTGCTGCCTGTTTTGACTGAATTTCCTCACAACTTTTATGATGGCTGTTGCTGTTTATTGAATATTATTATTCAATAAAAATATTTTATATAAATAATGGTAGTATTTAGTATTAGGAAATAGTGTGTGTTTTTTTTCGTGGTGGCAATTTTAGTTTCATTGTTCTGGTATTAGATGGTGACGAGACTCTTTTACGAGTCAGCAATAAGGACTTTTACATTTTTAAACAATACGCCGTTTTGAGCAAGGAAGTTATTTTTTCTTTCAAAATCAGCTTGTACGCAGCCAACAAATGCACAGAGCAGTGCTGTCATCAGGAATCACCCTTAACAGATGAAAGGATAGTATGAGCCTATTGGACATTGATTTATTGTGATATGAGATTGATCTGAAGAACGAATGCTGTATCAGATGCAGGTAATCAAGATCGCTTAGTCAATCTCTTTCTCTAACTTTCTAACTACTAAACATAACACACGGCTTTTAATACAGTAACATGCAATAAGCTTTCAATGCTTTCAACATTCCTTCGTTACTAGTTATATAATCACATTTTGGAATTAGTAATGAAGGCTTGGGCTCAGCTGTCATCCCTCAAAGATCGAGACAGCTTCCCGCGGCTAAAAAAAAAAAACTGTTTTTACATATTTAATAACTTTTGAACCACTAATCCAATGAATGCTTAAAAAAAGGACAGCAAAGCTGAGATTCTCTGCTTTTTTTGTCTCATTTGGATATTTAGAGGCTCCGTAGTGAACGTGATTACATCATCACATTTTGATCGCATTGATATATCAGAAGAAACCAATGTATTTCATTCCTCTGAGCCAAACAGGAATGATTGATTACGCTTAGTCCCACCCTTGTGACAAGATTAGTTCAAACCGTCATCTATTCAACAAATAAACAGGGACATTTGAACCACCAATTAGCATGTGAAAGTGAAAAGTAAAAGAAGTGAAAGTAAAGTGTGTTGTGCATGCATGAAAACAAATACAAAATAATACATTTGCATGACAGCACTCTCTGAAAAATCACAGAAAAACACACGATGAGCACTTTGACATAAAACAAACAAAAACAAGGGTGAAACAACAGTACATATCGGATAAGGCACTGGAATTTATGTTTTCACGTGGCTATGCGCTGTCCCAGTAAAATCGATTCCGACGTGAAATACAGTCAGCGAATCGATCCATTTGGCTGTTATATTAATTATTTGTATATAGTTTATAAAGATCATTTGTATGTTTTTCCCTAATTTTGTGTGTAGTTTGTGAATCATTTGCACTGTTTGTATATTTGTTTCCCAAGACCATTTGTGCATTTGTTTTCACTACTTGCTGCACTGTTTGTGTTTGTTGTTCATATTCTGATTGAAAATTATATTTCTCTGAAAAAAAAAAAAAACTCACTTTTTTTTTTTTTTTTAACTGTGTTTTGTTATTATGTAACACTGTTTCCATTTACTTCCTAAACATTTTCGAACACATCTATATTGTCAGTAAACTAAATAGACCTGTTTTTCACTGAAAAAGCGCCTATAATAATATTGTAATAAATGGCTATAACTCGCTTGGGGAATGTTATATGTAGACACAATTTTATTTGGAAGTGTAAAACACCCAAATACAACTTTTTAAAGAAAAAAATCCAAACTTCAGGTGTTTCTGTTTGAGTACACAGTAAAAAAAAAAAAAAAAAAAAAACTCTAATTGTTGCTTGTGATTTTCTTAAAATTTTGGAAATTCATTAATTCTAAGAGAAGACAAAAGGAAAATTTGGGACTTTAAAATAGCTAGACTGAAACTTCAGGTTCTCCTGTTTACAATGATAGCACTTGATGCTGACTGCTAGAATAGGTCTGAAAAAGAAACAAAGAAAAGAGCAGGCATGACAGGTGCCTGAAAATGCTCTAGGTCTTTAAGGGTTAAGCTGTCAAACTTTGATTTGAATCTGTGAGGGAAGGAAGTAGTTCTGCACAAAAGATTGTGTTTTTAAAGACACCCATTGTTATTTTGTTTGTGTATTTACACACTCATGCCGCCGAACTGTTGTTAAAATGCAATATCACACTCGTAGACGTGAGATATGGCTGTATATCAGCACGCTGTGATTACCTATGGCTGAGTCACAGCCGTGCCGATATACAGCCATATATCATGTCTATGAGTGTGATATTGCTTATATACTGCTTGTGACAGAACTGAGGTTAAATTCTGCACATTCTTTCATATATCTCTTCCACACTCTTCCAGAATAAGAATAAATAAATAAATAAAATACTGGAAGTTCTGATTGAAGGATAGTGAATGTATTTTTTGGCTGCAGGCATCTCTTGTGTACTGTATGACAATACAGTTGAGAGTGTCAATAAAATCAGATGTCTAATTGGCTTATGCATATGATTTGCATATGAATTGTTGCACTCAGTAATCAGGATTGTCAATTGAGGAATAAGCAGTGGTTTCATCATTCACACAAGCTTGACGCCTCTCGTGTATGTGTGTGTGTGTGTGTGTGTGTGTGTGTGTGTTTTCATTGCCTTTGTCATTTGTGTGATGTGAATCATATATTTATTGTTGCAGTATCGTGTCGCTGACGCTTCTCAGAGCTGTTTTGATTTGTCGCTATCAAACACACCACAACAAAACTGGTTTTATGTGCAACGTTTCCCTCTGGTTAAATATGAATATTCAGTATAGATACTGTTTGAATGAAAATGATACCTTTTAATAATATATGAGCAGTGTTTTGCATTACCCTCCAATTACTGCTGGATGATAAATTATGACACTTATTATGAAATCAGTTTTTCAGTTCACAGTGTTTTATCTTGTGCAGCTGTGAGGAGACAACAACAACATCTTCCAAAACTATTTGTCTGTTCACACTGAACATGAAACTTCTGTGCACATGAACACACACAAACATGTTGGTTTTTATGTTTTATGGGTTCATTTCATAGGCATAATGGTTTTTATACTGTACAAACTGTATTTTATACTGTATTTTTTGTCCCCTTACCCTAAACCTACCCCTCACACAAAACTACAGGCAATTTTAGATTTATACATACATGATTTTTCTACAGACAGACGAAAACTGTTTAAGGCCTTTAAACATGGGCCAAGAATGTGCTAAACCCTGTGTTGTCCTCTTTCTTTGTTTATTTGCTGCTGAATCGAGTACTTTCCCAGCTTCTCTTACCATCAGGGTTTTGTTTGATACCAACTTCTGTTGCTGCAGGTGCTGAGAGCCACAGCGCTTGCCAAAGCCTTACAGCTACAAACATTTCTCCACACTGAACATTCATCAGAAACAGGGCTTTCTTGCCATAATGTATGAGTATTAAGTCAAAACCAATATTGTAAAAACTAGAAACAAAAGATTCTGTTTGGTTTACAGGGCCTGAATTTAAAACTGCATTACAGAACAAAAAAAAAAAAAAAAGCTAAATAATATGTTTAGATGACCTAAGTGTTGGTAACTCATTTGCCGAAGCCCAAAGGGAGCCCGTATTAAATATATAAAATGTAATATTTAATAGTAATATTTAGTCATATCCAAAATATCAATTCTTAAAATATTTTAGTTTAAAAACTCCACCAAATCCATAAATCCAGCACTGAAGAGACACAAAATATTGTCTTCATCTTATTGATTGATTTGGTTGATCAATAGATTAGTAATTAAGTAATTGAGTATTGAGTAAACAGTTGCAGTCAAAGTGAATCATTGTCAGATGCACACTCAATTTAGCACATTCATTACAGGTCATAATTTTAAACATATAAAACAAATATAACTGTTCATTGTTTTACTTTTTTTTTTTTTTTTTTTATAAAACTGAAATTGAAAAAAAAAGTTACTTTTAAAAGTAATGCATTACAATATTGAGTTAAAAAGTAACTAATTACGTTAGTTACTTTTTATGGAAAGTAATGTATTACTTTACTTTTGCGTTACTTTTTAAATCTGGGCAGGGCTTGTTTATTTGTTTTTATTATTTTATATATATATATATATATATATATATATATATATATATATATATATATATATATATATATATATATATATATATATATATATATTTATTTATTTAAAATTTAGGGGAAATCAAATTGCTTTTTTTCTAATAAATTATTTAAAAAAAATATAGGACTAGATTAATATTTCACTGTGAAAATAAATAATATTCTATTTTGATTAATTAATTTATTATTTATTTACGTTTAGGGGAAATAAAATAGCATATAATAATATAACATATAATAATGATGATGATGATGATGATGATGATGAGCACAGTGCCAAGCTTCACTGCACATACTTAATCATTTAAATCATCTTTGCAATTCGATCATTGCATTAAACCATGTCACGATTTCGGTTTTGTTTTGATTAAACGTGCAGCCCTACCTTAAGTTTGCAAAATTGTTCTTGCTTCAGTTGAAATCTTGATTCAGTTGATTCAGTAATTGCTCTGACAGAATGTGTTGTTCAATGATTCATCAAACTGATTCAGACCAATAACTCTTGAAAGAACCTGCTCATTCGTTCATGAATGTTTGTATTTTTAGTCTTTTCATCTAATCAAATTAAAATCAGACTGCAGGCTCGAAAACTCGAAAAAACAATTTCGTTTGACGCTGTCAATTAGCAATCAGTAAACACTAGCAATCAGCAAACACAAGCAACCTGACGTGTGGCGACAGGCAGAGCTCTTGTACGAGATCCATCACATTAAAAACTGTATATCGCAGGCCCTGTTGTTTGCAAGACATCCCTCCTTTCCACCGCAGAGAACGATGTTTCGTTCCAACTCATCAAGAATCCATTTCCTGACTTCCTCAGACTTTGGTGAAACAGCTGGGCGTCTACAGCACCTTACCAGTTTCTGATAAACCGTGTAAATGACCCACTCCTTCAGAATGGAAATACCTTCGTTTCACCAGTTTTGCTCATTGCTTTACAGTGAGAGGCCAAGTAGGAAAGAAAATCGTGAGCGAAGTGATAGATTCCTGGAGTCAGTGAAATTCACGGCTGCGGTTTCCCATCCATCATGTGGGAAATGCGAGGGGAAAGGTGGTTATAAAAAGCCCTCAAAACACAACGCTCCTGTCCCGCCCTAGTGTAAGCAAAGAGGGAAGTAACATCATTTACAAGGAGAGCAGAGAGGGAAACACAACAAGTATTGCAGGGAAACCCATTTAGCATGTCTCTGTTTGACGGCACAGGCCTGGAGCTTCAGAATGGGTCTTTTATGGGAAATCCATACAAGACGCAGCAGCAGCTTTTGGAGACGAGTCCCCAACGCTAATCGAGAGCCGCTCTCCGTCCTCTGGTGTTTTGGGGAATCGGTTAACGCACACCCTTGATTTTGAGTCGGAGGTGTTTCCGGATCTTCAAAGGGCAAAAGCATGTCAGTTTGAGAGGTGAGAACAACTCGGAGCACTGAAATATTCAGTTCGCTCTGCTTAAACTTGTCAAGCCCACAGACAGAACCTCGGTGATTAATTCTTCATATTCCAGATGACTGCAGTCTTACAAAGGAACTGGCAGATGAATAACAAGTAGGGTTTCTCAGACTTCCTGTTGGAAATGTGTTTTTGACGCACAAACTGACCCGAGAGCGTTTCGACGTGGAGCCGCCGACTTTGTATCCCTAAGTCCTTTTTTGATCTCTCGGAGAAAGATGAGACCAGAATGGCTTCCACTGCGGTTTCCGGGATAAGGAAGGAGTTTTATATTTGACACACTTTTGGCAAATAGGTTTTTGAATAACTTTCTTCCGCTGGAAAGCTGCCAGTTTTGGGGGAAAGGGAAATTGTGTTTTGTTCAAAGTTTCGCTGATGTCAAAATATGTTCTAAATGTGTCTCTGAATTTTGTTACGATTCAAGTGTTGGAACCAAAAAAACAACTGTTACCCACAAGACTCCAAACTTACCAGAGGCTTTTGAAAAAATAAAAAAATAAAATAAAGTCCTCAGATTTGAAACAACTCGGCTTTAATTTAAATCTTTTATTTCCAGACCTCAACAAGGCCAATGGCCATTGGCCTCCCCCCACAAATGTGTTTAATGCAAATAATCTTCTACTGATTTTACAATAAATGTAAAACTTGGCAACTGATTTGTATTAATTCTGCTCCCGAATGTGCATTCAAAATAAGAGAAAACAATTAACCATAATTATTTAATAATGAAGTCCTCATGAACTGCATTGCTTTCCCAGAGTAAAAACAGAATTAAGTCAACAAGGCTTAATTGTGGAGATTTAATTAAATTGTAAACTGTCCCTAGAACTTAATTAATTTTCTACACTGTAAAACATTATTTTTCTAAGTTAAACCAAATAAAACAAGGATTATTGGTATGGAAGCCCATTTCCGCCACTGAAAAAAAAAGAAAAAAAGAAAAAAGGTTATTGCAACTTATCTCACAATTCTTTTTTTTCTCAGAATTGTGAGACATAAGCTCACAATTCTAAGAACTGAAGTCAGAACTGTGTGATATAAGCTCGCAATTCTGATGAATCTTATTTTTCTCTTGAGAACTGGACTGGAGTGGAGTTTATATCTCACAATTCTGAGAAAAAAAAGTCAGAACTGCGAGACACAAACTTGCAATTGCAAGAAAAAAAGTGAGAATAGAGAGTTTATGTCTCACAGTTCTGACTTTCTTTCTTGCAACTGAGAGTTTATATCCCGCAAGTGACTTTATAACTCGCAATTGTGCGTTTATATCTCACAGTTCAGTTCTGTCAAAATTGCGAGATGTAAACTCTAAATTGCGAGAAAAAAAGTCTGAATTGTGAGATAAAAAGTAGCAATTACCTTTTTTTATTTTTTATTCAGTGGCGGAAACGGGCTTCCATAAATTGGAGTACATGTTACAAGAAAATACTGTTTTAGTCTTTCTACTTTCTAGTGAAGATTGCTTCTACACCTACACTACTTTTTTTCACTGAATGCAAATGCAAATTATGTAGTGCTTAAAATAAAAACTCTATTCTACAAAATACATGTTGCATTCAACAAAATGTTCAAACAAGTTAGCCTCTTCTTCATCTTGCTTAAAAGCATATAACACTTCATTTATATAAATAAATGACATAATTATGACAATGGATGATGTTAGATTAGACAATTACATTCCAGTCTCTGTTTGTGGTCATAAGTTCTAAATTCAGATCCAGTTATGGCAAATGAATATCAGACAAATTGATTGCTGTTTTATTTCACAAATTTGTGTTGATTGCACGCAATGAAATTAAGTTGTGATGAAAATGCTTCATTAATTCGTTTAAATGAAGAGCAAGCAGCAAAAATCTATTTTTCAAATCTATGGAGAGATGCCTTGAGGAGATGAGACTTATCAAGCGCTCATATGTCTCATGCTGAAATTACTAATGATCAAACGTATCAACATTTCAGGGCTTTGGATTCTTGTTGGAAGTTCTCCGTTCTTCTCAAACTTTGTTGTTTTGGTTGAACTCATTTCATTATCAGACATCGCTGCTCTCTGGTTTATTCTCGTCTTAGATTGGCTACAGAAAAATGTTCAGAACTTCACACGTACTGAAGAAGTCATTAAGCAAACAACATAGTCCTCTGCTCTTCTCAGTCAGATTTTGCACTCTGCATTAATTACAAGTTTGATTTCTGTCCCAAATGTGGTTGCACACATGCACTGCGAGCCACGTTTCGGGCTAATAATGCTGAAATCCTCAGAAGTGCCTTCAAAGAAGTGAGTGATTAAAATCTGTGTCTTATTTTTGTCAGGAAAGAGTAAGCGATAAAGGAGATTGAAACTTGGCACAGACGCCCAAGAGGTTTATTCTACATCTCTTAATGGCACTGTGATTCCCAGTAGGACAGAGCAAGTGAATTATGCTGAGCGGATTGGGAAGATTGATGGGGAACGCGGCCTAGGAACTGCCTTGTCTGAATTAGTTAGTCACAGTCATTTGAAATGAGCTCAGATGCGGAAATCGTCGCAACCGCTGCACCGTGCGCATTATGAATTTATTGTAAAATTATTTTCATTCTTTTTGATTCTCCCATTCTCATCAGAGAAAAGATGAAAACATCTAGACTGTATTGTATTCGTTCTCTCATAAATCATGTCAGGATTTGATACTTAATCAATTTTTCATTAGGAGTTTCTTCTCGTGACTCCTCGACGTCTTGACATGAAAGCAAATGCACCTCCTCGTCTGACCCTTCAAATAATTGTTTTATTACTCTTCAGCAACGGAGAGCAACAATGCAATTTTTATAGTGATCATCATAGCTGATGATGTCTGTACTGCTTATTAGTTGATCTGAAAATGAACTAGGACTACAGTTTGCATTGTTGTTGTTGTTGTTTTTAATGCAGTCTATCTGAACAGCTGTCGAAGGAGAAAAATCCATATTTCCCCCAGCAGGTGTAGTTACAACATCTGCCAGCAGGAGCTTGGCCTCCTTTCATACCGAGGCTCTGATTTGTCAGCTATTAATTCTAAATTAATTAGTCCTGATTGGTCACTGAGAGAGAGAGAGAGAGAAAGAGAGAAAGAAAACAAAACATATTATCATTTGTAGCATTATACACACATTGTAATATGTGACCCTGGACTGCAAAACTGGAGCACAAAAAAAGATAAGCTGAATAAATAAGCTTCCCACTGATGTATGGTTAGGACAATATTTGGCCGAGATCCAACTATTTGAAAATCTTGAATCTGAGGGTGCAAAAAAAATAAATAAAAAAATCCAAATATTGAGAAAATTTAAAGTTGTCCAAATGAAGTTCATAGCACTGCATATTACTACTCGAAAATTAATTTTTAATATATTTATGGTAGGAGATTTTCAAAATATCTTCATGAAACATGATCTTTACTTAATACCCTAATGATTTTGGCATAAAAGAAAAAAATAATAATAATTTTGACCCATACAATGTATTTTTGGCTATTGCTACAAATACACCCATGATACTTAAGACTGGTTTTGTGGCCCAGGGTCACAGATGTACATATTAGTATTCTGTTGTTTGTGAAATGAACTGCTTCAGTTGTTCTAGTTACTATGTTAGAGTATTATGCTGTTTGTGAAGCCCATTTCTGCCTCAGAATAAAACGTAAGTAATTATGTACATAAATCATATTAATTACAACTTTTCATCTCACAGTTCTGACTTTCTCACAATTGAGTTTACATCTTGCAACTGTTTTATTTTCCTCCCACATTGTTCTGAGAAAAGGTCAAAATGGTGATAGAAACAGAATTGTGAGATATAAACTTTTTGCAATGCTGAGTTTACATTTGTTTGCTTGTTTTTGTTCTGTTTTTGTTGTTTTGTTTTGTTTTTTTTGCACCGTGAAATACAAAATTAAAAAGGCAACATTTCTGACCTTTTCTGATTTTCTTATCTCACAATTTTAAGTAAAAAGTTTTTCTTCTTAAGTAAAGAGTTAAGTAAAAATTCTTCTTCTTCTTCTTCTTTATATTGATTGATTGATTGTAAACTGGCATCCATAAGTTGTCCCCAGCAGTCATCAAAAATATTGAGTTTTGACGTAGAAAATTGAAAATTTCCTTCTAAAACATACACCAATATTTAAATATTTATTTTATTTATTTATTTACTATAGGGCTTTGCAACAAACTTTGATTTGTGTTAGGGCTGGCAGACGATTAATTGCATTGCGATTAATCACATACAAAATCGCATACAAAATGAAAGTTTGAGTTTGCCCAATATATGTGTGTGTACTGTGTGTAATAATAACACATATATTAGACAAACTTTTATTTTGTATGTGATTAATCGTGATGAATCGTTTGACTGCCCTAATTTGTGTTATGAAAGCTCAAAATATACATGAACTTGTCTTTTAAAGCATTACATAATGCTAATGGATTTTTAATGGACACTGGTCAGTCTTTGCCAGTTCTTCAGATCGGTGGCTAGCATGTGACATACATGATTTAGTGAGCCTGAGAACATTTGTGAGCTCCATCTGGCCACCAAGGTACAGTTAACAGCACATGCTTTGCAGTATTAAATGCAGAACTAAAAACCCCAAAATAAGCTACAACCCAATAATAAAAGCTCATACAAATGGTGTCTCAACTGAATACTGAGTGCATATCTGCACTATTTCTGTGCTAATTTAATTGAGGTGTGAATTTTTTTTTTTTTTTTTTTTTTTGATGTATCTATATCTTTGCAGAATGATAGACTTGAATAAATAATATGACAGGCTACCATATTGCAGATTCAGAATTCTGTTGTTTATTTATGTGTCTCTGGAGGCCCTGACTGCTTGCTTTTGCTCACAACATCTAACACCTCATGTGAAGTTCTAAAAACAGAACACAGCTATGGATTTGCTTATTGGATTTCCTCTGAAGATCTGAAGGTGAAGAAGAGCTGATGAAGTCCAGTTTCCAAATACCACACTTCCCTCTTCTTTCTCGCATTAAAAGTTTCCTGGACTTCTCTGTGTGTTTAAGGCAGTAATATCAGGCCCGTCCAGAGGCCTCTCGGCGGCGTGTGCTTCCAGAGCTCCGCTCGCATCATGAAGGGCTTTTTATCTCCTGTCTGTTATTACCCAGCGTCCTCATCTCATGCGGGTGAGAGGACGGATCTCCCCGCGGTAAATATACTTTTCTGGCCAGGAGCCAAGAGCCACGTGCTCCATTGTTCGCCGCCGCCGAGTGAAATCAAACGTACATCAAGAGAGCCACAGAAGTTCAGCTTCTCTCATAATCCATCCAGACCAGGTGTCACTCATTTTACCCAGAGGAGCCGAGAGAGAGCTGAACGCTGAATCACCTGCACACACACACAGGTTTACTCAATTTGATAATATTAATCTTTAATTCTGCCTTTTTTCTGGAAATTATTTATCCGTTGTAATTATTTTAATCTATCCCTTGTGAAAAGGAGGTACACTTTAGCAGAGTTTTAAAAAGAGCACTGAATATAATGCTCAATTTAAGTGTGAACTGAATATAATGTTGTTGGACACTTAATTGTGTGTTAATTGTAAAAAAAATGTATTGTATTAAATGCAATTGCCAACTTCATTAGGATATAAGTACATTTGTATGTAAATTGAAACATTATTTCTGTTGTCTTTGGTTAAAGTGCTGCTGAATCTACTGACAAGCATTTATGGTAAAGTAAAATATACTTTAATGTCATTTCTACTGAAACTTGCATGCCATGTAATTAAAAATAATTATAATGAAATTACAATTTAATATATTTAACATATATTCATTTTAAATGTTCTATTGTATAACACAGTTAAAATTAATATATATATATATATATATATATATATATATATATATATATATATATATATATATATAATTTCTCATTTAAACAGATAAAATTCTAATCAAATGCTTTACATGCGCTAGTTAGTCAACACATCAAAATAAGTGTACTTTTTTTAAAGCAATGACAAAAGGTTAGGTAACACTTTATTTTAAGGTGTCCATAATACAGAGTAATTACCTAATTAAGTACTTAATTAATTAAGTAGTAGCCATTGTACTTTCATGAAACAAAATGTACTTACCATGTAACTAAGCCTGTAATTACAGTTTGTAATTATGTAGATGTAATAGACAGCTACTGTTACACATATGTAACAGACCAAGACTGTAACAACGTACAATCTTGACACACTTTATTTAAGTAGCTTATGCCTGTGTAATATTATGTAATTTTAATATAATTAGAAAGGTATTACATGTATTTAAGCTTTGTACTGTGGGTTAAATCAAACTAAGGTGCAGCTGGATAAGGTGTGCAGTATAGAGAGACAGGAAGTACAGTTAAGTACAATCCTGATACACTTTATTTTAAGTAGCATATGTCTGTGTACTTACACAATCTTTTGGTTACATATGCAGCTGTGTAACAGACTCAGTGGCTGTCTATTACATCTACAAAATTACAAACTGTAATTACAGGCTGTTCCATAACTTAGTTACATGGTAAGTACATTTTATTTCTTGCAAGTACAACGGCTACTACTAAGTACTTAACCCTTTAAACTATCACTCCCATTTTGGAACATAGACTTAAAAAAAACACTTTCCAAACTTAAAGTTTTATAACTCATGAACAAAAACATTTTGTAATATGATTTTGATGCACATTTTCCATGGTGACGCAGTGTCTGATTTTAAGATGGTTTTCAAAGGATGAATTTTGAGATTTTAAGTTTTCAATTAATATATAATTCCTTATGACTTCTAAAGCGTGATAGGGAAAAAGGCAACAAAGAAAATATTTTTGTGACAAAGGTCAGAACTCCTGTTAGGATCTAGATTTTTGAGATGCACTCTGGTAATAAATTAATTTATTACTTTTTCTGCATAATTTGTAACACAAAACAGTAGTTAAATATCTATTTAGGAGTCTTGGACCTTTCCAACAATATATAGTTTGTCATGATTAGATTAGGATTTAAGTCAGTTAAGTTAAGGGGTTAATTAGGTAATTACTCTGTTTTATGACACCTTAAAATAAAGTGTTACCAAAGATTATCAAAACAATGATTTACAATGTACTTTAAAGTGTACTTAAGTGGTTTAAAAAGTTATCAAAGTGTACACAGTTATCAATATGTAATCTAAGTATACTTAAGTGGCCTTTTATTTTATTAATATAATAATTTCTGCAAGTACAGTTTACACACACACACACACACACACACACATATATTTTTATATATACTTTTAATTTCGATACGATTAAGCACACTTATTAACAAGACACTGAGAGCCCTTTTTTAAAAGAAACAAATGGAAATAAAAACAAAGTCTGCTTGTTTTTAACTGTTTAAAGTTGTGTGCATCTAACATTGCTCTAATTTCACACAATTAAAAACTTCCTATAAATGATTTTAATAAGTTTACCAAAGGTAAAATGACAATATAAAAGCTATTCCTTATTCAGTAGGCCTATGTGAAAATATGTCTTTATATGTTAGGAACATCAAAACGTCCTGTGCTAATTTACAGCCAGAGTCTTCAGTTGGAGCCAGACATCAAGAAGAAAAGTTAAAAAGATGGAGATTTTTAAGAAGTGATCTGTTCTTGGCCATCTTGTTGTTGTTGTACTATCAAAATTCCTCTGTTGAATGACTGTGTCGAATTTCTTTGAATTGCAATTCGGTAAATTCCTCTTCCTGTCATTCCGATTCAAATTCCAATTTAACATCCTGTGGCGTGTGACCAATTCAATTCACGAACTCGAAGGGACTCGGTTCGTAAATAGTGAATTTCTCCTGACCCTGCTGAGTGAAGCAGGGGAGAAAGCGATAGAAATGAGAATGCATAGGGAAATGAGAGCAAATGAATTCAGAGCGCGGGGCGTCTCAGGACACACCTTTACCGCGATCGGTTCACAGAGATCTTGTCCAATTTACGGTTTGAGTTTGAACCTTGCCGTTTCTTGTAGCTCCTCGAATGTATCAGTACATTTCAGCTGTTCATTCACTCATGATCTCTGCCCTTGTTTAAAGCTTAATCTCATCAGAAGAGCTTTATATTCCTGACGTGTGCCATCAGTGGAGGCTGCTGTCACCAGAAGCAAGAGAAATCAGCACTGACAGGTCAACCGCATGTACATTACGTAACAAAACTGGGTCATTGGGCCCCGTGATCTAGTCTTGTAAGACGGCTGAGTCATTCTCTGTCAGGGACGGCTGTAGTGTTTTCATCCAATGATGGAAGTCGTCCCCTCTGAGCGTTTCACCCACCTGACGTCGTTCGCAGCGGCAGGTCTTCTGCTCTCTCTTCCCCTCGTTATGGGCTTACTCTGGGGGAAATGCAAAATGAAGCAATCATCTCCGATGGAGCATATCTCTCCGCAGATCCCAGATTAGCATGAAGCGTGTAGCTGTATTTATAAACACAGACAAAAGCGGAGATTAATGAGTCATCGAGGCGCCCCGCAGCGAGGGAAGCGAGTCGTTAGCGCTGCTCCAGCGGCTTCCGCCACAGGCCACCAGACACTTCACGCTCCTCCAGCTCTGCGCCTCTTCACACGTACACACACGCGCCAGCCGCGGTCTCTCGTGATACACTCCTCAGCACGACTGTTTGAAACTGTCACCTGCTCGACTACAAGCTACTCAGAACGTGAAGTAGTTCAGGCACCCTTTTGAAAAGTTAGATGAAGCATTATGACGTATATATAAAGTAGGCCTAAAATAAAATTATATACGCCACAAGTTCATAACAACAAGTAGCTAACTACTATGCTGTCACAAATGTAATGGTCCTTTTCTATACAGGAATTGAAGAAATAAAGAGTTTCTAAGGAAAAAAGAAAAACACAAAAAATATTTGCAAAAAAATATATTCATTAATCAAAAATAATAATAATAATGCATATTACTTGCATATCTATCTTAAATGAATTGACAATCTCAGTTATTGATTAGCATTGACTGGAATGTTGAAGCATAAATAAAATAAAATAAAATAATGAAAAATAACAGTAAAAGTGTGTGCTTTTTATATAAATATAAAAAAACTGTGAGCCACAGGGACTGTTGACTTATGAACCGATGATTTAACGAATCAACTTAATTATTTGAACTTAAATTAATCAGCTGAATGAAATTACAGATTAAATAAATAAGTAAATAAATACCTGCTCGACTACAAGCTACTCAGAACGTGAAGTAGTTCAGGCACCCTTCTGAAAAGTGAGATGAAGCATAATGTAGTATATAAAGTAGGGGATTAAAATAAAATTTTATACGTCACAAGTTCAGTTAACTACTCAGATGTTGCCACAAATGTTATGATCCTTTTATAAACAGGAAAAAAAAAAAAAAAAAAGGGTTTCAAAGGAAAAAAAAAAAAAAAAAAAAAAAAAAAAAGTAGTACAAGAACTTGAATCTGCTCTAAAGTAATGCAACTGAAATATTTGCAAATATATATATATATATATATATATATATATATATATATATATATATATATATATATATATATATATATATATATATATATATATAATATTATTATTATTATTATTATTATTATTATTATTAATATCATAATTATTATTATTATTTATTTATTTTTAATCCACGTTGACATTTGCCAGATATGCCTAAACAGCTATGGTAAAGTTTCTCACATGTAATTAAATTATGTAAATATATTATCTAATATATTACTTTTCAAGAAGCAGTCCAAAATAAAAAATAAAAAAAAAAGCCACAGGGACTGTTGACTTATGAACTGATGACTCAACAAATCAGCAACTTAATTATCTGAACTTAAATTAATCAGCGGAATGAACTGACTACCTATAGATAGATAGATAGATAGATAGATAGATAGATAGATATTTTGAATCAATTGATTCACAAGATGTGATTCAGATTCGAATTATTCAGATTTCCCAATGCTACTTAAAAGAAAGAGAGCTTGGTTGCATGGTTGCATGTACAATATATAATGCGTGCAAAGCAACTACTTGTTATAAAAACTGTTTTTAGTTACTGGAAATGCTACACCGGTTGTAAACAGCTGCAGTACACTGCTGAAAAATGTAGCACATCTTCACGGAAGGGCCAGTAAACAAAGCTAGAGAAAACAAAGACTGCCAAATGACGTCTTTGAAGACTTAATAACACGTAATCCCAATTTATGCCAGAGAAAAAGTTATGTTTTGCAAGAAGAAGGTGAAACTCCTGATACAAATTACCAGAGATCCTCGCAGCCTTGATTGCTGTCTTCTCTGATTAGACCCTGTGTTTCGACCCTGATTGCACCTTGAGAAGTTTGATAGGCTGCAGAAAAGTAATGCTTCATGTGCACACGTAATCAGAGAAATCATTTGGAAAAACAATGTTGATAATGTGAACATTGTCAATAGATTTTTAGCACATGAACCGATGCCTAGCAACTGTTCTCCTCTGTGTTGTTCTGAAAAGAAAGGAATTAGAACTAATTTGAATATGACAAATAACACTCTGTTCTTACCAAGTGCAATAAGTCTTCTAGGTTAATCCAAGTTTTTGTCATGACAGACATGACTCTACATTTTAACATAGGCTCAATGGGGAAAAAAAGTGCATCTACATAGATTTTTGCAAAACTCTTTTATCCATTTTCACACAATTTATGATTACAGGACAGATTCACAATAAATAAAGAGATATTTTCATGCATTTCTATGCACAATACTATGAGCTCAAAACAGTGCATGATTTGTAAAGTAGGCCTAATGCATTTTAATATTTGCATCACTCATCCAATTCCATATGTGTCATTTCTGATGTAGTAAACTTGCTTGGTAGTGCACCTGGTACAGCAATCCACTTGTGATGTTCAGTACTCGGGTATGAATCCTGTGAAACTCTAGTCATAGTAAAATAATCAAAGATTTACAAGCTAGATAAAATGGTGTGGTTGCTTCAGTAAATGTGTGTTTATACCACATTTGCTTTTGTTAACACTATCGCTTAGGTTTAGTGTACAGTAGGCGTTAGGTTATTTTCAAGAAGCCATGCAATATTATTTTGTAGAAATGTTGCACAGGCATGACTCGGGTTGCATTTCTCAAAAGCATTGTTAGCCTACTATTGTTGCAAGTTCTGACGTTATGCATCATAGCTAATCGGTGACATACGCCATTGTACGGGAAACACGCCCCAGCTCATTGGACCGTAATATCACTTCTTGTTTATATTAAACATTAAACATGGACAAGGCACAATGTAAGTTCAAATGTTTCTTTTTTTATTTTAATGATGAGAGCAACAGCATCATTCTATCCTTTTGTGTTCCTCAGACAAAAGAAATTCAGCCTGAGACAACCTGCTTTACTTCACTCTCCTCCCGTAACACCTTGCGTTAATTTACAACGCCCATAAATGTAACTCCCTCCTAATTTGCACGTTTAATGACAGCTTGAAGGGCTGCTTAATGGATATGCTCCCATTTTGTGGCATTTTGAATCATCCAGTCTTTGTAATGCTTGGGTAGAGGCAACATCATGAAAAACTTTATTATGCGGACAACACAGTAAACTTCACTCCGAACATTTAATCACAACATTGATGACGTTTTCATTATGTTGCATTGGAAAACCTGAACAAAACCCTCCCTGGCACAACCTCCTTACAAGCTCATAACTGCCATGCAAATGCTATTCATTTTGTGACCAAATGTTTATGAACCAATGGGCGAACACGAGCAGTATGAGCAAAAGAAGAAACTTCAGGGGAGAAAAAACTGATTCTGATTCTGAAACAATCAGACTTTGGGAAAATGCATTTATATTGACTGTCTCACGCATCAGTTACCAAATGTCCCGCTCAAGCTTCTCTTCAGAGACTCAAAATGATCTAACGATTGTCATGGCACGTTGAATCTAATATGCATCACTGCAGCAGGCTTTCACAACACTGTCTGCAGCCTTAAAGCAACGCTTGATCATTCGACATCATGAGACAAATGACTCCGTTAACATGATCGGGCCATGCTTGATAGGAAACAGTTCCGATGTTACTGCCGCTCTTTCAGGCGCCAGTGATCCGAGGGCCCTTTTTCTCCCTCGCTTGTTCTTTTTCTCTTCATGCATCACGTGTTTAATTGTGCCATTAATTAGGCTCTTGATGAAGCTCTTGAGGTCAAAGTGAGCGCTTGCCTTCCTGGTACAATAACTTGTGAGTAAATGTGAGTAACATCACAACACATGACTACGTAGAGCTTGAACAACAAATTAATTACTTTGAACACTTCACTTGTTTCCAGTCACCCATCAGTGGTCTGATCTTCAAATATAATAATGGAAACAAACATGGATGCTATTAATGTACGTCTGATAGATCAGAAGTTAGGGATGTTGCAACAAGTGACTTTTCTAAGTGATATAACTTAGTCCTAGCAGCCAGTCACAACACCCATTAACTATATAGTAACGCTACATAATTCAAGGCCTGAATGGATGAATGTACGATGATTTTACACAACAGGCTGTGCTTCTGTGTTCCTCAGACAAGCAGCTTCTAGTCATTATATTGAACAGCACTGCTGTAAAAATAATTAGTTAGGCATTACATAATGTAATTATGTTAATGTTAATTAACCTTTGGGAACTATCGACAAAAGCAGTTTTAACTTTATTCAGGATTTTAATTTGTTGATCTTGTCAGGTTATTGACTGTATGCCCTCAAACACTTAGAAATGTGGAAAAACTAAGAAATGTGCAATACAAAATGAAAAAAAAAAAGCTAAAATGCCCCGCAGACATGTGACAATTAATATGTATAAGTGCCAAAATAAATGCAAATTGTACTGGGACTGATTTTTCCTCCCACTGTGTTACTGACAATGTGCTTGTTTGTAGAAAGTAATTTATTTATGTAATAAGACTGCAATAATAAGGACACATGGTCTTACTGTTTAAAAATTTAATTTTTTACTGGAAACAACTGTAAAAATGCTACAGTAAAAACCTGTAAGTTACCATATTAAAAGCAGTGAAATTGTAAATGGTTTAAGAATCACATTGTATGTAATTTTGCAGTAAAAACTATGAATTACCATATAATTTATAGCGGAAATCAGCAAAATGGCATTCAAGTGCCCGTGTGATACATCACATATGATTATATTTTATATTAATCATTTTGTTTTCTTCTCATTATTGTTATTAGTAATGCACACTGGCATGTTTTGTGATGCATCATACTTACATAAATGTTTATTATTAGCGTTATTATTATTTTAGCGTCATTTTTTCCTGATGGTGTTCAGTCTTTGTATGTGTATGATCCTGTGCTTCATCTATATGCAAGAATTGACCTTGTTTTATAAACTCTGATTTATTCTAAGCAGACTTTGATAGGTAGATTAGTATTATATCACATATTGAAATAAATGCTTGTAAGTTATACACAGGATTAATTTTGTACAATGAATTTCTGGCACCCACAGCTCTTTTTTTTATTATGTATATATATATAATGGTAGTTTAAATTCATGACACTGTCATAGCTACCACTATGACAGTCAACAAAATTTCGGGAAGGACTAGTGTTCCATATATGCACACAACAAACATTTAGGGTGTTCACTCTAGTGTTGAGAAGTGGTTGTCGCTCCTGCAAGCTTGCAGTGTGTACATGGCCTTAGAGAATTGAGAGTTTTTCTGTGGAACATAATAAAAAGTTTTCCTGTGACATTAGGCTTCAAATCCCTGACTGGTTCTAATTGGAACTTTGATTTTTCTGAGTGTGGGTTCAAAGCGGCGCTCTGTTCCATCTTCCCCTTTAGCCTTAAGAAATACTGCACAAAAGTCACCGAGCTGTCCTTTCAAGATCTTATTTAGCCAGCCATTTATTTTAATAATTTTGACCGTCATGAGACCTCATTAATCTTTGTCAGTGGGCAGGACAGGCCGTGAATGTGCAGGGCTGTGTAGGGCTTTCTCCGGGAGCTGAAGTCTAGCGTGGGAGGATGCCACTTTGCGGGCGCTGGGCTGTTCCTCATCTGTCTCCCATGCGCTCAAGCATGCCTAAAACCTCCGCTGCAGTCCGGCTCCACTCCGCCACGATGACATTTCAATTACACACAGTTCCCCGGGCCTCCCGACAAGCTGCTAGCTACCGACAGTACACCTCTGTGCACTACATCTCCAAACCAAATGGATGCGAGTGCTGCTTCAGCAAACAGGACGTCCCACCTCACTTAAAGGAATCTGTTTGATTGAGGTGCTCCAAGGCTCAATAACAGATCACACGATTTCTCTCCTGAAAAATATTTAGTTTGAATGACTGCCAAGACAGTTCCGGTACAATAAATTGAAATCCCTGGCTGGACTTGTGGATTTAGTGCTGTCAGTATACCAATAAGGGCTTACTGTGTTGTTGACTTTGTTTTCTTGTGGTCACATGATTGATCTTTAGCCGTTAGCTGGCATTGATTGTAATTAAGCTGGGGAGAACGTTTTTGGGAGGCCTAGAAATGACATACACAATGTAATTTGCCACTTCGCAGGTTATATTTAGCAGTAACACATAAGCTATGTTGTGTATTCTGAATAATTGTGAAAACAACAAGATTGCAAGTTTGAAATTCCTTTTATATATCAGTCCAGTAAACAAGAAATTAATATTCAGTATGATAATTGTTGTTCAGCCTGTGCAAATAGTCTCTATGTGTCTCCAGCTCTGTTTCTTTACTGAGTAAATCAGTGTTGAACAAATTGGTTAAGTGAATAATACAATGACTCACTCGTAAGGCCAGTCGCTTGTTTAGTTCCTGAATGAAAACAGCAAGATTGCAAGTTTGAAATTCCTTTTATATATCAGTCCAGTAAACAAGAAATTAATATTCAGTATCGTACATTTCAAGCATAATTGTTGTTCAGCCAGTGCAAATGGTCTCTGTGTGTCTTCAGCTCTGTGTTTCTTTACTGGGTAAATCAGTGTTGAACAAATCGGTTAAGTGAATAATACAATGACTCACTTGTAAGGCCATTCACTTGTTTAATTCCTGAATAAATTTGCATTTCTGAGTGAATTGGTTTAATGATTGAAATCACTCACTCATAAAGACAGACTCACTCCTGTCGGCAAAGAAAAAAAAAAAAATGTTGAGTCAATTTAAAATAATTTGTTACCCTGCTGCCTTAAAATTTGAAGTTCAGTGAACTCAAATAAGTTTAGTCAACTTGAAATGTTAAGTTGTACTAAGTGACAACTTAGATATTTGAGTTGGCTAAACCAAAAAAAAAAAATGGTTTGTTAAACCTAAAAGCTGGGCAAATTACCCAGCTGCCTTAAAATTTTAAGTTAGTACAACTTAACATTTCAAGTTGACTAAAATTTTTTGAGTTGACTGAACTTCAAATTTTAAGGCAGCCGGGTAACATTACAGCTATTGGACTGCTCAATCACAACAGTCTGTTGTATGAATGTAAATATCTTTAGTTTATTTCAGAAAGCTAACAGAAAATGCCAAAGTAATGTATTCTACCCACACAGCGGCCTCACCTTCCGGGCTTGTCAGGGCTGTGAAAAATCTACATCAGCATCATGCGAGATGATTCTTTGATCGTGGGATTTGGGATTATGTGCCATTACAATATGAAGTAAGACTCTCCAGCCTCACACTGCTTGAATGTAACTGATGACAAAACAGATAGAAGTTTGTGTACACAAGTAAAACTTGCCATAATTGCTTGCAAGAATTGCTTGGGAAAATCTGTAAGACCTGGAATAGCAAACGGTGTTGCAGGAAGTTTCCTCATCTCCAATAATCAAGCACACCCTTGACTAGGTGTTCATGTTCAAAGTCTAACTGCTCACTGTGTAAATAATTCTAATTGATGAACCCTGGGATGAGTCCAATGTTCTGGTTTTTAATTTCATTTATTGCTCTAAAAGACCTCTCGCAGGGTTTATAAATACCCTCCTAAATCACACTACGGATGGGGGCACATGGCTCATACCTTCTTAAATGGATCCGATTAAGAAAACGAAAAGGCCCTGGGTGCATAGCGCGTAGCAGCGGCATGACTAGACTCAAAACTGATCCACAATCCATTTTAGACATCAGAGATACACTGTGAGATGAAGTTGCCCCAGTTAAATTATGCACTGAATGTGTTTCTGTTTCTGGCCAAAGTAGGCTGGTCCATCTGATTAAAAAGTAGGCTAATTTCAGTCATTAGTCTGCAATTATTCACTATTATGCGCTTCAATATTTGTGATTCCCAACATCAACTATATGCTGTTTTACTATCTAATATTGGGGTGGCACATAATGCATTATTTGCATTCATATAATCACTGTATAATAATGTATATTTATTTTATTATTAAACATTATTTTACATGCACACACACCCAGGTTTAATAAAATAAATAATAAAATAAAACAAGCTGCTTGGGGATGAGCACAACACAACAAATTAGAGTTTATTTGTCCTGCTGTAGCCAGAAATAGAGCCCTATGAACATACAGTAGCGATATAATAAATGGACGTGAATGTTTCCTTTGCGTGTTTTAATGTTTTATCATCTAGAACACTCCCATTATAATCACTGTCTTCACTCCAAGCGCACATCGTGGGGTCCACTGCACAATTTCTCCCGACTGTTTGAGCCGGCACTTTAGCGTGAAGCTCATTGCCCGTGCACAGAGAAAGCGCCCATTATAATCAAGCAAGCTGTCGAGTCGCGTTGCTCGCGTGCGGCGTGGATGGGGTGTTAAAATACAGCCACTGCATATTAAATCAATTGCCATTGCAATTAAAATGGCTGCAGTGCACGCATAAAAAATAAAGAGTGATGGAGACCCAGCGGTTGTAAAAAGCAGAAAATAGGATCTGGGGTCTAGTCACGCTCCTGCCCTGTTGAATTCCTACTTGAAAGTACCAGAACTACTTTTACTTTATCACATTATGATAATAATCCCCAGCAGTTAAAGGAATATTTCACTCAAAAATGAACATTTCCTGATTATTTACTCACCCCGGGCCATCCAAGATCCATAAGCCACAGCGGCACAGGACTCACGAGCCAGGTTACATGCACAAACGGACCACTTTCTACAACAAACTGACTCAAATACTAATATACAGCAAGGAGCATTCAACTACTGGACAGCGTCTTGTAAACAATGGGCTGGTTCTTGTTGCTTATGTCACACAAGAAATCCTGAAGTAAACCATGCTAGACCACTGTGAACATTTGTAGTTCAAAAGTATATTATCTATCTATCTGTTTGTTTGTGTATTTATTTTTCATTCATTCATTCATTCATTCATTTATTTATTTATTTATTTATTATTTATTAGTTGTTGTTTTTTTTTTTCTGAAAATGATGTTCTGTGATGGTCTATAGTGAACCATAGACCATCTCACTTGTATTAGATGATGAAAAATCTGAAATATTTTCCTCTTCTCTTTGGTAAAGTAAAAAAGTCATATGGATTGGATGGCCTGGGGGTGAGTAAACAACATAGGCTCTTTGGAAATACGTGTCTCTATATGCATTTCTGCAAAACCGAAAAAAAAAAAAAAGCACCTATATGTACAAATCACTGCAGTTTCCAGTTGAAATGAACACTAGGGGCAGTAAAACTCAGACAACTTTTATTCCTTTTCACACAAAGTATGATTTGCAGGTACAGAGTTTTGATTAATAAACACAATTACTTGCAGAATATTATGTTATGACTTTAAAACTATTTTAACATCCTGCACAATGTGAAAACCGATTTGTTTTGAATGTTGTCGTCACATATACAGCTTCATATGCATGAGTTTTCTAATTCAGTAGGTTTGCTCGGTAGCTCATGCAATACGGCGTTGCACTTGAGTGATGAAGAGCTCCGGGACGAACCCTGTGAAACTACGGTTCCACAAAACAGCTCAAATCCGCATGAGGAAGTTAAAATAGCATGGCTGCCTCAGCAAATGTGTTTTTATATCACTTTTGCATTTGTTAACACTATCAGTTAGGATTAGGACTGGGTTTGGTGTAGGGAATATTTCCAACACAATAGATCAATAACCTTTATCGACATGCCCTGGATATTCGAATTCTAAACAGCTGCAATACGTACCTCAAGCAGCATAATAAAAACGCAGCAATACGTGCCACGGTCACATATTGAACGTGTGTTTTATCGCCACGCTCTGGACATTTCACTTTGAAACTGCTGCAAAATGTTCAGACAGGTACGTAATTACGATGTTGCAGAAATGTATATAGAGGCATATTTTCAATGTATTTCCAATGTCTGTCTTTCCTGTGAGCCTGGGTTGGTAAATAATCAAGAAATTTTCATTTTTGGGTGAGCTATCCCTTTAAATGGACTGTATTAGTTCCCTCACACTATTTTGTCTGTGTTGGTTCAGTATTTTTCCCATTCATTTCTTCCATAGATATTTTTTTTTTTTTTAAAAAGTGTTAAACTTTATAAACCAAACCAACCATCTATGAGAAGAATCACACTGCAAACTGTTTTGAAGCAAAAATGTTAATACAAATCAGACAAAAAGACAAAGGCTGAAGAATAAAGTGCTTTAAGGCTTTAGTGAGGAAAAGAACTGCAAATCCTTGACTCTGTGCCAATGACGTTAATCAAATATGAAATCAAATACAATGAAGAAACTGTATCAGGACAACCTCAGATTAACAACCTCAGAGCAGGTCTGTCTTGGTTTATCAGTTATTGTTAAAATCAGCTCCCCTATGGAGAAAATGAATGAAGTGTTTGCTTCTGGAACTGTTAGACTGTTGTGATCTATAAGATAGGGGTTAACTGTGATTATTGTTGATATGTGTGTATTTGGATATGTCTGATGATCGTGTCATACACGCTATGAATAAATAAATAATCTGTCACTTCTCTTTTGTATTGAAACTGTGGACTGTTGACTTAAACAGAGTCTTTATCACTGAATAAAACATATATTCAGTGTCTTGCAGATATGTGGGCTCTAACTAAAATCGCATGGTCTCCCAGAGGCTGCCGGAGCCGGGTCGGGCGCTCTAGGTGTCCGCTAGCCTTTCCCTCGCTCTCTCACAGCAGAGAATTACATGCCACTTGCATTGCTGTCAAGATCTTACAGAAACAAGATTTGTCAGCTCATTTATCAGCGTTCCCCATGGCTTGTACACTCTGTCACACTGACTATTTCTGGATTCTCAACCCCAGGAAACAAATATATAGAACAATACATACATACAACATTCAACAGAATCAGCCAACAGCCATATTTAATATTTAAGCAGCTCTACCTAGATTGTCAACATGGGTTGTTTGCTAACTATAACACTGCTGCACTGTATGTTTGTCTTTTTGTGTTTTAATTTAAACAATATCTAAGCATACTTAAAACAAGACATATTTACTTGAGGAAAATATGTAAAATACAACTACTGTAGTTTTAGGGTATATACGTTGAACTAAGTTTGTTTTTTGCCTCATTGGCAAATATTTAGTTTTATTTTAACAGGGAACATTCTTAAGGGGTGTTTGCAGACACCATTTTCCACTAAACAGAATACTTTTGATGTGTTTTGGCTGTTCATTTACACGACAGTGGCTTTTTGGAGGCTTGAAAACACAAACATTTTGAAAACATGCTTTTTTTGTGACCGTTTTTTACCATTACCTTCTCTGTGTAAATTATAAAAACACAAACTTGTGAAAACGGTGATGTCGTACGCATGAGTGTTACATGTTCTGTCTATAGGCATGTACACTGGTGTGTAGTTTTTGTGTATGAAGTTAAAATCTGGCCTGGCATTCATAAAACAGCATTTTCACGGATACATGTGAACAGGGATTTTTTTTTTTTTTTTTTTTATAACATTCTCAAAAGTTAAGCACAAAACCATTGTACATTGTTAATGGAATGATTTTCTGGAAATTTTCAGTTGGGCTTTCCCATAATGTTTTTAAAATTATAAAATTGAATGTTCCCTTAATATTTTAGACATTCGGAGAACATTCAGAAATAACGTTTTCATAACTAAATAGAAATGTTTCTTAGAACATCATTTCGTTAGCTGGAACACCTCACAAAAATTACACTGTGCATTAAATGAAAATAAGCCAATTACCCAGTGGGTTAAAAAAATAAATGTTATTCTCAAAGTAGTAAGACCAAAAACAGCACAGTGACTGAGAGCGCAGTAATCACAGATGGAGCAGGAGAGCAGCCGCATGTCGTCTGAGTGTTGTCAAAGCTGTCAAACGCTATACTAGCAAATCAGCATTCTTGCTAACAAACAAACAACTGACAACTGTTTGGCGAATGTGCCGTTAAACTTGAATGATCTGCTTGAACTACTACACTCTCAGATTCTGACATGGGGAATGTGTCTCAGTGTCTTCTGAAACAGAATTTGGCTGCTGCTTGCATTTTTTTTTTTTTTTTTTGGCGTCTATCTATAGCCAGGTTTCCATCCAAAGGCGCAAATTTAACTTATGTACAAAAATTGGAATATTCCATAAAACATTCGCGAATAAGCACCGTTTCCATTCAACAAGTCAAAGAGAACAACATCGTCACTTCCTCAAAAAACTGACACTGTATATTACTAAGGAGAGTAGGACACTACTGAATATAGTCATTTTCACATAATCATAATAAATTACTGGCACCTCAGAGCGAGCAAACGAAACACAATAAATGTGATCATTTCTTTCGGAGGTGGATGCCTGTTGTTTGGGAACGCAGTCGTGTAAGACAGTTCTGGGAGGCAATTATACAGAAATACTTTGATGACAGACTTTGCTCAGGGATTTCAGAATGACCATAACAACATTTCAGATGCTGTGGAATGAGATCGGTCCACGAGTTTTGCCGTCCCATAGCACAAAGGCACATGACTTTTTTGATGCGTATGAAGGAATTTATTCGGCAAATGCGTTTCCATCTCCCATTATTCGCACTAACCATTTTTCGCACAAGTCAAAAACCACTTCAAGCTAATGTAAAAACTTTTTTGCAAATTAAGGGATTTTTATTCAAAATGTGGTGTTTCCATCACTAGTTTCTGATGTGATGTGAAAATGCACATAAAAACAGGGTGATGGAAACATACCTTATCTATCTATCTATCTATCTATCTATCTATCCACGGCTGTCATAAATACCCCTTTTCCACCAAGGCAGTTTGAGTCCTGGTTCAGAGCCAGAGCCTATAGTTTCAAATCAATTATTTGTCTTTCAACACCCAAAGCACCATCTCTGAGCCAGGAAAAGTGGTATGTAAGAAGCACTAAAACATTGCTGGTCTAGAAGTAAGAAACGCTTGCGTCAGGGGCTGGGGACGGGGCTACCATGAAGAACAGAACCAACAAGAAGAACAGAAACCTTTAAAGGGGTCATCGGATGCCCATTTTCCACAAGTTGATATGATTGTTTAGGATCTTCATAAAAAGTCTATAATATACTTTGGTTAAAAATTCTCAGTGGTAGTGTAAAACAACACCCTTTTTACCTTGCCAAAATCAGCTCTGCAAAAATAACCTCATTGTGGTTGAGGCTGCTTTAAATGCAAATGAGCTCTGCTCGCCCCGCCCCTCTCTTCTCTCTGCTGCTCTGAGAGATTGTTTACTTTAGCCACATTTAGCGTGTATAGCCGCTAAACTTGCTAACTAGCACATTATTAGGAAAGGCGATCGCAAAGATTGATAAAAAAATCCTTATACTCACTTTTGCTGTAAGTGAAGCTGGATCACGAATGATTCGCGCGAACATAGACAGATATATGTAGATCGGGAGACGCATTCCCTTCACAAACAAACGTAATCCACTGCATCTTCAGCGGCTCAGATGTCGGGAGTAAATGACGACCACTATGTTCATTATTACATCCAGCAACACACCTCAATCACTCAATCGGAGATATTTTTGTCTAACTTACATCCCTGCTCCGGCATTGAAACAAAGAGGGCGGACTGTGACAGTTGGTCTAAGGTAAGACGCTCATGTCAATCAACTATGGTGGGAGTGTCCTCTGCTGGTGTGACGCCACAATGAGAGGCATCTGAGAACGGCTCGATTTGAAAAAGAGGATATTATTTTTACAGATTAATTAAAAACCACTTCATGGATTTTTATCATTATAGGGTAGATTTGTACATACACTGCCAACACACATTAATGTTCAAACAGCATGTAAAAGTGAACTTAGCATCCGATGACCCCTTTAAATGCCATTTTTGAAATAGCAGCTAAACACAAACACATTGAATTAGCCGTATTTGGATGCCGATGTAAGTTCGCAAAGCTATGAACATTAATAGCAACGCAACGTCCGCCATTGTTGATATTGTTCAGGATCCCTCAGATCGCTCGGCATGTGGCGTCAAAGTACACGAGAGCAATTCAAAAGTGGATGCATCTCGAGAAAGCCTGGTGTGTTTGGCGCTGCCATGTTAGCATTGCTGGGAAAGATGAGACGTATTTAATGATGTAAGACCTGGCTCTGGTGTTGGCTCTATAGCCCGTGGAAAGGCAAACCGGATTTTAGAAGGATCACCAGTCAAAGCAATAGCACTAGCTCTGAATCTGAAGTAGCACGCGGTTCATGCTGGTGGAAAAGAGGTATCAGGTATCTCTAGACACATAATTAAAGGAGAAGTTCACTTCTAGAACAAAAATTTACAGATAATTTACTCAACCCCTTGTCATCCAAAATGTTTGTGTCTTTCTTTCTTCAGTCATAAAGAAAATACGTTTCTTGAGGAAAACATTCCAGAATTTTTCTCCATATAATTGACTTCTGTGCCAGCAAGTTTGAACTTCCAAAATGCAGTTTCAATGCAGCTTCAAAGGTCTCTAAATGATCCCAGCTGAGAAAGAAGGGTCTTATCCAGCGAAATGATCGGTTATTTTCCAAAAAAAAATGTACAATTTGTATACATTTGTATCTGGGGCAATACAGTTAGGGTATGCAGCAATATAGGACAATTTTGAAGTTGGAGGAGAAAATGAGCTTGGAGTTTTTCGACATACCCTAACTGTATTGCCCTGGATTACACAATACAAACTCTGTGTACAAAAGTATACAAATTGTACATTTATTTGGAAAATAATTGATTGTTTCACTAGATAAGACCCTTCTTTCTCAGCTGGGATCATTTAGAGTCCTTTGAAGCTGCACTGAAACTGTATTTTGGAAGTTCAAAGTCGTAGGCACCACAGAAGTCCACTATATGGAGAAAAATTCTTGAATGTTTTCTTCAAGAAACATAATTTCTTTACAAATAAAGAAAGAAAGACAAACATCTTGGATGACAAGGGGGTGAGTTAACTGACTAAATTTTTGTTCTGGAAGTGAACTTCTCCTTTAAGTGACATTTGTCAACTAATGGGAATATTGTCTGACGGCCAATCCATAGAAAAGAAAACACTCGAAAGCTCCAGCACCAATGCAGCTCATCAGATAATGTGAACTGCTGTTTGCAACCTATTTTACTTGAATGTATGTCTAGTATTTCATTACTTCAGCCATCCAAAATTTACTGAATAATGATAAAAGATTTTCTTTTTTCTATTTGGAGAAGCATGCACCAATAAATTGCCTACATTTGTGTTAAGAGAATAGGTTCAATTTAGATTTTTGTAGTGGAAAAAAAAATCCAGACTTTCATCATTCATCCTTGCATCTTGTCTGTAAACAAACAAAAGCAGTTCTGGATAATATGGCATGCATATGGAGGCTGTGAAAAAGCCACTGTTTTGACCCAATGTAAACTATTTACATACTTGATATTCTATGTAATAGTTAAGTATTTTTCGTCTTGTGGGACTTTATTCTTACTGTCAGTGGTGTAGCTTGTCAGATCAGTTTGCATATGGTGATCACAGAAAATCATGCATTTACCTTGAAGAAGAACAGTTCCAAACAACTTGCAATTTTATAGTTTAACTATAGATAACAACAGAGAGCCCAAAGATTCATAGTGCACCTTTAATCAACCTTTTTATGTAGATGCTGAAAGTGAGGGGAATCTTTTTGGAAGACGAACAAAGAAACCAAGATGTGTCAATGTACATTTGCAGGAGTTCATATAGTAGCAGTATAATTTTAAAATTGTGAAATGTTTCTGTCTACAATAGCAAATGCAAAATAAATCACACAGCCATTCTCTTCAGATATTACCTACAATATCAATTTTCTTCTGCTTCTCACAGAGCGGAATTATAAAAAGCCAAGACTAATACATTTTTGTTCAGTACGAGCAGAGATATTCCTATACATTTTTATTCATAAAAGGAAGCTTCTCTTTTTGAGCTGCGGGCTGTGTGGCGTATACTTAAGCCCACAGGAAAGATATTCTCCTCTTTCACATTTGCTTCAATCTGCTGAATGTCAAAGGATTGATACAGAGAACAGAAAAGTACACGAAGTGCATTCTAATGCTGTGGGCCAAACACACTCTCAGTACATAGCCCAAAGATACCGGTGATTCATTCTCATCGTATCCAGAAGACCATTCCCATTCCGTCCGTGTCGACGGTGACTCCTGCCAAAGTTTAAGCCGTTTGAAAGGTAATGTTTAATATCACTCATTCTGGGACCCTGAATGGACATTTAAAAGCGCTGGAACTTGCACTGGTAAATGACTGTGTCTGTTTAATGGGAACACGGCATATGTTAAATCCTTCAGCTGACCCTAAAGAGTGATAGAAACAGTGCTGCGGCCTTTGGGAGGAACAGCACACGCTTACAATGTCACACTGACACCAGTCATAGTGAATGATGCTCACTTACTGCAACAGCACTTTATCCTGATATAGAAATATCCTCTGTAGGAATCTGAAGTCAAAAAGAAGTAGTTCACCCAAAAATTCAGTTATTATTTACCCACCCAAAAAAACCACTGAAAAAAAAAAAAAAAAAAATGGTAATTGCAACGTTTTTTTCTCAGAATTGCGAGTTCTAAAGTAAGAATTGTGTGATGTAAAGTCACAGTTGCATATTACAAATATTACTTTTTTCTAAACTGTGCATTTATATCTCACTATTCTGACTTTTTTTTCTCAACTGTTTATATCTCGCAATTCTAACCTTATAACATGCAACTGAATTGTGAGATATAAACTCGCAATTGTTACATAATAATGAGTCAGAATTGTAAGATAATTTTTTTTTTTTTTTTTTTTTTCAGTGGCGGAAACAGAGGCCCAGGAATAACTGGCATAATTTGAAATAATTACATTGTTTTCTTTCAAGGTGACCTGACCTGTTCCTGTAGAAATATTTCCTAATGAAAAGAATCCAGCAAATATTTTCACCAATAACCGCAATTATAAAACGTCCACACATTACCTGTTATAGGTATCTTGTGCTATAGTGGTTGCTATTTATTTATAAGTCTTTTTGTCTCACACACAAAATAATTCGTTTTTATTGGCATCTGTGGTTCCACAAAGAGTCTATGAAGTGTTTCCATTGCAAAAAAATGCTCTTCATAGTGAAAAAGGTTTTTTCAGATTAATTAATGAAGAGGTTTTTACACTAAGAAATAAATGGTTCTTCGAAGAGCTGTTTAATGAAAGGTTCTTTAAGGAACCACATATGGTTCTTCTATCGATAAACAGAAACTTTTGAGTGCTACATGTAATACAGATGTCTTCTATTCGCCCTGTGACTGTGCATTAAATATAAGAAAAGACAATTTATGTAAATTAGCTATGGGTAAAAGATACTGCTGTAGATGTGGTTTTGGTTTGACAAGCAGGTACACTTACTGAAATGTGCACTATCAAGCAGGGCTGATAACTAAACATTTTAATTTGGTATGAATGCTATTTTTAGCATTCAATGGAGCAATTAGCATCAATGGAAATTGATGGTGTGAAGTCTGCTTTAAACACTGACATGTTCATTGATATAGAAAAATCAACAATATATTAATTTCTAAAGCCACTTTTGTCTATTAATTTTAAGTCAATAAATTAGCGTTTTCAGCAAACATTGCAATTCACGGATTAATGTATTGTTATATCATGTAATTTGATTCACACGTTTAATCCACTGACAGCTTTGTGCGTATAACGCATAATATTAATACATGATACAACAGCGAAAAGAACAGAGCACATACTTTCTCCAAATACAAATGGCTTTCATTTTCTGCTTCCCATTTTATTATCTCCTAAACACAATAGCTAACTAAATCTGGATGCATGCCGATGACAGTTCGGTAATATTTCAGCATCTCCGATCTTTTGGAAAAGTGTAAACTTTCATCGCTGAATGCTATGCATATTAAACTACTAAATCAAACGCGTTTGCGCCGACGAAGGAAACGGAAAATGTGGCTGTACACTTTGCTGGAGTAACAGATTGGACTGTAATCATTACAAATATATTTGGCTCGCAATTAATCATGTGAGTACAGGAACATGCATAACAGTTATGATGCCACTGAATAAATAGGCCATTTATATTCCAAATGGATGATGCTGCCTTTAATCTGAAGTGTGGTAATATTTTTGCAAGTACCAATTTATTTTGCAAGCCAAACGTGCCAACCTAGTGGCTGAGTAAGAGGTGGGGTGATGGATGTTGGCATCAGAGCTACACCGCAGAACATTATATCTGCTGCAGAAACTATTCAAAGAGCCCCGTGTCACTGAATAATAGCAGCTGATTGTATCACACCAGTCGAACCTTATAATAAACACTCCGAACCTATTATAAAAGCTGTCAGTTAACAAAACGGCATCGCAAACTACGTTAGGAGGATCTGGCTAAGCCGTAACTATTCGTAATTAGGATCGCTATCAAAGCGTTCTGGTGGCTCGTGCACTTTATTCTTCCCCGCCCAGCCAAAATGCCACAAGAAGGTCTCTGACGAGTCTAAACTAATGGCACTATGATGCTTTAAACACACATCAGTGGCTCCGCATCGCTGCACGCTGTAATTTTCCATCTTGGGATCCAGGCACCTGGTTGTTAACCACGGTACAAAAAATAACGAAGAACCACCCTTGGAGTGGGCTGAATATATAATTGACGTGTCTGATCTGACTAATAAGATCCCCAGTGAACTCATCAAAGAACAAGAGAGATAATTAGACTGTTTCTTTTTTTAATCAAAATTAATAATCAGGGTTATTACCTCCTCTACCTCTGCTGCTCCGGTTGAGTGGAGCTCACGTCGCGGAACTGCCTCTAATTGGCACAATCCAGGTTTTGGGTTCATTTCCTCTTATTCACCGCATTAATGCAATATGATAGTAACGATGTAAATAGCGCTTTACGATCAGATGCATAAACATGCAGGGCATGAAATTCACGCTTTAATGCTTATAAGGCCCAACTCTAACACAGCCATGACATTGTTAGTGCACTTAATAGATACCTACCAAAAGAGTGCTTTCACAATTCCTAAAATTAAAAACAATGGCTTTTTATAAAAAGTCAGACTGTCAACCATGGACAGCGATAATTCGACTGTCTCTGCACTCTTAAAAACATAAAGGTGCTTTAAAAGGTTCTTCACAGCAATGCCATAGCAGAACCATTTTTGTTTTAATGCTTTTTCATTATGCATTTTAGTCGGTGTGTTGTGTGTATGTTTGGGCATAAAAATGAACTACCAAGTTACAAATCTCACAGTCCACAAATACAATTATATTATGTGTTTTTTGAACCACCAAGCATGTTCTAGTACACCCACAAACAAAATCAAGACTTTGTAAAAGAGCATAATAGGACCCCTTTAAAGAATCATCTATTTCTTACTTTTTTATAATCTGAATCTTTTGGCACAAAGAACCTCTTGTGAAACAGAAAGGTTCTTCAGATTTTAAAGGTCCTTTATGGAACCATTTAGACAAAAAAGGTTCTTCTATGACATCATGAAGCACTTTTATTTTTAAGAGTGTGAATGAAATGTAAATATTGACCAGTTTCCACAAAGAAGAGAAGAGTTTTGTTCTCCTTTTGCTTCTGTGATATTTTGAGACTCTGCTAGATCTGTATGAAAGTGAAATCTCATTTGTAGAGACTGAAGGTGGTTGTGGAGGTGTTTGTGGGCTGTTATGCCTTTTAAAGATGTGCATTAGATGCTGCTGAAAGGAAATCTATAAACATGTTTCACCAAGTGTCTGTCTTGAATCCATTTGAATCGTCGCACCCCATTTCCTCAACACAAAAAACAATACAAGTATTGTTTAAAAAAAAAAAAAACAACAATAAAATTACACTATTATAATGCAATTAAATCTGAGCCAGTTAAATTCACGATGGGGGATAAATACACAGTGAGAACATACAAATAGGCTCTCGATACGGAAACAAACACTTTCACTCGGTTGGTGGTACGCCATGAATATCGGTCTGATGAAAATGTGACCACATTAAAATTTCAGCAATCTAATTACACAGCAGCATGCAGTCGCTGGCATGTGGCATAAATAATTCTGTGAACTTCCTTTCTGCAAAAGTTTTGCATGTATTTGAAAAATTGCCTTGTTGGAGTTTATCAGACAGCAATTAACGGATGTCGATTTGAATTAAGACAGGCGCTGTTCAGCCCCGAGAAAAGCAATTAAACGCTCTTTGGCTTGACCTGAACAACAGGGTTTATAACACCTGGAGAAAGCTTTCCTATTCACAAAGTATGCATGGTTACTTAGAAGAGCAGTCAATTGAAATTGTGAATTTATTTCGTGTAATGGTGCAGTTACAGTATCTACCAGCAGGGGCGTAGGGACCATGCAGGGTCCAAAACTAAAACCATAAGTAATAATAATAATAATAATAATAATAATAATAATAATAAATAAAATAAAATAAAATAAAATAAAATAATAGAAATAAAAAAACATTACTTGAAATAATAAGTAGTTTTATTTTAGCTAGTTGTCAAGGTAATGTTTCACATTTTCATTTATTTTAACTTGATGTATTAAAATTTAAATAAAAACTGAAATAAAAATTAGAACTTTTAGAACTAGAACTTTTTTTTTTTTTTTTAATCAGCAAAAACTAATAAATTCCTAAAACATTATCTAATGTTTAACATGAAACCAGAAAACATATAAATACTAATTAATTAAATGATTAATTACAAAATATTAACAAAAATTATAACAGTATCTCAATGATACAAAAATAAGACTGTCTTGGACTTGAAAGGTCCAAATTTAAACTTGTTCAAAATAAAATTATTAGCAAACATTTACTTTGAGTTAGATATTGCTGTGCTTTCATATGTGACACATTATCTGCTTTGTATGCTGGGTTTGAAAAACTGTTGTTATTGTGTTTTATATATAGATAGTAATAATCGCTGAAGCTTAATGTGCTTCAAGCTTGTGGTCTTTATGGAAATTGCTGCTATATGTGCTGTCTCCAGGCTGAAGAAATAGTCTTCGCTTTGATGCTTTACCACCGTCACTGGAGTGTTTTTGTTTGTGGATTTTACAGCTAAGGCACTAATAGATGCTGTATGTTACAATAGGCAGAGGCTACATTACAGCCATAGTGCCTCCTAATTAAGCCTTTGAAACCCTCGTGATACTGAATGTTACACGACAACGTGCGAAGCTCAAAGAGAAACGCATTTACAAGACATGAAAAATAGCTGTATTCTTTGGTGACTGAAAGAATAATTCAAATACTGCAGCAATTAACACTTAGTATAGGTTATATTGTGAACTTCACTGTGTTTGGATTTCAGTGGTAAAAATAGCAACCCCTGAGAACTCGTGAGGGTTTCTAAAGGAACATTGTCTGGAGTTCACAGCTTGTAAGATAAATAGACAGCAAGAGATCTGTAAATGACTAATTATCCAAATATACTCACTATGTGTTGAAAGCTGCAATAATTACTCTAGAAACTACAAGGGTCACTTAATGGCTTCGTTTCACCACTTTGTTCTCAACATTATGCCTTTATTTATGCTAAATGTCAATCAAATGCCTTAAGACTTATTATTAAGTGTATTCTAGAATAGAAGGACTTTTAATGTGAAGTCCTTAATCTCAAAGTCTCATTGTATGATACTCCACTCATGAGGACAAAGGAAATAGGCCCTTTAATTACACTTTCTCTGAGAAAAAGTAATTATTAAATGTTACTGGGAAGGTCACATCTCAACAATAGAGTGGAGAAAATACAGATTGCATTCATAAATGAACAATGTCTGAACATAATGAAGAACACAACCTTACCAGCGTCTTAGAAAAGCTTTTATTTTGCTTGTATTTACACATAAAGGTGCAAATTCTGTTCAGAGCTTTTCACCAGTGCGATCTGCATACTGTATATACGTGCAACTTAAGTAAATAAATAAATGCATGCATAAGATACTAGCTGCACAAAGTTGCACAACTTAAAATATATTGTATTATTTTATAACAATTCTTGAATGAAAGTTCAGTGGATAAATGCAGTACAATCCGTCTAAATTGAACTGATTTATATAAAAGTGTAAACTAATTCAGTTTACTAGCGCATCCAGTTGCCGTCAGTGCCAAGGATCCACCCATACGTGCACGTCTCTCGCATTCAGATCGACTGATGCAATCAGACTCAGAAGCAGACATTGGTATTCTGTACGTTCTGTAAGCGCGCTTGATTAGCATAATTCTTGAGATGCTGTGGACTCCAAAATTTAAAGTTCGTCTTTCCCCAGTGACTCACTCCAAAGGGGAAGTATGAAAATCCTTGTAATGAGTAGCTCGTAATTAGAGGAAGTTGTCGAATTTAAGACGTCTGCGTTTCATAAGTCATAAAGCTGAGAAATTACAGCTTTAGGCTATTCGGTGATGTTCAGAATACACTGAGCGGCAAAACAGGTAATTTGAAATAATATAAAGATGTTGCAAACCGTTTCAGGTGTGATGAAATTAGAACTCCTTCAGCATTATGTTCATTTGTGCGACAGTTGAAGCCAACGAGGCGGTCTAACTTGAAAAAGCTCTTCTGGCCATAGTGCGTAATTGCAAAGCTGCCTTTCTGCAATGAATTATTGCAGCATTAAGGCTGATTGTGCAAACAATGCATACTTCAAAAATCCAATTAGCCAAAGCAAACTTATCACAGTTGTTAGTAATACCTAATGTCTCCACTTTAACGCTGATGAGCAAACAGGACAGTGTGTGAGGAGCATACTGAGAAAACGCAGGCTTTGTTGGACAAGCTCGCTGCTAATATGAATGACTGGAGGCTTGCTTAAGGCCTTTGATATAAACTCCACTCAGGAGTACATTTGCCTTCAACTACCCTTCATTTAGGATCGGGAAATGTTTTTGTGTGTCGACTTTGAAGTTAATTTGATGCTGTATTCGATATGCGGACCTAACGCTCAAGTAAAATGTCTGGGAATTCGAGGCATCATACTATAGGTAACGAAAACTAGGATTGCAAGCTAGTGTCGGAAAATATATTTCCTTTGGCTGCAGTACAAATCTGTTGTGCTGAACTTTAAATGTGCATTACAATATAAACAAATGAATCTTTGTCAAAATGAATCAGCCAGTTAGACAAGAATGTATTTGAGGTGTAGATGAGGTTGTTTCTTCATCAAATTTGGAGAAATGTGTCATTCCATCACTTGCTCACCAATGGATCCAATGATCCAATGAGAGTCCAAACAGCTAATAACATCACATTAATCCACAAGCAATCCACACCACTCCAGTCCATCAGTTAACATCTTGAGAAGACAAAAGCTGAATTAAGACGTTTTTAACTGAGTTCATAATCCATAATAACGTTTCCTCCGGTGAAAAAGTGGTCTGGTCTGAATTAGGAGAGAAATCTGCACAGATCAAGCACCACTTACAAGCCAAAACAGTCTAAAATAGCTCAAAAACAAATATGTGGGTGGATTTTGATGTGAGAGACAACAGAAGATGGACATTTTCCGCTGGAGGAAGTGTTATTATAGATTATGGACTCATATTTTAACAGTTTGAAGTTAAAGAGGTCATCGGATGCCCATTTTCCACAATGTGATGTGATTCTTTAGAGTCTTAATGAGAAGTCTATAACATACTTTGGTTAGAAAAAAAAAAAAAAACACCCTTTTTACCTTGTCAAAATCAGACCCTGTTCAGAGTGAGCTATTCTATTGCATGTTCCTTTAAATGATAATCAGCTCTGCTCAGCCCGCCCCTCTCTACTGTGGGGTAACGAGCCAGTCTGTTTACTTTAGCTGCGAAACTTGCTAACTAGTACATTATTAAGAAAGGCAATTTGCAAAGATGCTTAAAACCCCTTATATTCACTTCTGCGGTATGTGAAACTGCATCATGAATGATTCGCGTGAACATAGACATATTTATGTAGATCGCCGGTGGCATTTCCTTCTAAAACGAAAGTAACGTTAATCCTCTGTGTCTTCAGCAGCTCAGATAAAGGGAGTAAATGATGACTGCTATGATCATTATTCATCATCCAACAACACCTCCATCGCTCAACTGGAGGCATTCTTCTCTTTCCCTGCACCTCGAAACTATGGTGGTCGGAGTCGAACTGTTCACAGCTCAGTCAGGGCGGGTCTAAGGTAAGCTGTCATGTCAATCAACTATCGTGGGTGCGGCCTATGTCTGTGTGATGTCACATCGACAAGAAGCTGAGAATGGCTTGATTTGAAAAAAAGGGTTATTTCTTATAAAGATTAAAAAAATACCACTGAATGGATTTTAATCATAATAGGGTGGTTGTGTACCAGAGCATGTAAGTGGAGTGGTAATATTTCCTTAAGAGCGCAGAGCGCCTTTCTGAAGATTCAATACACTCAGTGCCGCTCACTCATCCCAGAATGCCCTTTGGTGATTTTCTTGTTCGAGATCGAGAATCTGTGAAATAGGCAACAATAGTAGAGCAGTTATGGAGTTCAAATATTGTTTCAGTGAAGTTGCAAGCCTTACACATAAATGTGATGCGATCTAGGAAAACCCAACACATGGTGAAATTTTACCTGGAACATAACAAAAGTTATGGCTATCTTAAGTTGGCTGATAGCTATGATTTTCAGAAACAGAATTTTGAGAAAAAATGGGTCTAAAGCGAGACGGCTTTCACTTCACTTAATGAGTTTGAGAGCTGTCTGTCAAGTCAGGAGCGCTTTACTGCATCATTACACAGACAGACTAACGTCTGTTTTCCGTTGTTTATCATGGGCATAGTCTCTAAACTTTTGCTCACCCCTTGTATGTTTCGATAGCACAAACAGTAGTTTACATTTAGAAAAGCCAACTGTTTGCACATAAAACAGACTGTCATTGGACTCCTCTTTAGTAACTTCATCATCCGATCCTTCATCTGTGGATCTGAAATAGTCCATAATAACAAAGTTTAGGGCATTGATATCACCAAGACTGAGCAGATTAAGACGAGTAAGATCATCTAAGTGAGCAGCTTCAGACTGCATTGTTGCGGCATCTCACGATATTAAAAAATAAATAAATAAAAAACGTTGCGTGCCGTAGTTTACACAGTGCTGGCGGGGAATGTGCATTGATGCACCTTTATTAAATATGTTACGTGGTTTATTTTGATAGGTTAACTGTTTTTGTGGTGATAAGAGAAAGCACCACTGCTGCACGTTCTCAACATAACAGACAGTCATTTCTGGTTGCTGCAATAAATCGCTATTTTTCTGCACTAAACAAGTTCATTTTGCCAAGATATTTTCAGAGATGATAGACAAGATGTTATAGAATAATAATTTAATAAAAAACTAATTTTGAAAAAAAAAAAAAAAATTCGACCTATTTTTCGAATTTTCTGAAAACGTCCCAGCGCGACGGGTTTTCCCAGATCACATCACAAATGTAAAATAAAAATCAAAGTTAAGAATTATCAGGGAGAAGAAACTGAGAGGGAGTGCGCTGAGACTGTGAGAGTTAGCAAAGATTCACATTAGAATCTGAAGTGGCACATTGCCAGAAAGCACGAGGATGTGCTATATCTGTTGTACAGAGCCCCGATCATGACATGGAGACATTAGAATAGTTATATTTTATGATAGGCCTACATTATGGCCACAAATTAAGAATTAATTTTCTCGTTTAGTCTAAATTATATCCACAAATTAAGTATTTGTTCTCTTGTTTAGGCTTAACTGCCACAAATTCATTTGTTTGTTAATTTGTTTGTTCCCTAGTTTTAGTAGGCCTAAATCGTGGAACAAATTATATTTCGTAATTAATTATTAAAATTATTACTGCTTAAAATTAATACATTTTAAAAATTAAAAAAAATTTCCACTTCACTCACATGCTCTGTTGCGTACACACACTGCCAACACACATTTAGGTTCAAACAACATGTAAAAGTGAGTTTTGCATCTGATGACCCCTTTAAAAACATCATAATAATGAATTTGTTTCTTACAAACACAGCTTTTGTTTTCTCAAGATGTTAATTGATGGACTGGAGTGGTATGGATTAATTGCAATGTTTTTTATGAGCTGTTTGGACTCTCATTCTGACGGCACCCATTCGCTGCAGAATATCCACTGGTGAGCAAGTGATGGAATGACACATTTCTACAAATCTGATAAAGAAACGAAAGCAGCGACATCTCAGATGCCCCGAGGGGGAGCTCATTTTAATTTTTAGCTGGATTATTCCTTTAAATAAAAGTGAAAATCAAATGCAAAATTAAATAAAACCACTGACCTTTTTCCAACAATAAAACCTATCACCCTACTGTGGACATGAACAGAGATCTTTATGATGAATATGTAAAAAGATCCACCAGACATTCACTTCAAAAACCGCCAATAGTGCCATAATTTGGTCCAATTGTATCTGTAGAATGAAAGCCAGAATAAAATGGGACAGGTTTGGCCTTCCAACGAACACCCCGGCAGGAGGTATGACACACTTCTGTCCTGTTCCCGCTGTGCTGATTATACATTTCCCTGAACTATGCCAGTTTTAATTGTCGAAGCCATCAACGTTGTCAGTCTGAACTGTTGTCGATGCTCAGTTGGCATATATTTAAGAAGAAAAAAAAAAAATAAATAAATCCATGTTGCTGTAGAGTGTTCTGCAGGGCCAAATAACAAACACCTTACAGAGCGCAGCCTCGTCTCACATTCATATTGATGTCCTCTGCTTTTCAAACGGCAAAGTTGGTTGCGATTTGATTACTGGCCGCAGTTTCAATTTCATTTCTCCTCCTAACTGGATTCTCTCAAGAACAGAATATCTGAAAGCTCTCTCGAAAAGAATGAGTTCACATAGTCGCAAACATCCCTTGAAACACTTGATATTCCATACTGGAGATAACCGTGTTTGTTTGCAGCGAGCTTTCTTTTTCGGAAAGTATTGATTTGTACATGAAGAAACCCAAGGGTGCGTGTCCTATGGCGAAAGCCTGTGTGTCTTGCAGGCAAGCTGCACCTATTCAAGCCACCGATAATAGCCAGAGAGGGAAATTCACCCTTTGTGATCTCCTTATGTTTTTCTTTGCCTCCTTTTAGGACGGCCGCAACATGCCAACAAGCTGGAGTTTGCTTTAATTAGATTAAACACATGTTTTGTCTGGGAACAATAGGTCCTGCCGTATTTGCATGACAATGCTCTCTAATTTCGTTTGCCTTAATTCTTTTTTAATGACTCGTGCAATGTAGCCCAATTATACCGCTAATGCATCTACTGTGGCATTGCAGCTCGGGAGGTGTCGTATCAAACGCTTTTGCTCTTAAAAGTTATTCGGGAGCGTCGTTAACCCCCGTGACTTTTGATTGTGTTCGCGTTTCCCCACGGGAATCAAATCCCCATTTAGATGACGAATCATTGGAGCTCCTTTGTTTGGTTTTGATGGAGGCGAGTAGTAGCTGATTGCAAGGACGCTGAGCCCTATTGAGAAATAGGATTAAAGGCAAACCCAAAAGATAATATTGCTTCCTTTGGACTTGCATTGTTGAAGATTAATAGAACGTGGCACGGCACTGATGCAAATGAGCTCTCGGTCACTTTACAGTTGCCACAGTAACCCGAGAGACTTCCAGCTTCAGCAGACCTGTCGACGAAACACAACTTTATAGCTGCAGAGCATCCAATGTGAATGCGTGTCTCGGCTTAAAACTGATCAGTCCGGGAAAAAACTAAGAAGTCGGTTACACTGACAGAGAGCTCAAGGTGGTTTGAATGATTTCTGTTCCCACACCCAGAAGGCTCTTCCTAACTCTGTGTCCTAAGGTGCGATGTGACAGAGCAACAAACACTGAAACTTTTCATCCAGTAGCACTATAGTTTTTCAGCCTGGTTTTACAGTTTTGTGTTTTAGTGATAATGTTTGTCCTTTGACAAAAAAACTATTGGGAGAGAAAGACCAGTCATTTACCTCCAAAAATGACAGATGGTGAGATGTGAGTAAGTGATTTCAGAATGAAAATGAGATGCAGAGCTTAGTGCATTGGAATAGCAAGTGAGCAAGTGAGCAGCTCGTGAGTACAAAGTTGAATTATGGCTAAATCCAAATTCACGGCTTCATGTACCTCTCAAATTCAGATGTTTCCATATTCACAATGTAACAAGGCTGTTTCTTTTATTTATGTCCCAATATCCATGTAAAAGAGCAACCTTCACATTGTTTCCTACTGTACAACAGGCAATATAAACTACACTCTTAAAAATAAAGATTCTCTACTGGCATCATGAAGAATCTTGAACATCCATGGAACCTTTCAAATGCAGAAGAGGTTCTTGAAAAAGATTCCTTAGATTTTTAAAATGTTCTTCAGAATGGTTCTTTTAGGAACTGTTCACTGAAATGTTCTTTGGGGAACCAAAAATGGTTCTTCTATGGCATCACTGCAAAAAACACCCTTTTGGAACCTTTATTTTTAAGTGTAACAGTGTAACTTTTTATGTTTAGTTGACTTGATTTTAGTCTGATCATTAATAGTTTGCAGTGTCAAGTTAGCAATGCTAGAACAGATATGTTGTGTGCCTGTGCACATTTGCACTTTGCATGCTTGTATTGCATTATTTAATGCTCTAAGCATTTTTCATATCATAAAAAAGTGATTTATGTGCTCAGAAAAAAGTGCAAATGTAAACCAAATACTGAAACATTATGTTTATAAATACAGTTATGCAGACAACTGCTTTGCTAAAACTTTTATTTTAAGATTCTAAAAACATTCTAACTGTATTGTTAATATATTGCTGTAGTTCAACTACATGACTCTAGTCCATCAGTTATTGTCTTGTTAAGCAAAAACGCTGCTTGTTTGTGAGAAATAAATCCATCATTAAGACATTTTTAATATCAAAACGTTGCTTCTGGCTAAAATCCGAGTCCATGATAATGCTTCCTCCAGTGTACAAGTCCATCTCCTGATGTCTCTCATGTCAAAATCCAACTACATATTTGTTTAGAACAGTTTTGGCTTGTAAACAGTGGTTGATCTGTGCAGATTTCTCTCCTGAATCTGATTATTGTGATGTTTTTATCAGCTATTTGGACTCTCATTCTGACGGCACCCATTCACCCATTCAGAGGATCCAATGGTAAGCAAGTGATGGAAAGCTATATTTCTCCAAATTTGAAGAAGATATAAACTCATCTGCATTTTGGATGGCCTAAGGGTGAGTAGGTTTTCTGCAAATTTTCAGTTTTGGGTGAACTATTCCCATTGTGTGAACTATTCCCCTGCCCACATTGAATCTCACTAAAATAAAATTCTGCACTTGATGTATATTATACATCAGACATTGACAAGGATATATAAAATGTCGTCTGGAAAAGCCTCACAATTTGTGTCACGCAGCAACAGAAAAATAGCTTGTCAGTAGAATCCTGTTGCGTCGCACCTGTTTAGGACAGCGAAACATTAGTCTGGAGCACAGGTGCGGATCTAATGAGAATTAAAAACAAACCAAGAAAAAAATCCTCTCAGAAAATGTTGCGTTGGATTCGACCTCCGGATCTCTGTCACATGCATTTCGCTTCATGTTCTGATCTAATCTACATAAGAGATCCCAGTCCCCGCTATGATAAAGTTTGTCATTAGATGTGCCACAAAAGGCAAAATCCCTGGATACCTTATTACTCTTTTTAAACAAAACCCCTCCAGATACTGGAAGCATTAGAATCCGGGACAGGATGATGGATCGCAGCTGACCTTTCATTTGAGGGAGTCCTCTGGCATTTCCATATTCTCATACCTTACAAAAACTCCTCAAAGGTAGAACTGCAGTGAAACAGGTCATTTAACTACACAAGGGAGGGAAGAACCTACATGAATATGAACTATGTCTATAGGGGCTTCATGGCTGCTCTGTGTGTGTGTGTGTGGAGTTGGCTTGAAAAAATTAGGCACAGTGACAATGGTGTGATGGTGAGAGTGGAGTTTGTTCCTGCCTTTTTCCTCTTAAGATTTGATTTATTCAGGTTACCTTCAGTAATCCTTCTGACAGCAGTAAAAGTCCCCTTTAGCTATTTACTCACAGAGGAGTTCAGTCACCCATGGCTTCAGTGCTGAAGTAAACTTATGATAAAAGTCTGGGTGACTTTTACTGTTCAGCTGCAGTTTCGAATCTGTTGTGCTAAACAGAAAAAGAGAATGGTGGGCTTCTCGGTTTTGTTGGCATTTGTAGCTGATGTTTGTTGTTTATAGTTTAGACAAGTATGGGGTGAATTCACTAAACAGTGAAGTTATGTATGCATGGCATATTTCAGCACAAAACCTCAAATCTTCATCTCTAACCACCTGCAATCCATTTTAAACAGGTGTGAAATATGCAAAAATTGTGCTCGCTGTGCTGTATTTCAATTAAGACATCTCCCCTTATTCGCAAAACTCAGTATCATTTCCTGCTGTGGTATTACCATCTGTGTTACGCTAATAATTGTATGTGAAATGGTTTTGTGTTACGTTTTTAAGTTTAAAATATTTTTTTTCATTTCAGAAGTTTATTACAGATTTATTCATTTTATTAACACTGTGCTCTTACTGCCCGCTACACATAATTATAATTATTTATGTACAGCAAACTAATTAAATATAATGACTGTCTGGCCCTAAAACATTGCTTAATTAAAATAGCTTATATATCAATCAGCTATACATGATTATAATTCATTATTGTAAGTTAAATTGTTATATTTATTTATTAATTCATTCTATCATTCATTCATTAAACAGGTAGTAAAAGAACAATGTGGTATAAAATGTGCAGAAAAACTATTTTTTGCCTTCATCACAAATGCACTGCTACTTGATTTGCATAATTACTTTGATGGTAAAACAACCTAGACTGTGCATGCAAATAAACAACATTATAAGAAGGCAACATTATTCTTAGTGAATATCCCCCCTCGGCTTATCCTAAAATAGAAAATCAAAGAGCATGACATAAGCATATTTAAAATACATCGAATGGATTGCAAAACTAATTGAATGTAAAATTGACAGAAAAAAAAATAACAATCTCCATAATAAAAAGCAATCGCTCGTGTGAAATGAATCAAGTTCATCAGTGCGTTGAGGATTGTGAAGTGTAAAATGTGAACTTGGGTTCAGTCAGTCATGATGCTTTTACGCACTACTCAAATGTCACATGGCGACCCACTTAAACCTGTCTCCTCTTTTATGTTCACGTTTTCCCCTCACTTTCACCCTTATCCTGTAAAGCAGGGCAGAACAGGTCGAGCAAAAACCTGCTGTTTGAAGAGCGTTTCAGCGCTGCCACACGGACACACCCTGTCAGAGAGCGTTACGCGTCTAACGACAGATCCTTGGCTGGGGTGCGGTGGAGATGTTGGCTCATTCATTGTGCCTGTGATTAAGGTCAGCGCTGTCAGCTGAGAGCTCACGTCACCATGAAGAGCTGCCGCTGCTGGCTGCTACGCTCACGCTGATCGGCCCTGGCACGGGAACATGAAACCTGAGCGGGACGCGTTCAGCAGACTCTCGTCTGGCAGGTGCCTGGAATAGAGATGACAGTTGTTGAGTTCAACCTCTTTAGCCTCACGGTGAGGCTCATGTTCATCACCAACACGCCACAAATGCGGTTGGTGCGCTCCCTTTGATGCGTTAAAGATGCTAGCAATGTGCTAAAACATGTCACAAATTGCCAAAACATGCTATCAGCACACTAAAACATGCTAATGTGCTAGAACAAGCTAGAAACATGCTAGCAACGTGTTGAAACATAATAGAAGTTTCTTAAAACATGCTAAAACAAGCTATAAACAGGTTAGCAATGTGCTAAAACATGATAGCAGTTCACTAAAATATGTTAACATGCTAAACCAAGCTAGAAATGTGCTAGCAGTGTGTTGAAACATGATAGCAGTTTCTTAAAACATGTTAATGTGCTCAAACAAGGTAGAAACACCCTATTAATGTGCTAAAACATGATAGCAGTTCACTAAAATGTTAACATGCTAAAACAACCTAAAAACATGCTAGCAATATTATGAAACATAATAGCAGCACAATAAAACATGCAAATGTGCTAAAACCAGCTAGAATCATGCTAACAACATGTTGACCCTGCTGAAAAAAACTGCTAAAACCAGCTGGTTTTCGCTGGTCCTCCAGCCTGGTCTTAGCTGGTCAGCAGGCTGGTTTTAGAGGGGTTTTGGCCACTTCCTTAGCTGGTCAGACTGGGAGACCAGCTGGAACAACCAGATAAAACCAGCTTAAACCAGTTAAGACCAGCCAACCGGCTTAGGCTGGTTTTAGCTGTTTTGTTTTTTTTTTTTTTCAGCAGGGGAAACATGATAGCAGTTTCTTAAAATATGCTAATGCTAATGCTAAAAACATGCTAGCAACATGCTAAAACATGATAGCAACTCAATAAAACATGTTAACCTGTTAACCTGCTAAAACAAGCTAGAAACATGCTAGCAACATGCTAAAACATGATAGCAGCTCAACAAAACATGTTAACATGCTAAAATAGCTAGAAACATGTTAGCAATGTGCTGAAACATGATAACAACTGAACAAAGCATGCTAACATGCTAATGCTAAAACAAGCTCATTAAAGCAAGCTAGCATGTTAAAACTTGCTAGAAACATGATAGCATTGTTTTGAAACATGATAGCATGCTGGCAATGTGCTAATATGATAGCAGCTCACTAAAACAGGTTAACGTGCTAAAAGAAGCTAGAAACATGCTAGCAATGTGTTAAAACACGATAGCAGTTTCTTAAAACACTAAAACATGGGTATGAGTTAAAATAAGATAGAAAAGTTAGAAAGCTAGTAATGTGATAAAATATGCAAGAAATTCCAAAACATGCTAGCAATGTGCTAAAACATGGTAGCAACATGTTAAAGCATGCAAGAAATTCCAAAACAAATGTCAACAATTGATAAAAATGCTAGCAACATACTAAAAACATAATAGCAGTTTCTTAAAACATGTTAATAATGTGCTAAAACAAGCTAGAAACATGTTAGCAATATGTTAATAAGATGCTGGAATGTGCTAAATCATGTTACAAACATGCTAGTAATTTTAAAAGATGCTAGAATGTGTTAAATCACGCTATAAACATGCTAGTAATATGTTAACAAATACAAACAAATTGCAAAAAAATATGCTAGAACCAAAACGTGCTGGTAATGTGTTAAAACGTTAGAATCATGCTAGCAGTTTCATAAAATATGCTTACAATGTGCTGAACGATGCTATGTTTAAAAAATGTTAACGTTAAGATGCTAACAATGTGTTAAATCATGCTAGCAACAGATGCTAAAATATGTTAGCAATGTGTCAAATACTTTAAACATGCTGGCAGCATAAATCATTCTAGCAGTGAATTAATTAAGCTGGTGATGTGTTAAATCACTCTTGCAACATTTTTTGAAAAATGCTAGTAACATGCTAAATTATGCTATCAGCATGGTAAGCATGCAAGCAGTGTGATAAAACATGCAACCAAAATGGTAGAGGATTCTTTCAGTGCGTCATGCTAGAAACATGTTAGCAACATGATAAACTAAAACATAGGGGAGGGGCACAACCTAACACTTTTTGAATTTCTCAGTTTGTGTAAATCCACGTGGGGTTCAGAGTATAATTCTTTATCCACGTTAATTTCACACTTGTCTAGTACAGACATGTCGCTTTGCTTCATAATTATAATGCATATGAATTTTTTCATTATTTACCTCAAAAGAAAGGAAGTGAAAAGTGACAACATGCCCCGTAGGTGGGATACATTGCAACATGTGAGTTGTAGCATGACCATATGACAGCTTAAAATGTTATCTGATCGAATGAAAAAAAATATACACGACAAACTAAAATATTTTGTCAATAAAATAAAATTATTAACTTTTATTAAATTAAATTATTAAATTTTTGAGTTTCACAATGAACACATCGCAACCACGCGTGGGACGGCCCTGATCGCAAAACACAGCTATACAGTATAGTTCAAAACAATGTGCACAAATAGATGAAACACATTCAGACATTCCAAAAAACACTCCGCTCCCCTCCAAACACAGCTCTCACAGAACACGAGACACATAAGTGAGCCAAAATGCTTTACATGTCTTGAAATAATAATTTCTCAACATTAAACATCGAGTGCCAGTCTTTCTTTACCTTTTTCTTGTGATTTCTTTTTAAAATCTATTAAAGTAAATAGTGAAAATTGCATGGCTGATGTCATAGAACAGCATAGTTTAATAATAGCGGGGCAGATTGTAACGCAGTGTTACAACGTTCCCCATCAGCACGACTGGAATATAAATCTGGTGAGTGTCTTCTGCTGGCTTGCCAAGCATTAATAAATGGATTTGGAGATTAAAATAATAGCAGATTTGTCTCATTTTAAATTAATACTAAAAACTGAGATGAAAAATGTACTTAAGCCAGAAATTGACTTTTACTATGTTAAAATGAATATTCAGCGATATCTTCAAAAGGCTTTAGAATTTTGGCACACTTTTTTTCTCTGTATAGTGTTGCTATGGCAACTAGTAAACACCGTAAATTTGATCATGCTAGCATGTGTGGAAATATTTAAACCACGTGTGTTACAACTAACCCGGCGTTAGTTTGCACTCCGCGCTCCCCTACTGGAAACAGACTAGCAATGTGCTGAAGTGACATTTATTATTTTCTCTGACTTCTCTGCGTAAAACTTGAAGCTTTTCAAAGTAATTTTAAACTTTCAGACCTGACTTTGTCAAGTCAACGTCAAAGTTTATCATCAAACTTTACTCATATATTTGTAGTTATTCACATAGAAAAATACATATTGAAGAAAACAACGCAGATATTAGTAGAAGTAAAAGAGCTCTTTTTCAAACCCTACAAATGCGACTGCTTTCTATGGCATGCATCCTCATAAATGAGTGTGATTTGAAACGCTCTGCAAGATGCCGCCTGTGATGCCATAAAATGCACTATATGATTGGAACTCACTATGTTTCGAAAGAATTTCATTATTGCAGATTTGTTTTGAATTCAAAGTTTGTATTTCCCATGCATTTTGATGGAGCCTGATAAATATAGGATCTGTTTATTATTTTATAACTGCATTTATCATGATATTGATTTCTGTGCTTCGTGAAGTGATTTAGGAGGGCTGTAATGTTATGAAGAAAAGAGAAGTGTGAGATGAGCAAAGCACAGCTGCAGAAATCTTAATGGCCTACAGTACATATATATTCTGATACAGAATTAATAATAATAATAATAATAGTAATACAATATTAAATGTAAATAATGTTAATGAGTTAAGGCCTAAGCCATTGTCCAACTGAGCAATCATGATATTTAGCTGTCTGATTTAAGAAAAAAAACCCTCGGGAAACTTGTGATGCTATTGAAAATGTCGAGATCTCAGACTCATTTTAAAAAGGTTCATATAACAAGCATCCATCCCTTTAAAGCAGTGATTTATATACTTAGAAAATAACTAATATAAAACTAAATACATTTATTTAGAGAAAAAAAATAATTAATATAAATTATTATTTAAATAATCATTTTACAAAACAATTGTTATTGAGAAAGGATTAATTAATTTAATAAGTCTAAATACATTTATTATTATTATTATTATTATTATTATTATTATATTTAATTTTTAAATGAAAAGTTTTTTTTGTTGTTGTTGTTTTTTTTTAATGTGCTACTAAATGACACTGAACTCAAATGGCCTTTGTGACTACATTTATATACAATCCCAAAACAATATTGTACCACTGTATCCAGATAATCCCATATTTATCTTTTGCACAGACATCCAGAGATGGTCTCTGCTGTGGCATGTAAATAAACCTCTGAGTTGCACAATTTCCTTCTTGCAAATGACCCTGTTTTCGGCGCTGGCAGCGGCTGCGTCCATATGCGCCTTCCAGATTGAAAAAGGGATTCAGAGCAGATTTAGAGATATGCTGTGTTAAGATAATAGATTTTCAAAGCATTCAATGTTGGATTTAGTATAATCCTTTCCTCTTGATTTTTTGAGTGTGCCTCTGTGTGTGTGTGTGTGTGGATGTGTTTGCGTTTTTCACGTATAACTGCTGCCCACTGATCGGATACGCAAAAGGCTGTTGGTAAATGCATATCACATAACAACGCTTGACAGGCGTGCACCAGTTTGATATTAGTTATTGTTAACTGGTCATACGATAACCAGGTAGATTGACTGTTCATGCAAAAATTGCATTGTTGCTTCTTTATCAACATTAGCACTGATAAACCCTGTTAACCTGTTTTCTGTATTTAATTTCAGATCAGACTGGTGTTTCACAGCACTGTAAGTTTTAGCAGTGAATTCTGGGACTTTGCTGACAACGTAACAGCTTGGCAGGTGTGATAAGACCCGTCTGTGATTTAGCTTGGCAAAGTTTGCTTCCCGTACACAGAGTTTGTTCAGTGACAAAGAAACACGGAGTGAGACAGTTTCTCTACTAAGAAAAAACACACAAAGCAAATCCTCCGCTGAGGTCTTCTGCCAAACCATTGTAAAGGTGCTTTGTTGTTCTCAAATCCAATCTCCAGAGACAAATCGGTCATGATTTGCGTGAATGGTAAAAAAAAAGAACCAACACCATGTCTTGCTGTTTTATATTTGATGTTTGGCTGCTCTTATGATTGATCCTGTAGGAACGAGCGGAACCGAACACTTTTACAATTTAGCCAGGCTCTTCAAAGGCAACGTTCAGTTTAATACTCTTCAAAGCTAAACAGAAGTGTGAGACGATGAAAACACGAGTGTAAACTAGGAGTGTAAATGAAATGAATTACATGGTTGGCTGATTAAATTAATTGCAAATAATTTCACACACATATACAGTATGTATTTAACTCCAAACAGACACTTATTTCTGCAGCAGTGCTGTTTATACATCTCACTTACACTTCTTCACAAGAAGAAATTAGTACTTTTATTAATTAAAGATGCATTAATTTGATCAAAAGTGACAGGAAAGAGATTTCTAACGCTGCAAAAATAAATGCTGTTATCTATGAATCCTAAAAAATGACGGTTTGTCCCCCAAATATTTTGCAGCACAACTGTTTTCAACATTGGTAATTCTTGAGCAGCAAATCATCATATTAGAATGATTTCTGAAGGATCATGTGACACTGAAGACTGCAGTAATGATGCTGAAAATTCAGCTTTGATCTAAAATTTCATTTTAACAGATATTCACATAGAAAACAGCTATTTTACATTGTAATAATATTTCACAATATTACTGTTTTTACAGTATTTTATTATCAAATTAATGCAGCTCTGGTGAGCAGAAGAAACTTCATAAATAATATAATAAATTAAATAATGCTTCAATGATTACTTGAAGCTGGAGTACATTTTTGAAGAAAATCATATTTCAGTTTTTTACTTCAACATTTCATGTTTAATTGTGTTACTTGCCGTTTCTTTGTAATTGTGAGATGTACTGGCATTTTCCAAGTCAAAAATGTTTTTGCACCTTTTTTTTTTTTTTTCTTCTTTTTTTTAATGCAGTGTAATAAATGAAATGGGATATATTTCTGGTTTAGTGTTAAAGAAGTCCACTTCCAGAACAAAAATTTACAGTTAATGTACTCCTCTCCTTGTCATTCAAGATGTTCATGTCTTTCTTTCTTCAGTTGCAAAGAAATTGTTTTTTTTTTTTTTTTGAGGAAAACATTTCAAGATTTTTCTCCATATAATGGACTGATATGGTGCCCCGAGTTTGAAAATATGATTGGAGTTTTCTGACATACCCTAACTGTCATGAACCAGAAAAAAAAACAGTTCAGGCTGAGGAAGACAAGACGAGCGCTTGACATTAAAAAGTATATAAACTGTATTATTTTTATGAAAATAACCGATCGTTTCGCTAGATAAGACCCTTCTTCCTCAGCTGGGATCGTTTACAACCGCATTTAAACTACATTTTGGAAGTTCAAACTCGGGGCACCATATCAGTCCATTATATGGAGAAAAATCCTGAAATGTTTTCCTCAAAACATAATTTCTTTACGACTGAAGAAAGAAAGACATGAGCATCTTGGATAACAAGGGGGTGAGTACATTATCTGTAAATTTTTGTTCTGGAAGTGGACTTCTCCTTTAATCAAGATGTACTTAAGTCATAGTGATGGACTGTCGGTGTATATAAGACAAAGAAATGCTGGGAAACACCAACTCTAGCTCTACTACTCATGACACGAGCTCTGATGGCTGTATTGTTAGGAGGCTCATGGGATGTTAAAGGAAGCACAGCGGTTGAGTCTTAATGTATGAAATGGCGTGTTGAAAAGGCAGCGATCACTTCATAATTAGAAATGCTGAGAACACCTCAGGCTTTGAAATGATCGCTTCGGCAATGTCACCTTGGGGCCACATCTGCCAAACCATATGCTCCAGCCGCTTGTTTTTTTTTTTTTTTTTTTTTTCATCCAGGGAGCGCTGGTGCATTTCTTCTTTTGCTTTTTTTACCTCCATTTCTTTTCTGTCTTTACAGTCTCTCCGATAAAGTGACGGCACCCGGAGGATCGTTCACCTGAAGCTTCCCTCCCATCGCTGCAGGGAGCGCTAGCTTTGAAATATGAGCGCAATTATTTTCTCAAATCCCAGACTCCTGTGGAAACAACTACATCAGGAAAAAACATACACCGTGCCAGATAAATATAAAGAATGTAACCTCTGATTTAATTTATCGCAGATCCTTTGTAGTAGATACAAGAGCCAACAACAAAGACTTCTACTGAATCTCTCTACATAAAAGCGTATCTTTGTGATTTCCAGTCGCTTGCGTACAGGGCCCCGTAGCGCACACGGGCCCCGTAGCTCCTTAATGTGCCAATTATATCATGTTTAAATTAGCATACAAGCTGTACATAAGCGACGTTTGTACTTTATAGTTTCCTTGCTGCAAAAAGGGGGCCAAAAGTATTTACACAGAATTAAAATCAGTACTGAGAAAACGTTTAAAAATATTTTTTGAGAAAAGCTGAAAATAAAACTAAAATATTCATTTGAGACTAAATTTATTAGAGAAAAAATAAGAAAAGAAACAAGTATTGTTAGCTAAAACTAATACTGTTTAAAACGACTTTAAGATAAAGCCCAAATAAAATAAAATAAAATAAAATAAAATAAAACATTAGATTTAAAAAAAATAAAAATTAGCTTGTTAACTAAAAATAAAAGGTTTTGATTTTCATGAAAACGTAATTTCATAAATGTGAAATGAAATAAAATACAAATATTAGATTAAAAGACTTAATCAAAAATTTGTGAATAGTAGTTTTTGAGGTAAAGCTGATAAAATAAAATAGCTAATGCAATAATTGGCATTGTTAAAATAAAAAAAAAATAATAATAAACATAGCTTAATTAAAAATTTGTGTTAACTAAAATGATTAATAATAGTTTTTGAGGTAAAGCTGATAAAAAAAAATAAAATAAAAATAAAATTAGATGAAAACTTAAAAACTAATGCAATAATTGGCATTGTTACTGAAACGAAAACTTTTAAAAGTAGTTGTTGAGATAAAGCAGAAATTAAATAAATGTAAAAAAATAGATTAAAAAGGCGTAAAAAAGAATGACAATTAGAAATATTGCCTTGGCAGCATCTAAAATTAAGTAAGCTCAATTGAAATACTAAAATTAGAAAAACTATGCCTGAAATATAAACAAGTAAAAAACAGTATAAAATTAAATTCAGTACAAATTAAAGTTAAACAGTACAAAATTACACATCAAAATGGCTACAACTAAAATTGATTAAATGAAAACTGAATATGTTAAAATAAAACCTAAATAAGACATTGAAAATATTAAGTAAAAAAATAACAAAATAATAACAATCGCAGATAACATACAATACATGTACAAATGATGATATGCGTGTACAGAGGACAGAAGACATACGGTTCAACTCTGGTTAAAAAAGAGATGGCAGATTTATCCTGCATTTATTGCTGCATTACGGCCCATATAAAGCTTCGCCTGTGATTTAGTTCATGGCATGTTTGAAGCTCATTAAACAGGTTAGTGGAGTGGACAGGCAATGACCTCTCAAATCACACCAAATGATTAACGTTATTATCGGCGTCTCACAGCAGAATTAAAATGTTCACCAATGTTTACATTTCATTATAACACACGGCCTGCTCTTTCCTCCACTCCATGGCCAGATGAGCTGAATAAACAGAGCAGCGACGGCTGCTGTACGTGGTGAACTCAAGAACCTGGTGTGTTACCTAAACCAGATGAACAGCACGGCAAACACAGAGGTGTGTGTGTTCACTGCTGCTCTTACAGATCTCTTACCGCTTCACTTTATTTGCCAAGACCCTCAGTAGAATCATCACGACTCTAAACAGTCTGTCGGCATTGCCCGGAGGAACGCTTCACAGGTTAAGAACGAAAGCCCTGTTTCTTTAAGTATTAGCTTAGACGTTTCTCTTAATATTCCCCATGAGAAATACAAGTGCCTGAAGAGTTCTGAAATTAATATGGATGAGAACTATTTGAGTTCTGACTTATGAATGCAGGTGTTTGTATCTTGGAGAATCTAATTGATGTTTTAAGCACTAGTTCACTCAAAAATACAAATTCTGTCATCATGTTTCATTTTTGCGCAAACTATACCTTTAAGGCAATGGCTAACTTACCATGTACATCAAAGTTCTGAGTACTAGCAATAATTACAGTAAGGATTTACTCATATGTTTAAAATCCCAAATTACTAAATGCCATTATAATATTTGTGTTCCAAATGACGTACAATACACTGGTATTGAGGCCTTTCTAGTTGCTGCTCAGCTACGCTGGGCTGGGCATGTTGTACGCATGTCAGATCTGCGCCTGCCAAAGCGGGTTTTCTATGGGCAGCTCTCAAGGAGGACAATTTAAACGTTATAAAGATGTCCTCAAACTCAATTTGAAACTGTGCAATATAGACCCTAATGACCTTGAAGAGATGGTCAAAGATAAGACCTCATGGCGAGCACAGTGCCATGCTGCTATACACTCTTTTGAGTCAAAACGGATTACCGCTGCAGTAGACAAACGAAGACAGCGAAAGTTAAACTCAGTTCATGTGCGACATCTGTGGCCGACTATGTGCTTTAAGGACAGCCTCTGTTTTCACCCATCAGCAGCAACTGTGATGAGATCTGCCATGTCGACGGCTCAGACCAAGTATCTATCTATCTATCTATCTATCGATCTAAATAAATAAAGTGTTACTTGAAAATCTAGGATAAAATATTAAAAACAAAAAAAGTCTTATTTTTATTTAGTTTAACTTGTCATACTAAAATAACAAAAAAAGTGAAATAAAATTAATAAAAACTACATACTACTATATGCAATTATAAAACAATATAGAAAAACAAATAAATAAATAAACAACCAACCAATGGGAAATACAAAAAAAATATATAAATAAATAAATAAAAAAAAAAAAATAAAACTATAGTAGTATCTCAGTATTACTTAAATTACTTAAATAATACAATCTCAATGAAAGAATACATAATGTATAGTGCATTGTACTCTGCCATAGAGAAGGGGAAAACATCATCTAAATATTTTATTGATTTATTTATTTTTTACATTTTACATCACTATTTTTTGTTTGAAAAGAAATGCATTTCAAAAGACATGTAATACATTCCTAATAGCTTCTTTAGATGCTTCCATTCTGCCACATGTGGAGTCCATAATGACCCTAATAAAATATACATTTTATTGCATTTTTATTATTATTATTATTATTATTATTATTGCATGAATATCTGTTATTCTACACTTCTTTTTTTCTCTCTCCATTTGAACAAGAAGCCTTAAACGCAGCATCCTCAAACTACTCCAAAATGGTGTAGAATAGTATAGGAATATGCAAATCATTTGTAAAGAAATGAAGTTGTTTTAGCTCTATTTTTGTCTGTGGACTTGTAACCCAACCTACTGCACAAAATGTTACATTCCAATGCAACGGGTTGCTGTTTTTATTTGCCTCTGTCAAATGTCAAATGCAAAATGCTGACCTGTTGTAAGTCAACTCGCATGCTTTGTTTTGTCAGAAACATCATTTCAACCATCAGTAAAACCGATGATGTCCATGTCATGTAAATCTGCAAGGCTTTTCATGCGCGTAACACGTCATCTGCAGCAGTAGCACAGGAGAAATGTGATTTAAGCATGACTGTAAACTGCAGTACTCCATATATTTTACTGCAATTATGATTACTCTAATTATGAACATGATCACATTAACATAATCACAGCATTTTGTTTACATGAGCGCCAATCGCAGTATTGCTTTAATTGCATTTTAAGGGTGCATTTAAGCATAGCTATTACTGAACTCTCAGACTTCTGTTCTGTATCACAAAAAAAATATCATTTTTGTTGAGCACGCATTTGTGATTCAGTCATATTGAGAAATGTGTTCACAGGAAGGAATTTTGACCTCTTTCTGAAGGTCTATATGTAGAAAGGAAATTTAATAAATTGTCAAATGAGAGACACAACATTCTTTGCTCAAAGAATAGAAAAAGCGATGGCATTCTAGCCTGTAAATGTCATTGATGAGTCATATGAACTTAAGGCTTTAAAGGAGAGCCTCAGTTTTCAGCCTTTAACTTCGTACAAAAGCGAGGCTCTTTTATAATTACAAAGGGACGTATGGCACACACTGTGGAGGAGGACGTCAATACCGAGACCGCATATCCATTTGTTTATCTGCAATCTCTTCCTTGCTTGGTTTAGATCGATACTTTTTATGGAGAACCCTAAAACCGGTCCTGCGTATCGTGGGGAAAATGTATTGGGATTCTGCTCGATTTCATAATAATTTTAGTCGTCGTTGTATAATCAAACAGTTGTGTACTGTGGAGGGGGGAAAAAAGTGTATTACTTGGAATTATTAGAACAGAACTAACTGTTTTTGTGTTTATAGTGCATCATACTGTATATAGAAAACCCCTATGTATTGCATGTATTATGTTCAGCTGCAGCAAAAAGAACTTGACATTTAAAAAGAAATTAAAAATGAACACACTTATTAGCTGTCAAATATTAGTAGAACACATTCATAGTTAATGTGATGGACTGCATTTGTAGTTGTTTCAGACTTTGATACTGTTCACATTATATCAATCACAACTCTCTGAATAGTTTTAGCATGCTAATCAATATGAGAATGTGAATGTATTTGTCAAAATACTTCACTATTTGTATTTTTCAAAATACTTTAAAATATCCTCCTTTGTGTTCAGTAGAAGAAAGAAAGTCATTCAAATTTGGAACGACACATCAAAAAATATCATAATTTAGAAGTAAAAGGCTATTTTCTGTCCTGATTTGACCCCCCTATGATTGGCTAACAGTCGTGTATGTCTGACGGCCTACATCCTTCACAGATGGACGCCGCTGTGATTTAGGTCAAAAACACATGAATACTCAGTACACATCAAGCGATCTGTAAAAACGGACAAAGCAGTAGTGACCACATAATAAAAACAGTTACTCACACTTGTGTGGTGGGACATTACTGTCATATTCAATGCTGGCATAGCATCCTTTTGTAGTTTCAGTCTTTCTGAAAATCCTGTCACATTGTGCCTTGTTTGTAAACGAATCTGCGGTAAAATGGCATGAACAAAGGACAACTTGACATGGTCTGGACCTTCATTAAAAATAACCCTCATCCGGTGGCGGGGCTAAACAGGCAGTGATGTGGAACCGGTGGGCGGGGCTAACAAAGCAGCGATGTGGAATCGGTGGGAGGTGCTAAACAGACCGTGATGTGGAACCGGTGGGCGGGGCTAACAAAGCAGCGATGTGGAAACGGTGGGCGGGGCTAATGAGGCAGCGATGTAGAATATGTGGGCGGGGCTAAACAGGCAGCGATGTGGAATCGGTGGGTGGTGTTAAACAGGCAGCGATGTGGAACCGGTGGGTGGTGCTAAACAGGCAGCGATGTGGAACCGGTGGGCGGGGCTAACGAAGCAGCGATGTGGAACCGGTGGGCGGGGCTAACGAAGCAGCGATGTGGAACCGGTGGGCGGGGCTAACAAAGCAGCGATGTGGAATCGGTGGGTGGTGCTAAACAGGCAGCGATGTGGAATCGGTGGGTGGTGCTAAACAGGCAGTGATGTGGAATCGTTGGGCGGGGCTAATGAGGCAGTGATGTAGAATCTGTGGGCGGGGCTAAACAGGCAGCGATGTGGAATCGGTGGGTGGTGCTAAATATGAATATGTGGGCGGGGCTAAACAGGCAGCGATGTAGAACCGGTGGGCAGGGCTAACGAGTCAGCGATGTGGAACCGGTGGGCGGGGCTAACGAAGCAGCGATGTGGAATCGGTGGGTGGTGCTAAACAGGCAGCGATGTAGAATCTGTGGGCGGGGCTAATGAGGCAGCGATGTGGAATCGGTGGGCGGGGCTAATGAGGCAGCAATGTGGAATCGGTGGGCGGGGCTAATGAGGCAGCGATGTGGAATCGGTGGGCGGGGCTAATGAGGCAGCAATGTGGAATCGGTGGGCAGGGCTAATGAGGCAGCGATGTAGAATATGTGGGCGGGGCTAAACAGGCAGCGATGTGGAATCGGTGGGTGGTGTTAAACAGGCAGCGATGTGGAACCGGTGGGCAGGGCTAACGAGTCAGCGATGTGGAAACCGGTGGGCGGGGCTAACGAAGCAGCGATGTGGAATCGGTGGGTGGTGCTAAACAGGCAGCGATGTGGAACCGGTGGGCGGGGCTAATGAGGCAGTGAAGTAGAATCAGTGAGCGTAGCTAAACAGGCAGAGATGTAGAAGCGGGCGTTGATCTTCTTTTGCCGTGGTGGTGTTTAGCCGCATTAGTACATCATAGAGTGGCACATTCCACAACCTGTTGTTTTGGCATACTAGTTTCAATATAAGCTGTTTTTAGACTAACAACAAAGTTTTAAGTTCTGAAACTTACAGGATGTTTTTATAATATGACCTCAAAATAGCAAGGGAATTTTGAGTTCTCAGTTAATGACTCCTTGAAGTTCTTCCACACTTGCCAAATATGTTTGGTCAAATGACAAAAAAAATAAAAATAAAAATAAAAAAAAAATGCATACATACATACATACATACATACATAAATATTCAAAAAAAATAAAATAAAATAAAAAATGTAAAAACGTTTTTGTCATCCTTACAATATTTTAGTCCATTTCAGAGGTCCCCAGAAGGCTGGATGTTTTTGTCCTTTTAGAGCTTGGATTATAAATGCCTCACCATTCCTCACATTGTGTTTCACAGAAGAAAAAAAAAAAAAAAAAAATAATATATATATATATATATATATATATATATATATATATATACACACACACACACATTTAGACTAACATGGGAGTAAATGGTGACATCATTTGCATTTGTACACTTCATTTCATTTTAAGTAAGACATCATGGCAACAAGATACACTATAATACACAGGCGCAAGTGTAACATGAGGCTGGATGTTGACGGCTGTTGTCATCAAAACCAAATGAGATCTGGCACTTTCTCAAATCCTCAGCCTTGGTGACAGCCCTACCATTTTGTCCTAGTCTGACCTACAAAACCAAGATCTACCAAGCCATGCTATTTTTAGCTTGGCACATTTACACAATCTGGTAAGAGCTCAGCTGCCATCTGAGTCGCCATCCGAACGGGCCAGCGTCTGTTGGGTGACTTTGGTGTCGCCGCTCTCCTCTTGGGTTTTGCCTTGCCAAACACCTGTAGTCGTAACACAAGGGCACCTTTCAGAAAGACTCTCTGATGGACAAACTGCAGGAATAAGGGAAGTGACACTCAGCATCAATCGATTAATCATTCAACCGGCTTGGCTTCAGCCCATCTCACGACTGACGAGAATCGATCTTGAGATTCCAGAAGATGAACGTTTTCTCATTCCGCTAATGATTTAAATATAGTATAAATTCAGAAATGAAAGACAAAGCAAAGGGTTTCAAAGATATTCTTAAATGAATTTAAAAGTGATTCATTACATGCCAAGAGAGAGAGATTTAAGTCAACATGAATGTTCATTTGCTGGACACAGAAGACAGCTTAGCTGCTCATCTTTTTGGGCCAGCAAGATCCTGTATTGATCTTGTGCCCGTCCGTGGGGAATTTCTGGCAATAGTCGCAGTGGGTGGGTCCACGGATCTGACCGCTTTCTTTGAGGATGCATAGGCTTCCTCTTCCTTTTAATCTTTTAATGCATGCAAAGACTATAGTGGCGTGACACAAAGCTCACAACCAAAATAGCTGCTGATGTGCGCGTGGAAACGGGCGGAACAATCCACGCAGCATGAACATGTAATAGATCTCAAACCTGATGTTTGACAAGGAAAAAAAGTCACATTCAGTCCAGACTGAATGCAAAACTGCTGTGTGTGATGGTGAAGAAAAAGAAAGCAAGTGATCAATAAAATGTCCTGATGCTTGCAGTGGCAGGTTAGGCTATAAAGCCAGAATTAGATTGAAGAAATAGCTTTTAGCGCTTGTCGATGTATCGTGTGATGCCAAAAGAGTGAAGGGTCAAGGATTGTAACTTTACCATCTGACTGCAAAAAGCATCTTTCTCCTTTGACGACCGTTTAAAAATATGCATATATTCTGTTTACATACATTCTATTGTTTGTTATTCAGAATAAATCACAAGTATGTTATTATATTGTAAAGACTCTAAACCCTGTAAAGCCTCACATGTTAAATAACAGTGCAAGTTTTGTAACCGTTCATAGAGCCATAAGACAAAATCCTAGGAATATGGTGGGAAAACAGCTCAATTAAATTCAGATACCCAAACTACCCCAAAAAAAAAAAAACAAAATGCAATGTAGTGCAGATGCTGATATTTATATGATGAAATTCTGTTGCTTGCAGTTAAATTCAATGTGATGTTTGTAACAGTATAGCAGATACTGACATAAAATGATGTAAATATAAGTTCACTCTATATCTCAAATAATATGTCTTAATAATATAAGATTGAAATGATCCAAACATATAATGCAAAGCAATCCAATGATGATTGAGAGATGAACGAATAAATGTTTCTCAAAAGATGTTTTGGAGGCTTGGAAAGATCATTCCTCCACTGAGGAAGAGTGAGGAACATTCCTCAAAAGATCCTGATAAACAGATTTGAGACTCACTGATTTTTCTACAAAATAATTCATGGAGAACAAGTAAAGCCAAGCTGCTTCAGTTCAGTAAGTTTTCATTTAGAAATATGATTACAGATATTTTGACATTTACTAATAAAAATCAGTCAAGATTTGACAGCAAAAAAGGCATGTAAAGCACCAGCTGAAGGTGGATGTTTATATAATTATACTAAAAGAGCTTTTACTTAATTTAAAAAAAAAGTCTAAACCATCAATCAGACGACAGAAGGCATGGAGTATATTGTGTGTGGCAGGTTTAACAGCAAAGTTTTGATCATGTTAGATGATCATGTTGCATGCGTATGAGATTTGACGTGAAATTAGAATTTTCATGAGAGATGAAAATTAACTTTAGCTGCCTTTGATATTACAGTTGGGGATAGTTGCTTGTGATGGAAAGATGGTACCATTACATCTTGATGTTAGACTGGGAACAAAAAGGTTTTAGAAAGTAAAATGGGCAGTTCAGAGTTTATGGGCCTCTATAAGTGATAATGTGTTGTCTCCCGATGTGCTTTCTTGCTTATTGTGATCTGTGTTTTTGAAACGCAGGGGGTGAATGAATCATGGTTTGGAGCATATGTAACAATGACATCACAATCTCTTTCTTTATTTTACTTCCTGTGCCTGTATGTGTATGCATATATGCAAAAAAAAAAAAAAAAAAAAAAAAGGAAGAAGGAAAGAGGGAAGGAAAAAAGTTTAATGATTAATTTACTTCTGCTGAAACAATCTAAATGCAAATTGGACTTCTCTATCTGTATGTTCCAGGACGTAATGAGGTTTGAATTCAAATGACCTGCTTGCATTTCATCCACTTTGAGAGCCAAGTAAAAATTTAAGGAGGAAAGACTTCAGCATAAACAAACTGAAATTATGGCTGTAATAGAACTCCAAAAAACTATGGCTGAGTAGCACATCAGAGTTCAGATCTGATCAGGCCTTTTGAAATTGGCTGTGGGTTATATAAGTTGCATAAGCCTTTTTTAAAAATACCACCGTTTCCACAACGAAGCTGCCTTTCAGGCCAAATGCATGTTAAAATCATGACCTTCTCCAACCTCACATACACCCACATGAGTGTATGGAGAGCTTTATCAGATATCATGCCTCATAATTCCATTTAAACCAGTTAGTGAGTTTCCACAGGGTCAAATCTTCTCTCTTGCTCGTAACTTTGTTAGAGCAATGATAAAATAAATTGCAAGACCAACCCACACCATTTCCAGTAAAGTGGGTGTGAATGATCACCAGTGCCGTTGACCTCTAGATGGGTTGACAGGTTTTTCCTCAGGGCCACCATAAAGTGCATATATCTCATCACCACATTTGGGGAGGGCCGAATGATCAAAATGATACAAATGGAGGTAAATGTTGAATACACTGCTCAAATGTGATGGCAGATACTGAGGCATGACAGCAAGAAAGTGGCATTTCTTCATGTAGAGAAGACATATATTGAAGCATTAAACTGTCCTTCATAAGTAAATAAGAGAAAAAAAAGTTGTAGACAATTTAAAAAAAAAAAAAAAAAACTATATGCAAAGTTGCAGTTACAGAAGTCTTAAAGGTACAGCAGCAAAAACAAAACAGCCATTTAAGGGTAAGCGAGATGGTAGATAATGGCAATTTAAAAATAAATTATGACTTTTAGTTCAAGGAACCTTGACTGACATTATTAGTAGGGGAAAAAATTAATAATTTAAAAACTCCATTTGCTCTCAGCGAAGGTGTGTTTTCTACAGTAAATATACCGATTACAAAGTATCACAACATCTGTATAGATAATCATATAATCCCCGGAGGCTTCACATATCTTGTAAACAGAATGCTTTTCTAGCAGCCGGAGGTAAAGCATGGCATTAGCAACACGAAGGTCATAGGTCTGTTTACTGGAAACGCAATGCATTCTAGCAAAATATATACACTGAATGCACTGTAAGGCACCTAGAGTAAAAGCATGTACCAAATGAACTCATGTGAATGTAATTCAGGATAACGGTGCACATATAAAGTTACCTCAAGTAAAGTGTGATTTTAGCACATATACAATTTCTTACGTTTGAATAGAAACTGAACGACAAATTATTGATGCGCTGTTAGCATCTAGAATGCTAGCATTTTAATTATGAACGAGCTTAGAGAAATCTGAGGTTCACATTAATTCCATGAATTCAAAATTGTATGTTGTTTATTTATTGTATTTAATGAGTGAGATTAATTAAATGTATTGAGTGGCATCACACTGAGCATACGCCATTCATCGTATTTAATTCCACTGGCTGTTACGATGTTTGATTTTTGTTTTCATGCAGTATTTAACACGTTTGGATTCCATCACATAAATATTTTAATTTAAAATAACTTTTAACATTTAAAACTTTTTAACTATATCCAGCGGGGAAAATAAGTATTTGACACATCAGCATTTTTATCAGTCAGGGGATTTCTAAGTGGGCTATTGGCACAAAATTTCCACCAGATGTAGCCATCAAGCCAAATATTGAATTCATACAAAGAAATCAGAACATTTAAGTATACAAGTTGAGTCATAATAAATAAAGTGAAATGACACAGGGAATAAGTATTGAACACATGAAGATAACAAGGTGCAAAATGGCATAGAAAGCCAGGAGATCACCTGAAATCTGTCAGTATTGAGAGAGAAACCCTGCCCCCTATCAGTACTAATTGATATCAGCTGCTTTAGTCCTAATTGATGGCCTATAAAGGCTTCTCATTACCCAGGAGGCACACAGGAAAGACTTCATGATGGGTACAAGCAAAGAACTCTCCCAAGATCTTCATAATCTTATCGTTGAAAAGCATTCTGATGGATTTCCAGAATGCTGAATGTTCCTGTGAGCACTGTGGGGGCCATTATCCGGAAATAGAAAGAGCATCAGTTCACCATAAACCGGCCACGATCAGGTGCTCCATGTAAGATCCCTGTCCGAGGAGTCCAAAGAATAATCAGGAGAGTTCTCCAAGAGCCAAGAACCACTCGGGCAGAACTTCAGGAAGACCTTGCATCAGCAGGTACTGTTGTTTCAAAGAAAGCTATAAGCAATGCACTGAACCGCCATGGCATCCATGCACGCTCACCACGGCAAGACTCCATTGCTGAACAAAAAGCATGTTGAGGCTCGGTTAAAGTTTGTGAAACAGCATTTGGAGAAGCCTGTGCATTATTGGGAGACTATAGTATGGTCAGATGAAAGCAAAATTGAACTTTTTGGCAGTCGTTCTACACACCATGTTTGGAGAAGAAATGGCACTGCCCACCACCCCAAGAACACCATACCAACAGTTAAGTTTGGGGGTGGAAGCATCATGGTTTGGGACTGCTTTTCAGCAAGGGGTACTGGCAGACTTCATATTATTGAAGGCAGGATGAATGGAGAAATGTACCAGGACATTCTGGATAAAAATCTGCTGCCATCTACCAGAAAGCTGAAAATGAAAAGAGGGTGGACATTTCAGCAAGACAATGATCCCAAACACAAGGCCAAAGAAACAATGAAGTGGTTTCAAAGAAAGAAAATCAAGTTGCTTGAAAGGTCCAGTCAATCACCTGACCTAGATCCCATAGAAAATCTATGGAGAGAACTGAAGATCAAAGTTCATAAAAGAGGCCCAAGGAACCTTCAAGATTTAAAGACCGTTTGTGTGGAAGAATGGGCCAGAATCACTCCTGAGCAATGCAGATGACTGGTCTCTCCATACAAGAGGCATCTAGAAGCTGTAATCACCAACAAAGGCTTTTCTACAAAGTATTAAATAAAGTGTATTCAATACTTATCCCCTGCGTCATTTCACTTTATTTATTATGACTCAACCTGTATACTTAAATGTTCTGATTTCTTTGTATGAATTCAATATTTGGCTTGATGGCTACATCTGGTGGAAATTTTGTCAATAGCCCACTTAGAAATCCCCTGACTGATAAAAATGCTGATGTGTCAAATATTTATTTTCCCCGCTGTATGGTCGAACAAATGTACAGTATATGATAATAAAATGTAGCAATACAAATATATGTACAAGATGAACGTAATATTTTGGGAATTATCTTATGTTTTTACAGATGTGCATGTGTGAAAACTTGTACATGTTTTAAAAGTACTGTTTCAAAATGTACATGTAAAAGTGAAATATTAATGCATGTGAATATGCTGGTAGCTAAAACATAACAAGGCACTCACAGCTCAGACTGGCCCGCACTTCTTCAGCCTTCTCATTTTGTTTACCTAAGATTAAAGAGCCAATCTGAGGAGGTGTCACTGTTGATTAACACCGAGGCAGTCATACGTGATTAAATATACATTGTAAACTTGTTTCTGAAATCTCAAAGTCTTTTCCAGTCACTCACAATCAATTCAGGTAATACCAACCAATAACAGCCATTACAGTTATAACATCTCTCTCCAGCTGGAATACACTAGACAATTTCCAGCAGCAGATAACAGCATATAGGTGTGCTGGCCCACTTAGATACATATCAGAGAGGAAAGGCCTCTGGTGATTCAGCTCTCATTATCTGTCTGCTTGTGATTCTTCATCCCGCGGTCGATATTGGCCTTTTATGGCCATCATCTGGAAGTTTTAACGCCAAATTGCAAACAACTGACAGAGCATTGGAGTGCAACAGGTCACATCAACAACAGAGAGTAGAAAACAAGAGATGGGCAGATGGAGAAATGTCTCTAATGCACCAGTCAGGAGGTTCTTTAAATAGCGAAATATGATGCATTGAGTGGCATTTTGATCCCTGGCCAGCATGTTTCGGCTCAGTTGCCATTACGTGCTGAAATACAGATAGGATGCAGGGTGAAATATTCCCTAGAGCAAGATTTCTTATGCCTTTTTAAACCAAATAACTCAAAGCGGTTCAAATCTATTTCCCTGAACTCTCAATAAACTATGCAGTGCTACATACTAAACAAGAGTCTTTTGTATATTTGTATATTTTATAATAAAACTCTTAGAATTTAAGTGAAATCACACAGGCAAAATTTCTGTTGCAGCCGTTTTGTGTAGGTACAGTAATCACCATCGAGTTCATATTCTGTAAACAACACTTTGTTTTTTTTATGTAGCAGTATGCTTCAATGAACAAGAAATTAATACTGAGTAACTTCTCTGTTAGACAAAATATTGCCAGTTACATTGTTTGTTTCTTATGAAAATAATCCCTGACAACAGTAGAATCACATCTGTTTAATGAATTGGTTGAGTGAACAATTCAATTACTGTCAATTGTTTTGTTATTTTAGATTTTTGAGCGTTAGTAATATATTTGCTTACTTAAAATTTTCGTATAATTTTTTTGTAGTTGTGAAATGATTCATATGGAAGTCCATTCCTCCCACTGAATAAAAAATAAGAAAGCTAAGTGTGACTTTTTATCTCACAATTCCATGTTTACATCTCAAAAATTCTGACTTTTGTGTTAATTGTGTGATGCTTTGAGAAGTAACCATGAATAATGTGCACAAAACAGTCACTTATTTCATTTCTGATTGAACGGTGTTTTGAACTAATTGGTTTAATGAATGATTCAACGGCTCAGTCACTTGTCGAGTCACCTGAAAGAGTCTCTGCCGCTAATTAATCATTGGGTTGAAAGTGAACCGCAGTTTAGTTTTTTCTACTCATTGCTGCTTGTCTCCACAGCAAACGACTTTGGTGAGCAGCTTGCGTCTCTTGTGATGCATCTGCAGCAGACAAACACGGTTCTACTCACTGATTCTGTTTTGGTCGTTTAACCAAAGGGACAAAAACATAAATAAAACAGTCAAGCTGGTGTCTTCAACTGAGTCACTAACTAGCTACAGTGGTAAACAAATGCCGCAAGTACTCATGTCGATGATGCAAGTGCATAATATAGTGTGACAAGAGACCTGCAGGGGAGGGAGGAGACATCAAACTCCAGTTTGAAACAAGTAAACCAAGCGTCAGATACCCAGTGCAAACATGGTAAAGCCTGCTGACTGAACTCTCTTCGCACTTCTGAACTGTATATGAAGGCAATCGTGACGACTACATCACAGTTTGCTCCATAACATGCCCTGCGGTGGTTTTCAGAACTCACTGACACAGTTAAATTTTTCTCTGTGAAAGTGAGCTAAAATTGAGAGGGAGCTGGTTCTTTTTATCTCTGTCAATCAAAATCATCGAGTTCATTCTGTCCCTGTCGATAAAACCGGCTGTCTCATATTGTTGTGGTTGTATGTGACAGCATGGGCGCAACTTGCTCAGAATAATATCCATGCATTCGTAATGAATCAAAAATCACAATTAGCTAGTCCAGTGAAAGCTTGACAAAGGCAAAACCACATGGCAATTCATCTAGACTCAGTTTGATATCATGAATGAAAGTGTCAGCTTGCTGCTTGACACCTTACAAATTTTGTAAAGCGGAAGGCTACAGCAACTTGGGAAATAAAGAAAGGCAGGGAATGTATGAAAAGGGTACCAACCTTTAAGATCAGCAGTAACAAGTGATCATTATATAATGGTTCCGTAAGAAACAAAACACGACAGGGTTCAACACAAAGAGCTTTTGTGTAGCTCTTTTGCCTAATTGGACACATAAGTTATAGGCTGTCATGATGAGTTGTTTTATCATTTGATGGAGGTTTAATGCCACATTATGTCAGTCGACATTAATCATAGCTTTGACAATGAAGTCAAGTGATATGATGCTTCTAAAATGATGTAAGACATACAAATACTGTCATTAAAGAACTAAGCATCCAAAGCGTGATGAATTAGTGTGTCCATTGTTCCCAAACGCATACCCTTAAGTTTAGAACAGGTGGCTTATGGGTAAAGTTTTACTCTTACTGACAGCTACTGTAAAGAAATGCAGTATCATTGTTGCTTGATGTTGCATCATGCAGTGTGTAATAGACTGTTTGATCATTCTAAGCTCAGACGTTTATGCAGTTTGTTTTTATTTTAAGAATATATTAATATTAACGTCCTTTACGTATTATAAGCCACTTCGCTGATGTTTCTCAGTTACATTCAGGACATTGTTTCATTTTTCATTATGTCATGCATTTATTCTACTCTGACTAAAGTGATGACAGCATACAAACAGAACAAAAAGTCTGAGTGTAACAGACCAAGCTTTAACCAAATGTTAAAAATGTTAAAAAAAAAAACTGTTTTAAAGAAATCCTTAATGATGAAATATATAGGGAAAACAGTCTTTTATTCAACTGAAAAAGACAAAATGCAAAAAAAAAAAAAAAAAATGTAGAATTTTTTTTTTCATTTTTTTTTTTTTTTTCATTCATTTTTATCTGATTAATGCAGAAAATGAACCTAAAAAAATCTAATTTCTTTGATTCAGGCTAATGACATTTGCATAAAACTTGAATTGGGCTCCATATGAATGTTTAATACAAGCACTGTTTTACATTTCTACACATCTGTTATAATAGTACACTAAGACATACATTTTGGAGATTCATTTGTTTTACCCTTGCTACTGGCTCCATATGTACTATGGCTGCTGTTGAAGACATGAGTAATACAGGCTGCCTGTCATGATGTCTGATTCACTAAGGGGTTTTTGCTGCCTGTCAGCAAAACGGCAGCGGTCTCCCTATAAGAGACGGTTTGAGCACGCCATCTCTGTCTGAACCGTTTCACTGAGTGTGTCATATAAATCAGTGCTGCACTTAAGGAAATCAATAGCATTTGATTGAAGATGACAATCAAGAGGGATGCATTTTGGGGTTCACCCTTAGTACACTCTCACAAGAGGAAAGGCAAAGACAAAACACAAATCCAGGCTGTGATGGAGAACTGAAAGTTAGAAATAAACACAGATGATACTTCCATTTACACCACACAGAAAGGAGATGATGGAGGGCTGACTGAGCCACAGGGTTCAGATCGTGATGCCAACATGCTTATGGCTTAGATAAACAAATACGCCTTTTATAGAGCAATTTAGCATAAGAGCAAATAACCAAACTGATGCATCAAATATAACATAACACAGAAAAATCTAATCTCACCCTCTAGTGCCTGAATCGTTAAGTCACAAAATATCTTAATGTTTGTTTTTATATAAAAACAAGAATATTTTCATCCCCAATCATTTTAATAATGCATTTTGAGTACTTCACCACTTTCATCAGCCATGTTGCATGTAGTTGTTTGTGTAGTTTTGCTCCATCAACAAAAATGGTTTCAAACAAAGCCAACAGGATAGTCACACATCTCCAAACAAGACACACTAGTGTTAATCATTGCATCCTTACTGAACAAATCTAATGAGTAAATTATTAAATGACTTAGAAGTTGACCGATCAGTTGTTTAGTTCTGAAATTATTATTATTTATTATTTTTTTTTTTTTTAAATAAATCTAGGTTAATGATTTAATAACTTATAAGACTTATGACAGCCACTTGTTTTGTTCCTGCATTAATCATCATTTATGAGCAAATCAGTAGAGTAAATGTAGAGTAAAAAGATTGTATTGTTCCTGAATGAATAAGCATTTATGAATGAATCAGTTGAGTGAATTATTTAATGACTCATAGGACATGCTAAATTCCGAACCGTGTACTAGTGTATGCCTCCTAGAATGATTTTTTTAATCATATTTCTATTGCAAAATAGTATAGAACAGTGGTTCTCAAACTATTCTCTCAAAATATTTGGCTGTCCAAGTACCACCATAATGACCAACATTAAAATACAATAGAGCAGTAGGCCTAACTATTCAGCTACAGCTCTGCACAGTTCAAAAACAAGGCTGTTTTATTCCTAATAAGAATATTTAATATTGTTAATAATACATAATATTGTTGTCAGCCACTTTAACACTGTAAATACAGTTTGAACATTAACACTGCACAGTGCTTACAAACTGGTAAATAAAAAACATAATGATTAAATTAAAATAGGTGGTACTCAAAAGTTAAATAAAAACTGTACTGCACTTAAATGTCAAAATAAATAAAAGAAATGAATTAATTAATAAATAACATTACTCAAATACGATTTAATTAAAATGTATTGTGTTTTAACATTAATTTATATTTACTTTAGTGATTCCTCTGTGTACCACTAGTGGTACTCGGACCACACTTTGAGAACCACTGGTATAATATATAGTAATAGTAGTATAGTATGCTAGTTATCCAATTTATAAAGAGCTACTTGATTAGTTCACAAATAAATCCATGTTTTGAATTAATTATTTGAGTTAATGATTTAATAACTCATTTATAAAGATTGTCAGTTGTTTTGTTCCTGAATGAATCAGGGTTTTTGAACATATTGGTTGTGTTGAATGATTCACTCTTTCTTGAAGACAGTCACTTGTTTTGTTTGCAAATGAATCAGCATTTTTTGTTTAATTGGGTGAGTATGATTCAAAGGACAGTCACTTGTTTAGTTGCTAAATTATTTATTTATTTATTTAGTTTTTTTTTTTTTTTTTTAATGAATCAGTTGAGTGAATGATTTAATGACTTCTTCATAAGGATAGTCAGTTGTTTTTTTTCTGAATAAATCAGCATTTTTGAACATATTGGTTGTGCTGAATGATTCAATGACTTAAAGACAGTCATTTGTTTTGTGTGTGTGAATGAATCAATTTTTTTTATTTTTTTTATCTGATTGGGTGAGTAAATTATTCAAAGGTCAGCCACTTGTTTAGTTGCCAAATATTTTTTTTTTTTTGTTTTTTTTTTTTTTGTTTTAAACAAATCAGCAGAGTGAAAGATTTAACAACTCATTCATAAAGATATTAAGTTGTTTTGTTTCTGATTTAATCTTTTTTTTTTTTAACAAATTGGTTGTGTTGAATGATTCAGTGACTCTTTCTTAAAGACAGTCACTTGCTTTGTTTGTGAATGAATCAGCATTTTTTTTTATCTGATTGGGTGAGTAAATGATTCAAAGAACAGTCACTTGTTTAGTTGCCAACACTAAATTAATGTTTGTTTGTTTTTTTGTTTTTTTTTTTTAGTTTTTTTAATGAATCAGTGAGTGAAAGATTCAACGACTCATTCATAAAGATATTCAGTTGTTTTGTTTCTTAATGAATCAGCATTTTTGAACAAATTGGTTGTGTTGAATGATTGAATGATTCATTTTTAAAAACAGTCACTTGCAAATAAATCAGCTTTTTTTTTATCGAATCAGATAAGTGAATGATTCAATCCCTTATAAGACACTAACTTGAAGAATAAATCAGCGTTTTTGAGTGAATCAGTTGAGTGAATGATTAAATCAGTCATTCATAAATTCAGCCACCGAGTCAATGTTTTTGAATCTCCTAAATTGAATGATTCAATCTCACTGCTGCTCTAAAACAGCAGTCTAAACAGCAGAAATGCTCTAAAGAGAATGCAAATGACTTTCATTGAAATCTTCCTCGAAAGGTGAAGGAGGACAGCTCCACTCTCAGTGGACAGAGTACAGTTGGTTTAGCCCAGAGGGTCTCTGGGATAAGAAGCATCACAGGCTGATATGAAAAGCCCATAACTCATGCTGATGTGAGCTTAGACCCGGTGCTCCTCAGCTCCTCCTCTCCTGCTCAAGGCAAGCAGCATATGGCTCGGTGAAGTATCAGACCCCGGCTGTCTCTCGACGCTGCCCTCTCTGGACAGGAGGAGGTGCTGCAGTGTTCAGAGGTTTACATCTGTTTGTGCATGGGCCTGATTATTAATCAGTTGGAATAAAAAAGCAACTGCTACAAACTATCATTATCATATCGATTTACTTGTTGATACTTTGTCACACGATAGTTTTAGGCTGTTGCGATGCCAATTTAACGTGTTGACAGGTTGCTGTTGCTTATCCCGTTATGACATCATTATACTGATTTTAATACGCCTGAACGAGCGCAGATGAGTTTCGCTACTGGAATAAGAAGTCTCAACAGCTTACAAAGTGCAGCCTGTAAAAACTATTCTAAATGGCAGGAAAGAGTCGCCTTGGGAGGCAATTAAAACTAAGTGGGATGAGCTTTATATCTGTTTTATGTGGGACATTTTAATTATCGTTAACAAATGACGACTTGCACACAATCCAAAATCATGGGGAGCTACACTTTGTCATAAACACACTGTAGCTTTGAGTCAGTCCAGGTAGCGCTGCCTGTTTTCAGGAGACAAAATATAATGTTGTAAAACTGAATTCTAAAGCAGAGGACGTGAAGAGTGTTGCCTTCTATTTAATAAGACAAGACGACCTCGTCAAACCAATGGTCACGGAGTGAGTCATCAGCTCGTTACGATTTAAAGTAACATTCTGCAGCTGCTATATGGCAGCCGGGGTGTTTGTGATTCCACTAGTAGTAGTTATTCCTATAGTCACTCACCCACAGGCTGTGTTTCAGAAACAGCTTGTCTTATCGCCTCAGTTCCAATCCCTGGGGCTTCTTTTATTATTATTATTCATTACAGATCATGCCTTATGTGTATATTTAGCACTTTATATTAAATAATACATATATTATGTGCAAATACATACTTACTTGAAAAGCAGCAGAATTATGTAACTACTCTAGAGTAATGTTTTACCCATGCAAAGGCTGTATTTTTAACATATATATTTAGGTTTATTGATTCTTTACACAGATTAGAAATCTTTTTAGTTTAAATGTTTCAAACAGTCTTTTAATTTATTAATTTACACCCACATTTGAGCCCAGATTTAAGAACTTACAATGTTGAATTAATAACACATTTTTAAGGCATTGTGAGTGTACCTGATTTTATTATTTTTTTTAATCTTAAATAATAATTTTAATAAAAAAAAAAGATTTATTTGTTAGTTTGTTTGTTTTTAATTTATTCATTTCATAAATCATTGTTTAGATTAAAAGATAAAGAAACAAAAAGACTTCATATGCTTGGAGAACATCACTAGAAAGAAGTCTGTCGTTCATCATGCGAGTTATGGCATTTTGATTAAAATGTAAAAAATAGAACATTAAAAATTTAATATCTGCATGCATGAATCATTCACAATAAGATCAAGAGCAGGCATTTTTAAAACAGGCTAAATCTGTGTTTCATGCCGACTTTAAATGTGCATTATCCAGTCAGAACTGTGTCAAAATATTCACGTTACAATACCAGGCAATTCAAATGGCGTGTGATGCATAGACTCATTAAGTTGCATTAGTATTTTAAAGCAACGTTACGGTCTTTTCTCCACTATGGAGGTATTACTCTTTAGTTCGAACCCAAGAACTTGCATGTTCACATCAAAGCCTTGGCATTGTTGTATTGTGCTCTGTGTTTCTAAATCAGTCTCTCTAGATATAGAAGTCTAAAGTATTTGAAGCCCCATGCAGTCTGTTTAACAACCCCACCGAGAATACGGACGCCGTTTTTCTTTGCGCGATTCAAATGACTAATTTATAGGGAAAAGCTTCAAGCACAAATGAGAATCTGCAGAAAGGTAGGCAGGCTTTTGTGAGGGCGTTTGTGGATCCACTGAAGAGAAGCCAGCCTTTAGAATTCATAAAGTGCTTGAAGTGGCCAGGCCCATCTATAGAGATGGAGGCGATATGAAGATTTAAAGCACTTCAAAGCCGCCTTTGTGCTCGCAGGACAGCGATGATGGAGAAATCTCGCCATATTGTTTGTGATAGCGGAGTGTGTACCAGCTACGAGGTTGTGTACATTTGATATGCAAATTTGAAAGTTTGTTTAGTGTAAACTTTAGCATGATGATGATTAGTGTACAGCCTAATTAATCCGCATTCACAGGGAACAGATGTTTACTGTAACGCACATATGCTGTTGAGGAAGCTTTCAGAAGTGAAGTGTTATTTGTTTACATTGCATCTGTCTGACAGTATCATTAACATACATGCCATTGTTTTGACAATTAATAACAAAATAAATACCTATATGCATGCATACATGCATGCATAAAAAAAATTCAATACAAAGTCTATGGACGTTTATTTTAGTAAATGTGCAATGTGCATATTTACTGGTTAATTGAAATATATTGTTATTTTAAAATTCTAAAAGAATAGGTGCCACAAATATGAATTAATCATGAGGTAATGCCTATTGTGAATAATGAAAGGTGCTTCATCTCATTATTTTCTAATTTTATTTGGGATGTGATGGATGTAAAACAAAACCTACTATTTATTATTACTACAGATGAAAGATGAATTATAATTTTGTCATTAGTGCAAAAACAGCCTCACATTTAACACTTAAACAAATGACTCAAAACTTTTGTTTTCAGTGTTTTTAAACTCAAATACTTTTTTTTTTTGCTCATTTTTGATTTGTTTGTTTTGAAAAAGAAAAACGTACAGAAGGTTTTAATAACATTTATATAACTTTATTTATATGTCTTAATTATTAAATAAAATATAATAATAATAATAATAATAATAATAATAATAATAATAATAATAATAATAATAAATAATTGTAAGATGGTCATAATGAAAAAGAAATGTATTGTATTTTATTATATTATATTATATTATATTATATTATATTATATGTATTTATTTATTTATTTATTTATTTATTTATTTATTTATTTATTGTTATATAATATTATATAATATATATTATTATATATTTAATTAAATAAATAAATAATTAATTAAATAAAATTAAATCTGAAAAACACTGCAAAATAATAAACAGAATAAATGCATATCATTATTTATATTTATATAATAAATGAAACTGTGAGAAATAAAAAAAAAAAACAACAACAACTATATATGGTTCAAGTAAACACTGCAAAATGATTAAAATAATAAATGCATATCATCATTTATATTTATTATTTATATTATTAATAATAAAAACTATGAATAAATAATAATAAATTAAACTGTGAGAAATTAAATTTTCATTGCCCTGACATTTGTGTGTGTGTGTGTATGTGTGTGTGTGTGTGTGTGTGTTTGTCAAGTATTCACTGAGTTTGGGTTCATTTTAGTGACATGTTTTAGAAAGAAATTCACGGAGATTGAGACGACTGAAAGCGCACCCTGTTTATTTTCTTTATTTTACAAAAGCTGTCATTGTATGTACACAAATGATAGTAGACACTTGATGCATGACACTTGACAAATGATGTATAATCATGATGTATACACAAATGATGTATAACAAATAAGTATTTTTAGTCTCTTTCGCACTAATAAGAAAAAAGTAAGCACAACTGTTGACCACAGGGAGTTAAGAAATATATTATAAAACGTTTCTAAAAAAAAAAAAAAAAAAAAAAAAACACTATTAGGTCTGTTTAAAGAATGGAAAAATTACTGCAAAATAATACGCAAAATAAACGTATATATTTCAGAAACATATAGACTTCCATAGAGAGTCCATGTGTCTTGGACTCCTTTGCTGCCTTAGTTTCCTCCTTATATATGCACACTTCTTCTATGAAAGAAGAAAATGTGCAGGACAACAGAGTGAATCTTCAATGACAGTGACCGTTTGAGTCCTGAGAAATGATTCAGTCACCAAACGCTGCCAAAAACCCCACAGCACATCTTCGTCCAGCACATGCACTGCTTTAGCAGCCTGTGTTCAGCTACACCATCTCAACATCCACGTCTGCAGATCACAGCGAGCTTTAACCTTGAGTTCAGAGAGTTTGAGCAGGTGTGTGTTTGTGATCTGCTCCATTCTGCAGTGCAGTTCTCCATGACGTCTGAATAAGATGCATGCAGCGTCGGACTCGGCGTGTGTGTGTGTGAGTGTGTGTGTGTTCACTTCCTGTGTCTAATGGCTGTTTTGTTTTCCCCTGTCATGGCTCCATTTCCCCAGATGTCTGTGTCTCCTACGTACCTTCAGTTTGTTTGTTTGTTTGGATTACTTATGAATATATAACCAGATCCGTACCTCTGATTCACACACCAGAACACTTTGAACATTAACAGCCCCCAAAACTGTCTCACTCCATTAAATACAGTTCCTCTGATGGAATTCCTGCATATTATTGTAGCATTTTTTCTCTTCCCACCTGCCTTCCATCATTCTCCATATTTTTTTTTTTTTTTTTTTCTCTGATACAAAAATGAAACACTGCATGTGAGATCAGTTTTGTAATATGCTGCACATTAATAAGCAGCCATAAGAGAAAAGCTCTCTGTGTCATGCTAGAAATAAAGCCTCAAGTATATGATGGGAAGGAGTTTGGGGTTTGTTTTTCTACACTTTTTTTTTTTTTTAGACGAGAACACATTTTAACATTGAAAATATTACACAATTAACTACATTTAACAAATTTCACAAATTAGCATTACTAACATTGCTTTCAAAAAAGAAACATTTAGCAACATTTGGACACAATAACCTGCAGTTCAGTGAAAAGTTAAGTCATCTGAGTTGATTCAGTGAAAAGTTGAGTCATCTGAGTCGATTCAGTAAAGAGTTGAGTCATCTGAGTCGATTCAGTAAAGAGTTGAGTCATCTGAGTTGATTCAGTGAAAAGTTGAGTCATCTGAGCCAATTCAGTTAAGAGTTGAGTCATCTGAGTTGATTCAGTAAAGAGTTAAGTCATTTGAGTCGATTCAGTAAAGAGTTGAGTCATCTGAGTTGATTCAGTGAAAAGTTGGGTCATCTGAGCCGATTCAGTTAAAAGTTGAGTCATCTGAGTTGATTCAGTAAAGAGTTGAGTCATTTGAGTCGATTCAGTAAAGAGTTGAGTCATCTGAGTTGATTCAGTGAAAAGTTGGGTCATCTGAGTCGATTCAGTAAAGAGTTGAGTCATCTGAGTTGATTCAGTGAAAAGTTGAGTCTTCTCAGTCAATTCAGTGAAAAGTTGAGTCATCTGAGTCGATTCAGTGAAAAGTCGAGTCATCTGTGTTGATTCAGTAAAGAGTTGAGTCATCTGAGTTAATTCAGTGAAAGTTCGAGTCATCTGAGTCGATTCAGTAAAGAGTTGAGTCATCTGAGTCGATTCAGTAAAGAGTTGAGTCATCTGAGTTGATTCAGTGAAAAGTTGAGTCATCTGAGTCGATTCAGTGAATAGTTGAGTCATCTGAGTTGATTCAGTAAAGAGTTAAGTCATCTGAGTCGATTCACTAAAGAGTTGAGTCATCTGAGTTGATTTAGTGAAAAGTTGAGTCTTCTCAGTCAATTCAGTGAAAAGTTGAGTCATCTGAGTCGATTCAGTAAGGAGTTGAGTCATCTGAGTTAATTCAGTGAAAGTTCGAGTCATCTGAGTCGATTCAGTAAGGAGTTGAGTCATCTGAGTTAATTCAGTGAAAGTTCGAGTCATCTGAGTCGATTCAGTAAAGAGTTGAGCCATCTAAATTGATTCAGTGAATAGTTGAGTCATCTGAGTCGATTCAGTGAAGAGTTGAGTCATCTGACTGATTCAGTTCATGATCAGCACCAAATGAGTGATTGAACAAGACATTGTGTTCTTTGAGTTTTTATTGATTTATTGTCAATATATTATTTTTTTAATAAGCAGAATTTCTCTCCCCACAATTAAAAGGTTACTGAAATTTATATTTTATATTATTATATATTATGTTTATATTAAATACCGTTTAAAAGTTTGGGATCAGTAAGATATAATACTTTTTACAGTAATCTTACAGTAAGATTTATACTTTTATTCATCAAGGATGCATTAAATTAAAAGTGAAATTAAAATCAAAAGTGACAGTAAATGCATTTATAATGTTATAAAAGATTTCTATTTTAAATAAGTGCTGTTCATCTGTAAATCCTGAAAAATAAAATGCATGACAGTTTCCGCAAAAATATTGGGCAGTGTGACTATTTTCAACATCTATAATAATCAGAAATGTTTCTTGAGCAGAAAATCAGCACATTAGAATGATTTCTGAAAGATCATGTGACACTGAAGACTGGAGTAGTGATGCTGAAAATTCAGCTGCGCATCACAGAAATAAATTACATTTTAACATAGATTCACATAGAGAACAGCTATTTACAGTGTAATAATATTCTGCATTTTTGGTCAAATAAATGTAGCCTTGGTGAGCAGAAGAGACTTCTTTCAAAATATCTATGTGTAATTTCACTGATTATTTTATACTGTATTCAGTCACATTGCATGTTCAGCAGCAGAGTGCCACTCCCAATCAGTGCTGTTGGACTCCAGGCATTTTTGCCCATTTCATAATTTGAACTCATTAAGGTTACACCAGGCCAGCTGTATCAAAATCCTGTGTTTACTGAACACGCTCATTGGGCTTCCTTCCGTCTGTCTCATGGTTTCCTGTGAGAAGCCGCAGCGGCTCACCTAAGCAGATGCTCCTATATAGGGCAGCGTCCACGGCTCACTTTTACCCTTTTTTACGAAGGCAATTCAGGTTACGTTTCTCGCTGGAGGGCACGGCGCACCACGCAGAGCGCCCTGGAGTTGGAGGGTTTGGAGCAGGCGAGTCCTGGCCGTGGTGCGATGCTGAGCAGATCAGAGCCGCCGGTCCCAGTGACAGCAGACCAAGCGCTTGCTCTTCCTCTCCCTCTCATCTGACATGATGGCAGGCCTACAGATCCCTCGCTTTGAAGGCAAACTGGAGAGACAACTTCATTCCTCAGTCCCAGCGTCACGGGGCCCAGAAAAGCAGAGGATGAAGCTTCAAACTGCCTCATTAGCCCCTTTGCTTCCCCCTCGAGGACGAGAGCGCAGGTGGAACCGATCTGGAGGCTCCAGAAAACAGCTTTGCATCCGAGCCCTCGTTTGGATTGCGTGTCCTCGGTCCAACTTATTACGCCGGTTGATGTCAGAGATACAGAACATCAAATAAAACCATGGGCGCCTTTAATTATCCTGTGAGAATGCGAGTCAAAAGCAGCAGCGAGGGATCTGATGCTTCATTCACATGCAGAAGTGCAGGTTGAGCCGAAGTTACATATGAAACTTCGGCTTTGATGTCTATTTTAGGCCGACATAATGAACATACGACGACCGGGGTGTAAAACCGATTTCTGTTTGTCGACCTGAAGAATTTCTGAATAAACGGTCTAGACATATTCACTTCCAGTGATATTATTTGGTTTGAATATAGGTCAGTAATTGAAAGGCAGATCACTTTCTCGCTTTTAAATGTGGATGAACGTGAACGAACTACAAGGCTCATATTGCATAAAAGATCGATGGAAGAGATGAAAGGCGCTCTCCAGAGCGGAGCGCTAAATTGTTACGCACACTTGTCGTGTAGAATCAAACCATTAAGGCTTTCGCAAGAAGACTCGTGTTGTAATATGAAGCGAAAAGTGTCTTGAGCAGCAAATCAGCATATTAGAATGATTTCTGAAGGATCATGTGACACTGAGGTAACGATGCTGAAAATTCAGCTTTGATCACAGAAAAAAAAAAAAAAAGTTGCATTGTAACAGATTCACATTAGTGTTGGGGAAAGTTACTTTTAAAAGTAATGCATTACAGTTTTGCGTTACTCCCTAAAAAAGCAACTAATTACGTGACGTTACTTTTTAAATCTGAGCAGGGGTTGCTTGTTTGTTTATGATAAAAAAAATGTCTGATTTTGGCAAACATAAAAGCCTTCTCACACTGAAAGTGAATTGAACCTCAGGCTGAAAGAAAAATAAATTCTCTCAGGAGAAGAATACTCAATTTAAAAAAATGAAGCACGAATGTTAGTGTATATAAAATTATTTTTGCTTATTACTATGGTTGAATTAGATCAGCGAAGGACAGGTATGCAGCAAAGACATTGGTTAATAAAGTGGGATTAAATGCAAAAAGGATATTTGCGACCTTGGACCACAAAACCAGTCTTAAGTAGCACAGCTATATTTGTAGCAATAGCCAAAAAAAAAATATATTGGGTCAAAATCATCGATATTTTGTAAATTTCCTACCATAAAAATATAAAAACTTAATTTTTGATTAGTAATATGCATTGCTAAGAACTTTATTTGGACAACTTTAAAGGCAATTTTCTCAATATTTAGATTTTTTTTGCACACTCAGATTCCAGATGTTTAAATAGTTGTCCTATCCTAACAAACCATACATTAACGAAAAGCTTATTTATTCATTTATATATAATGTATAAATCTCATTTTCAAAAAATAAATTATTGCAGGTTTTCGTCATATTTCCATTCGTCAAACTTCCATAAGTTTCCATTTCACATTTTTTAATTAATTTTGAGGGATACTGAATCGGTTTTATTTATTTATTTATTTATTTATTTTTATTATTATTTATTTATTTATTTATTTTAGTTAATGGACAATAATTACTCCCGATTTCCAGACAAGAGACTTATCAGTCAATAAATGATAAAAAATAAAAAAAAAAAAAAAAAAATAAATAAATAAATAAAAATAACTTATTGGTATTACTTATTTGAAAATGTAACTCAGATATTTTTTTTATAAATTCAAAAGTAATGCGTTACTAAACTAGTTACTTGAAAAAAAGTAATCTAATTACGTAACTCGTGTTACTTGTAATGTGTTACCCCCAACTCTGATTCACATTGATAACAGCTATTTTAAATTGTAATGGTATTTCACATTTTTACTGTATTTTAGATCAAATAAATGCAGCCTTGTTTAACAGACTTTTTTTCACAAACATTATAAAATCATACCAACCCAAAACTTAAGTAATATAATGTCAGTTAAAACACTAAAACCTAAAATCATACTAATTTAAAATGTGATGTTTGAGAGTTTGAGAAACGGGTCTTATGATCTGTGACAGCTGTTTGGGTCAGTCAGTTTACACACTTTCACTGTAAAATCCACTTTTCTGTGTCCAACAAACAATAATTTGACATTACTCTTTTAAACGTATGCTTTCGTTAAAGAAATAATGTCTTCAGGAATTGACGTGAGAGTAAATCATCACAAAATTAAGCCACAAATGTTCTCAGAAATATAATGATGTTTCTAGTCTGTATTTTTTTTTTAAAGATTCCAGCTAAAGGTGAAAACACATCATGTTGATAGCTGAAATAGCTTTTGGTCACTTGATCAATTAGCAAATTGTTGTAATTATTAATGATAACAAGCAACTGAAGAGCTGTAAGCTTGTACTTGAACAGCTGAAATGTCCATTCATAGTGGCTTTCAGCGCCGCATGGAGAATCACTTCATCAGAATGACTCAGATTCGTCCGCTTTCACCTCGAACTGTGGGAGTCATTGAGTCATTGCACCTCATATGCGGCCAACACATTTTTTACTGGTGAAATGTTATTTTTGTCCAATTTTTACTCTCAATGTTGATTCCAGCTCCCTATAGATACAGAAAAGCTTCTAAGTCTTGCACTTAAAGAAGTGCACAGAAGTTGGATGGCCACTTTTAAAAGCTGCTCCAACTGTGATGTTTCACAGCAGCGCCTGGAGGCACTTTGCTGTCCAAGTACTTTTTTTTTTTTTTATTAAATGCACAAATATCATGTCTTTTTGTGAGATATAGAGATATGCTTTTATGTTTCCACATCATTTATTAAACAGATTTTAAATGTGCTGTAAAAATAAATAAATAAAAAGCACTGATATTATTATTATTATTATTATTATTATTATTATTAAGTTTCACCTTCTGAGGATGCAGATGAAGGTTAAGGACCTCTTTACTGATCATTGTCCGAGAACAACAAACATTACTTCAGTTTTTAAGTGTTTCAAGGCTTATTTTGTCCTCATTCATGAAAAGTGGCTGGAGAAAGCTTTCATGTGAAAAAGCTCAAGAGTGTAGGCCCCTCGCTGCTTAAAGAGAAACTGCTAACAAGAGCGCAGTCACTGAAACCATTACAGTCGTTCTCCAAACACTTAACCTGAAAGCATGCCTTTCTACGTCACATGAATTATTCATTGTTCTCAAGCGTCGCGGCTCATGCTCTCCACCCCTTACACACAGTTAGCCGTCTTTCATATAAATTTGATGAGCATCTCAATTTCAAAACAACAGCCTTTCTGGTGTAAGTAACAATGGGTGGTGTGCTGTGAGCAAACACATGACATCAGGGGACAGTTAAATGTTTTATCAGTGGGCACGAGTGTCGCCGTCTCCCCTGCGGAAATCAGTAAATGCACATTCACCGGTTGTTTGTCTTGAGAAGCGAGAGATCTCTTATGTGTAATGGAAGTAGGGGAAAGCATTGTTTATGTGAACCTCAACTTAGCGGCGGAAGAGGCTCGTAGAGGCTGATATCAGGATGAATCGCATTTACCACCAGAGAACAGAGACAAACAGATCCAACGCTGAACTCTAACCATCACTGGCTCTGCTGTTTCTTTTAAGTGCATTTTATAGTACAACAGATAAAAGTAGCCTAAAGTCTGAAAGAAATCGATCAGATTCTATATATACTGTACACTGTACTGTGCAGTTCGAAAGTTTGTGGTCTGGAAGATTCTCTTCTAAGGCTACAATCATTTGACTAAAAATACAGTAAAATCATTTATACTGTGAGATATTATTGTAATGTAAAATAGCTGCTTTCTATGTGAATATCTGTTAAAATGTGATTAAAAGCTGAATTTTCATCATCATTACTCCAGTCTTCAGTGTCACATGATCCTTCAGAAATCATTCTAATATGCTGATTTGCTGCTTGAGAAACATTTCTGATTATTAGCAATGTTGAAAACAGTTGTGCTGCGCAATATTTTTATGGAAACCATCCTACTTTTTTTTTTTTTTTTTTTAAATAACAAATAAACAACATCACAGTGAGGCACTTACAATAGCTGTTAATGGGGCCAAATTTAGAAAGGTTTAAACTGAGAAATTAGAAGCTCAGAGCACTTACAGTACATTATTTCTGCTATTTGAGCTGTAAAGGGTTGTTTTAGTCTGTTAGATGTTATGTTGCCATAGCAATAGCAAGAAAGAAAACAATTTCTTTAACACTAAAAGCAGGTCAACACGCATAATGTTTACATCTTTTAATTTTATTTATTTATTTAGTTAGTTAGTTATATTTTGGTATTTTTTTTAACACTTATCCAACTTCACTTTTTAAATCCCTCAGAATATTGCAGATTTTTTTTTTTTTTTTCTTTTAAGAAAAACGTTTTAAGTTATCATATAATGGTATATAATGAATTTAATTTAAAAAGAACTGTTTAAAAAATGCAATCAATTATATTAACAGTTTATCAACAATTTAATCATTATCATCAATATACTATTTTTAAATGAAAATTTTATAAGATGAATAAATGAAATATTATAAACTGTATTATTAGTGGTAGTACTTGAAAACTTATATAATTTATTACGTATTTAATATGTAAATATATTTACTACTACTATACACTACCACTATATATATATTTTTTTTTCCATTATAGTTTTGAATATATATATATATATATATATATATATATATATATATATATATATATATATATATATAATATATATATATATATATATATTGCACTATATATTTTAATCCAGGAAAATAAATTGATGTATGTCACATTTAAAGAAAATATTTATTTGTTAAGATTGAATGTAAGCTACTGTAAGATTGATTTTTTTGTTTGTTTGTTTGTTTGTTTGTTTTTTTTTTGGCCCCTGAAATACATTTTGAAATATGCTGAGGTTGAAATATATAAGGATGAAACTAAATATATTTTCTAATTAAAAATATATATATTTCATTGAGCTTCACTGTTTACAACATATAGTTGGCATATATTTTCACAAAAAAATACTTGTTTATTTCATTTTGCTTATTTATTTATTTATGTATTTGTTTGTTTGTTTGTTTGTTTTGGTGGGGAAGGGGGTCTTTTTTTTTTAAGAAAAATGAAAAAGAAAGAAATAGATTTGAAAGTCAAAATACATTTTTTGTGGCAATCAATAAGCTATTATTCCACAAGTGCTGTCAATTCAGATTTACTGAAGCCAAAACAAGCCTTTAATACAGTGGTTCTCGATTCCAGTCCTGGAGTACCACTCTCTCATTTACCACACCTGATTCAGATCATCAGCTCCTTATGAGGGAGATCCATGAAGTGAAATGAGGGCGTCAGATAAGAAACACATACAAAATGTGCAGAGCAGCGGTACGCGAAGACTGGAATTGAAAACCACTGCTTTCATATACTCTGTCAGCTTTGACTGGGTCACAGACAGGATCACCGTCCCATGTTTGTCCTCACCCATGCTTTAGTCCCACTGCACCCTAGTTCTTTATCAAAACAAATCAAAGCCCCACTGAACTGAGTGGCAAAGGCTGTATTTGAGTTAGTTCCTCTAACAGCCCAGTAAATCCTCGTACATCAGCAGACCTCGCCCTCGCGTTCGCAGGCTGACCCGCGGTGCCGTAACACAACAGCTACGCTTTCTGCCTGAGCGTCTCTCAATCGGGAGAGAGTTCTCTGCTTCATAAACACGCCCCGCCGGAGTGATGAAAGCCGGGGACAGCTCATCATCTCCTCTCACCGAAATCAGAGAAAGTGCCCCGGCACAGTGCTCTCTGACGCCGCCGCTATTTTTTAGCTCCTGCTCCAGGTTTTGTCAGGTGTAGATTTATTTTCTTCTCTGTTTACTCTCTTCCCCCCGCTCCCCATTTTCCACATTTGCTTTCAGGCAGGATCTCTTTAAAGGTGCGGAGTCCCACTTGTGTGAAAATGATAAAAGGTGCAGGGTGGAAATGTGAGCGTGCTGCTGATTGATGATGTGAGCGGACGCCGCTGATGCTCTGCCCTGTTAATACCCTATTGATTAATGTCCGTCATGGCCTGTCACGATGAAAAAACTATGCATGCATACATTTTCATCATGTCTGTGCAATAGGGACCATCGAGCTGTCTCAAATTCTTAGATGTCCTAAAAAAAGTGATGGAAACAAACACTTGTGTGGATAAGGTGTGACTATCTTTGATTTATGAATATCAAGATGTGCTTTCATACAGCAACTCAATGTACTGAACTGATACACTGATACGTGTTGTATATTGTACGCTCGTAGAATTATGGCCGTGTGAGGTAGCAAACCACACTGAATGATGTTTTGAATTATGCTTGGCACATCTGACATTGCTGAAAGATTCAAAAGCCCTGAAAGTCAGCTCAAGAAAAGGCAGTCGTTGTGTTGATTGCTAAGCACAGATGCAGGAGCATGACTGCACATCACAAATGTGAATATAGCCATTTGATTTTAAAATGATAAGCTCTTTCTTTAAGTATAGTTATTATGCATTTTACTTCCATCTTTAAGATATGCTTTTAACTCCTGGAGTTACAGATGTGCGTATGAGTGCATGGTGGATGTGAACATTTACCATTTACAGTGGAATTTGGCTACTTTTACACCATTAAATTGAACTCTCAACTGTTGCCTTACACTCTTAAGAATAAAGGTTTTAAAAGGCGATGACATAAAATACCCTTTTTTCCATGATAAAGAGCCTTTTGCGTTCTGCGTTTTCATTTTGCATTCTTTGTTTGTTTGTTTTTGTCTGTTCCTTTTTTTTGTTTTTGTTTTACATGTACCCAGTGTTCAAAATCCACAAGCAGCAAATATAAATCTGTAAAATGCAAAAAAAAAAAAAAGAAAAAACAACTGTAAAACAGTTATATTTTCTCATGGGATCGAATTGGACGTTAAGCTGTATAAATAAAATAAAATAAAATAAAATAAAATAAAATAAAATAAAATAGTAAATGTATTTATTTAATATGTTAATATCCTCTTGAATGTAGGGAGTATACTCAAGAATAGTCACAATACTCTACGTGTTGTTGTTTGTGCTCCTGTACAGTTCAGCAGTGGTTAAGGAAACCTCCCTCGCGTGTTGTGAACTGAGGTTTATACTGATAGTAAAAGAGATACTAATGCTATATAGCTTCTAAAATCCCCTGATGAAACAACTGTTTAAACCTGATAGCATTTATCCCTTATAAAAACTGCATGTCACAGCAGTCTTACTCCAACACGTTTTGGGGGAAAATACTATATGCACAGTTTCCCAAATCATTGTAGAACATTAGCAGAATGTGAATTGTACTTCCTCTCTACAGAACATTTCCCACAAGCAATATTATCTAATATGTGAAAACATTTGTATAGAAAAGAAAACACTTTTTTTTTTCTTCTTCTGTGATCCTTGGGTTATTAGAGACAAAATAAACAGTAAAAATGCATGTAGATTACTGCAAAACCAATGTAGGCAATGCTATATATTTGTGACCCTGGACCACAAAACAAGTCATAAAGGTCAATTTTTTTTTTCTTTTTTTTTTTAAATTGAGATTTATACATCATCTGAAAGCTGAATAAATAAGCTTTCCATTGATGTATGGTTGTTAGGACAGGGTAATATTTTAATAATATTTGAAAATCTGGAATCTGAGGGTGCGAAAAAAACGAAATATTGAGAAAATCACATTTAAAGTTGTCCAAATGAAGTTCTTAGCAATGCATATTACTAATCGATAATATCAATAATATCGATAAATTTGACCCATACAATGTATTCTTGGCTATTGATACAAATATACCCGTGCTACTTAAGACTGGGTCACATTAGAGAACAAGGAGTTCAGAAATCTGCTTCAAATAATATTCTGCAGCCTCTGCATAATAACATGCAGCTCATTTATTATTATGACAGACAATTAAAATTACTTTGATAAGCATCACTAACTAATGACAGTTGGGTTATAATGAAATATTTAAAAATCAAATCAAATTAGGACAAATTGTAATAAATTTCATATTATGGCACTGTACAGCAAATCGCAGCTGTGCAAATATATGACAGTAATGCTCAAACGTTTGTAAGATCATCACTAATTTGAGGCAGCATAATTATGTAGTACTGATTTTATACAAAAATGTACTAAACAAAAAGCTAATATTGGGTTTGGGTTTTCAGTTTTCAAATAAGCAAACAAACAAACAAACTAGAACTATTTCAGCACACAGTATTGAAGTGTTGTACCTAAATGCTTATCGATTTTGAACAAAACGGTTGAGTAACTAATTCAATGACTCATTCATGAAGATACTCTATTATTTGGGAATGAATGCATTATTGAACAAATTGATAAAGAGAATGATAAAATGATTCCTTTTGGCATTAAGATGTTCCCTGCAGAAAGAGAAAATATAAATAAAATGTTTAATATTATGGGAAGTATTTTGTGTTGGGGAGGTACTATGCACTTTTCACATTGTCCAATCAATAGCCCATTACAGACTCTCCTGCCAAAGCTTTCAATGGCATGAAAAAAAAAAAAAAAAAAAAAAACCATTTTAACAGTAGATAAGCACAAACCTTGAGATGAACAAAGACTCAACTGGGACACTGAACCTCCTTGGGCAGACGCATATTTAAACAGTATTATACAAAGCATACATACATGCATGCATGCATACATTTCAGTTCATTAGTTAGTGTTAAAAATAGGGGAAATGCACAGCTAAGTACTAGTGCTACATAATAATCCATAATAATCCCCATAAAACGCATGCTTTGGAATGAATATTAGGAGTAGAGGTGAAACAGGACGGTGGATATGCACAGTTACTTGGCAGCCACTTGTAGAGTACAGGAGGGATTGTCAGACGGCAGAGCTGAGCTCAGTCAAAGTCTTATGATCCCTGTAGCTTTAAAGACGTCCAGCTCAAAGGAAATGCAGAAGAGGTCACCATGGGTTCACCTTAACCTTTCCATCCTCGTCTCAAGTGCCAGACAGATAGTGTATAGAGGGAGAGCGTAAAAAGGTCAAGGAGCCTGAGGGGTGCAAACTTCCCGTTTTTCCTACATTGGTTTGATTGTAGCTTTTGAGTTTAAAACACAAGGCCCTTCCTCTGCGGAGCCGTATAGAGTTTGGCTTCCAGTATGTAAACCTGTATTAAGTGAGTAAGTTTGTGGCTGATGATGATGATGATGAAACAGACAGAAACTTTTGTTGTAATTCATTGAAATCTTCTTGGCTGACTCACCTTCAGAGCCCTTGCATCAGAATGATGTCAGTCACAAACAGACATCATTACTTTTTGTGCGTCTCTTGACCAGATGTCATGGATGTCAAACCGAATGTGACACAGGTACTGTACTGTACAACACTGAGGGGTAAGACTGGCTGTGAATTTCAGTCTGGACAATTTTAAGTCCAATTCTTATTGGGGAAAAAAGAACGGATCACAATTCAGACTTTAACATTGCTTGTTATAAAGTCAGAATTGTGAGAATTATGTCAGAATTGTGAGATAGAAACTTCTGACTTTGTAACCCACAGTTCTGGGGAAAAAAAAAAAAAAAAAAAAAGGAAGAATTGTGATATAAAAAGTCCCAAATAAATTTAGTGGTGGAAATGGGTTTTCATGTTGATTTTTGACATCTAAAAGTGCAAATCAATTATCAGGATCTATTTTAAGTAAACAATATCTTAGCAATGTCACGGTTCAGGGTGCCTTACCTACTCCTCTCACCGTTTGTGCTGTTCGGCAGCTTGTGGTCTGGGCAATCAGCGCTGATGGTGCGGCGGGAGTGCGCAGATCACGAGCTGACTCTCTACCACCTGTGGCTTATTTCCCCACGCCTTTATATGTCCCCACTTTTCCTTTCCTCGCTGTGAGTAGATTGTTTTGTCCTTCCCGGGTTTTGTTCCACTCTCACGCTGCAGTCGGTCCCTCTGTTCTCTTGTGCTGCAGGATTCTTAGCGCGGAGTTCCAGCTGCTTGGATGGTCCGCTGTTTCTGCCGGCCAGCTCTGGAATCTCTGTTTCTCCTAACAAGCAGTTATATATTGTTTATGTTACTTTGTGTTTTTTCGCTGCCGGCTAGCTTTGGAATCTCCGCTTCTCCTAGCAGCGGTTTACTGTTGTTTAAGTCATTTTGTGTTTTGTCGCTGCCGGCCAGCGCTGGAATCTCCGCCTAGTCTAAGGCGGTTTATTATTGTTTGTGTTACTTTGTGTTTTGAGGCGCAAAGAATAAAGCTTCACTATTTCTCACTCTGCATCTGAGTCCTCTTTCACCCGACCCTGACAGAATCTACTCACCGCGAGGAAAGGAAAAGTGGGGACATATAAAGGCGTGGGGAAATAAGCCACAGGTGGTAGAGAGTCAGCTCGTGATCTGCGCACTCCCGCCGCACCATCAGCGCTGATTGCCCAGACCACAAGCTGCCGAACAGCACAAACGGTGAGAGGAGCAGGGAAGGCACCCTGAACCGTGACAGTAGGGAGGAGTGGCGTCACTGGTTAGAGGGCGCAGGATTTCCGTTCATTGTTTGGTCCGACCACAAAAACCTAGAGTACATCCGCACGGCCAAAAGAATGAATTCTAGGCAGGCTCGCTGGGCATTATTTTTTGGACGTTTCAGGTTTACTATTTCTTATCGCCGGGGCTCTAAGAATGGCAAACCTGATGCGCTGTCGCGGATCTTTGAGGCTAAAGCTAGTCCCGCCCCCCCTGTGGCTATTCTGCACCCCGAACGGGTGGTGGTGGCAGCGGTCACCTGGGGGGTGGAGTCCAGAGTCCGCACCGCACTAGGCGACGCTACTGTCCCCGCGGGGTGCCCAGAGAGCCTGCTGTTCGTGCCTGAGTCGGTCCGTACTAGCGTCCTACAGTGGGGCCACTCCTCTAGCCTAGCTTGCCATCCTGGAGCAACTCGCACTCATAGGTTAATCAAGCAGCGGTTTTTGGTGGCCGTCCATGGCGCGGGATGCTCGACGGTTCGTGGCGGCCTGTCCGATTTGCGCTGCGGGTAAGGGCTCCAATCGACCCCCAGCAGGGCTACTCCAGCTGCTGTCAGTCCCTTCGCGACCCTGGTCACACATAGCGATGGACTTTGTTACGGGCTTGCCCCCTTCTAATGGCAAGACAGTAGTCCTCACTGTGGTGGACAGGTTCTCGAAGGCGACCCACTTTATTCCCCTCCCCAAATTGCCTTCAGCGAGGGAGACAGCGACTATTGTCTTAGATCACGTCTTCCGTATTCATGGCCTCCCGGTGGACGTGGTTTCTGACAGGGGTCCCCAGTTTGTGTCTAAATTTTGGACAGAGTTCTGTCGACAGCTGGGGGCGACTGCGAGCCTGTCCTCTGGATATCACCCGCAGACCAATGGTCAGGCTGAGCGTGCCAACCAGGATTTGGAGAGGGTTCTGCACTGTGTGGCGTCTGCCGACCCGTCATCTTGGAGTTCCAGGTTAACCATGGTCGAGTATGCGCATAACTCCCTCCCTGTCTCGTCTACGGGGTTATCTCCCTTTCAGTGCTGTTTAGGCTACCAGCCACCATTATTTCCCTCTCAAGAGTCTGATGCTGTTGTTCCTTCCGCGCATGCGTTTGTTCAGAGGTGCCTCCGTACTTGGAGGATCGCCAGAGAAGCCCTCACTCGGACTGGCGAGAGGAACAAGGCGTCGGCGGACCGTCACCGTATCAACCCCCCACCTTACGTGTGTGGCCAGAAGGTCTGGTTGTCGTCTAAGGACATCAACTTCAGACTTCCCTCACGTAAACTGGGATCCAAATTTATTGGACCGTTTATTATCACCAAGGTGCTTAGTCCGGTGACGGTGCGGCTCAAATTAACCCCCCAGTTTAAAAAGATCCACCCGGTGTTCCATGTTTCCAAGATCAAACCCGTCTTTCGATCCCCCCTTCAACCCCTGACCTCTGCCCCCCCGCCTCCTAGACTCATCGAGGGGTCGCCAGCCTATACGGTGCGGTGGCTCATTGATGTTAGGCGTAGGGGTAGAGGTTACCAATACCTGGTAGACTGGGAGGGTTATGGTCCGGAGGAGAGATGCTGGATTCTGGCTCGTGACATTCTGGACCACGCCCTCATTGATCAGTTCCATCAGCGTCATGGTGAGACCTCCGGGGACGCCAGGAGGCGTCCCTGAGGTGGGGGGTACTGTCACGGTTCAGGGTGCCTTCCCTGCTCCTCTCACCGTTTGTGCTGTTCGGCAGCTTGTGGTCTGGGCAATCAGCGCTGATGGTGCGGCGGGAGTGCGCAGATCACGAGCTGACTCTCTACCACCTGTGGCTTATTTCCCCACGCCTTTATATGTCCCCACTTTTCCTTTCCTCGCTGTGAGTAGATTGTTTTGTCCTTCCCGGGTTTTGTTCCACTCTCACGCTGCAGTCGGTCCCTCTGTTCTCTTGTGCTGCAGGATTCTTAGCGCGGAGTTCCAGCTGCTTGGATGGTCCGCTGTTTCTGCCGGCCAGCTCTGGAATCTCTGTTTCTCCTAACAAGCAGTTATATATTGTTTATGTTACTTTGTGTTTTTTCGCTGCCGGCTAGCTTTGGAATCTCCGCTTCTCCTAGCAGCGGTTTACTGTTGTTTAAGTCATTTTGTGTTTTGTCGCTGCCGGCCAGCGCTGGAATCTCCGCCTAGTCTACGGCAGTTTATTATTGTTTGTGTTACTTTGTGTTTTGAGGCGAAAAGAATAAAGCTTCACTATTTCTCACTCTGCATCTGAGTCCTCTTTCACCCGACCCTGACAAGCAATATCTTAAAAAGAGCAAATGCACATTATAAACCTTGCCAAAACTGGTGAAATCTTCTGAATGTCATGCAGGAATAAAACAGGGAACGCGTTAAACATTACAGATTGGAAAATCCCCCAAAAGCCACTTTGCATGATTTGAGTGCCAAATAAGGCCTATATCTTGACAAACTGTCAGTGAAAGGAGGTCAACATCAAGGTAATCTTCTTTAAAATTGGTAAGGTTAATAACATTCCAGAAATATTACTTTTCAAACTAAATATTATGCTTTGTTTTCATTACTAAAATATTTAATCCTGTTATTAAAACTGGGAACGTGTAAAATATGTCACACTAAATATTAAATATAGTTAAAAAATGAATACAAAATGTCAAATAAAATGAAGAAAAAAAAAAAAATAAAATAATGGGAACCAGGGTCTCAAATGTAACCTAAAGCACTCAGTTTAAGAGAAAATATTGTTTCTTAGATGTTTAACTAACAATATTTATTTATTTATTTATTTTCAATGTTGGGGAAAGTTACTTTTAAAAGCACTGCATTACAATTTTGCATTACTCCCTAAAAAAAAGTAACTAATTACGTTACCTAGTTACTTTTTATGAAAAGTAATGAGTTACGTTACTTTTGTGTTACTGTCTAAATCTGGGCAGAGCATATTTGTTTGTTTTAATATAAAAAAGTTATATTTTTGGCAAATGTAAAAGCGCTTTCTCACCAAAAGCCTCAGGCTGAAGAAAAAGTAAATTTACGTCTGTACAGTAGAATGTAGAAGATGAAAGTTCAACACTCTTCAGCAATAAAAATAAATAAATAAATAAGAACAAATGTTAGTTTATCTTGAGTAATTTTTGCGTATTACTATGGTTGAATTGGATCATTGAAGGGCAGCAGCAAAGACATTGGTTAAACAAAATGGGATTAAAATAAGTTTTATTAATTTTGAGTAAAAATGAATGTTTTTTTTTTTTTTTTTTTTACTCCTGATTTCTCTCAACATTCAATCAATAAATAGGAAAAAAAAAAGTAACTGTCGTTACTTATTTGAAAAAGTAACTCAAATATTTTCTTGTGAATTAAAAAGTAATGTTACTTTACTAGTTACTTGAAAAAAAGTAATCTGATTACGCAACTCGCGTTACTTGTAATGCGTTATTTTATTTTTTACTTTTTTTTAACCAAAAAAAATCATTTTAACTTAAAATGCCCATGAATTCTTACAATAACCTGAGAAACAGTGTTGCAGTTTGAGCTTGCCGACTGCAGTCGACTGTAAAACTCATGTTAAATTTGAAAAACACTACTTTTTTTTTTTTTTTTTTTTTTTGGTCTTCACACCATACTGTGGAAGGGGTCCAAGCAATGTTCTATACTGGATACAGAAATAGTTTTCAAAAAGAAAAGTGGGATTTGTCTTTTCGCCATTTGAAAGTGCCAAAAATGGCATCTTGCAGATGAAATCGCACTAACCGGCCTGGACTACAGCAGCACGGCAATTTGTGCTGGTCTTCTCAGCAGGGACGACTGCCCTTTATACGACACAGATTCAACAGAAGCAGCAGACAATCCATTTCTGTGTGTTCGGAGGGCATTGTGTGGAAAGAAGTGATGGAGAGTCTGAATGGATACATAAGATGACACTGCATCTTACAGACTACGTTAATATTTCAGCCCGAGTTTTTTTTTTTTTTTTTTCTCTCACCTTTTGTGGATCTTTTTATTTAGTTCTGAAAGACTATCAAGGTTAACAGCATTTAGTGATGTAGCTTATATCCTTTGCCCCAGCGTGTGAAATATTAATGGCACTCCTAAAATATGACATGAATGTCAGAAAGTCAAGGCTTTGTGTGCTGGTTTTCAGACAAGGTTTAACTTGCATACAATTATGCCTGAATAGAAATATTGGATTATAAAATGGGAGAGAAATACTTTTTGACATTCATTTGCAGCTGTAACGCAGTGGTCAGGGTCGAAGAACAGCTACACGGCCGGAATTCTAATATCCGCACGAAGCAAAGCTCCTGAGACGATCTGCTACGGCACCTTGAAAACAAGCACTCACCAGCCATTCAATAATACAGTGAGGATGAAGATGTTATTCTTTATTATTCTTTATAACTGATCTCAGATGTCCTGCACAATTGCCGCTTCAACGTGGCACCTGATAAAAGAATACATAAATATTTGCAGGCCGGGACCGAGAGCAGAATGAAAGAGACGAGTCCAGATCGTCCATCAGAGCGGCAGAGCAGGAATAATCAAGGCCTTTGACTTTCGTAACCAGCGCTTCTTGAGATCCAATGCAAACTCATCAAAGGGCATGTTTTATGGACAGCTCACTTTTAGACCCCCAAAAATAATGAATGCATTTGATCCGACATGAAAGAGACAGGAGGCCGGCTCTTCTGCTGGCGGACAGCAGACAGATAATTAATAATCAAATTAAAGGAGAATTTCCACCACCCCAACAGCCACTGTCGTATGTTAACACAAAGCGATCATGAGAGCAGACAGTGCTAAAGGTGAATGATGTCTGCTCTTGTTTTCAAGAGTGAGAGAACTATATACGCATGCCTTTATATGCTCGCCTAAATTTTATTATATTTAACTGCTTAAATAATTATAGGCACATTATAATATTGATTATACTTTTAAACTATTATAATTGTTTAATAATTTAATATGCATTAATAATCACTTATTTGCTATTATATTATATTATATTAAATTACATATTATATTAAAATGAATAAATAAATAAATAAATAAATAAAATGTCATTGGGCGGGGGGTCAGAATGAGATATTTATTTTAAAAAAATCTGAATTGTAAGAACCAAAAAAATCTAAATTCTGAGTTCATATGCAACTTTTTATCTCAAAATTCTGACTTGCAAATTCTGAGTTAATATCTCAAAGTTCTGACAATTCTGAGAGTTATGAGATATAAATTCATAATTCCGGGAAGAAAATTCAGAATTGTGAGATAAAATTTGCAATTGTGATAAAAAGATCCGAATTGTGAGACAAAAAAAAGTTGCAATTACCTTTTTAATTATTTTATTCCATATTAGTTAAAAAAAAAAAAACAGAACTATGAGATGTAAAAATTGCAATTACTTTATTTATTTATTTATTTATTTATTCATTCATTCATTCATTCATTTTTTTTTATTCTGTGTCGAACATTTAAAAAAAAAAAAAAAAACAAACAAAAAAAAAGAGGTTGCATCCCAATTTGACTACTTCCGTACTTTATAGTGTGAGTTCAGGTAAATTGGGACAGTTTTTGCCATTCAGATGACTGGGGAAAAGTTTAAAAAAAAAAAAGCTGCAATTACTTTTTTAATATTTTATTCTGTGTTGAGGGGGAAAAAAAATAAAAATAAAAAATATAAAAAAAAAAAACAGAACTATGAGATGTAAAAATTGCAATTACTATTTTATTTTATTTTATTTTATTCCGTGTCGGATATGGGCAATTATAGTGGTACAGTGCCAACATTTTGAGAGGAGGGAAAAAAAATCATTCACAGCTTAAATGAGTTTGGGAGAGTCACTGAACGAGTGTTTTTCTACAGTAAACAGCTGAGCTGGTCTATTCTAGAGGTTACTGCCCTAAACATGGACATGTATCAGCTGCAAGGTGCAAAGAAATCCACCTCAAACTCTGTGCTTAAAATATATTGCAACACTGTCAGAGCAGCAGATGAAAATACTGTTGTTATTTGAATACATTTTACTTTTACTGCTGTCATGAAAACCCTGATTATATGCTGCCGTTTATGGAACCATTTCAGATGGAAGCACTTTTAAACCAAATCTAGACAGAATTTATTTTTTGCTGAATACAGAACCAGCTTTCTGAAAATGCTATCCTCTCAAAAAATGAGTTTTATTACCACACAATATCACTGATAACACTGCAGTAAAGTTTAAAACGCAGAGACAAAATCACTAAACACTTACTAAAACATGCTTCATATTCATAACTACACAAAATCCAGTTTAATCAGGTGCTGTAAAGAATTCTACGACGTGTGTGTTTAAATAAAATCATTGTGATGTAGAACTGCAGCACGTAATTTGTGCTCAGCACAGTTTGTCAACATTGTAACCTGATTTCCATAATTCCTGAAATGAATAACACAGACAGCAAATAAACACTATCAATTCATTTTTAGTGAATTTCTCTCGTGTTACATATTGAAAATAAGCGTAACTAGGCCAAAATGGGCTTTTTTTCTCATCAAAGTGTGTATTATATTCACGTTTATGCTGTACTAGCCATTAGTGATTTTTTTAAGAAGAAAATGAAACAGAGAAGAGCAGACTCCAGAGGAAGACGGTCCTTGGAGCAGAAACCGGGAATAAGAGAACGTGCATCATCTAAATGAGGTTAAAATGAAGCAACAGGCAACAGTGTACAGTAATAATGTAGCATTTGGGTTTATTTGCTTGAACAAAAAGCATGCTAACTCTATTTGGCCATTTTGTTAGCAGGCCAACTGTGTTTTGTTTTGTTTTCTGTTGTTGTTTATATCACAATCAAATGTGTTATATTTACTGTATCCTGTTCCTACAAGCCTGATACGTTTCATGCATTTTGTTTTTTAAATATCAGTGTGTATTCCTACCGTCCGATCAGTAGATATGAATTCATGCATTAATGCAGGTCGTGCACAATATTTGATTCTTTCCTCTCTGTGGCATTGAATCATTCTAGCATATCAGCGCGCATCGAAGCAGTTGTCATAAATTATTGAACGTGAAAGCTTGTGTAAACCATGCGGCGTGTTACCTCAGAGGACCCTCATCTGAAACCCGCGTCACACCACGATAGAGCCGCGGCTCTCCGGGCTGCAGATTATGTATGCCAAGCTCCCTGCCCAGGAGGTTTAGTCCGGGTCCTCTGATGAGGGTTCCCACCAAGCAATTACACTCTGGAAGTATGGCTGGAGTACTTAACAGGACCATAAGGGACCGCTGTCTGGAATATGGTACAAACACAAGCACTGAGGGAGAAATTGAACTAGGAATAGCGCAGATGGCATAAAAAGTGTGAGCGTGTGGTGTTGTGCCTCTTTAGACGGATGGAGAGCAATCACCAGAAGAGTTGAGAGCATGTTATGTAAGGAACTAATTAGATAAGATTTAGAATTAGCTTGTTTGGTGAATGTTGATAAAATCTACATAAGTCTCTAAAACACTGACTGTCTGTTCCATTTTCACTATAACTCTTTCTGCGGGTCACATAGCTACACCAGTAGGTGGTGACAAGCAACTGCTTCTACGAGTGAATCACTGACTGATTCATTCAACGTGCAAATCCCTGATTTATTTTGGACCAAAACAAAGGCTGCATCCCAGTTTGACTATTTCCCTACTGTAAAAAAATAAAAAACACAATTTGTTGAGTCAGCTTAGAATAATTTGTTACCCTGCTGCCTTAAAATTTTAAGTTCAGTCAACTAAAATAAGTTTATTCAACTTGAAATTTTAAATTGTACTAAGTAACAGCTTAGATATTTGTGTTTGCTAAACTCAACAGATGGGTAAGTAACCCAGCTGCCTTAAAATTTTAAGTTGATTCAACTCAAATATCTAAGTTGTCACTTAGTATAATTTAACATTTCAAGGTGAATAAACTTTTTTTCGAGTTGACCGAACTTACAGTTTTAAGGCAGCGAGGTTACAAATTATGTTAAGTTGACTCAGCAAATTGTTTTTTTACAGTGTACTTTATAGGGAGAATTTGGGTTAATTGGGACAGTTTTGCCATTTAGATGACTGGGAAAAAATGTCCCTGTTAACTTGAATTAACCCTTAAAGGAGAAGTCCACATCCAGAACAACAATTTACAGATAATGTACTCACCCCCTTGTCATCCAAGATCTATATGTCTTTCTTTCTTCAGTTGTAAAGAAATTGTGTTTTTTGAGGAAAACATTTCAGCATTTTTCTCCATATAATGGACTGATATGGTGCCCCGATTTTCCAAAATGTAGTTTAAATGCGGCTTCAAACGATCCCAAATGTGGTTGTAAACGATCCCAGCTGAGGAAGAAGGGTCTTATCTAGCGAAATGATCAGTTATTTTCATAAAAATAATACAATTTATATACTTTTTAATGTCAAACACTCGTATTGTCTTACTCTGAACTGTTTTTTTCCAGTTCATGTCAGTTAATGTATGTCGAAAAACTCCCATCTCACGTTCTCCCCCAGCTTCAAAATTGTTCTATATCACTGTTTTACCTTTTTTGTTAAGGGTGTTTGATCTTCTTTGCATGTTCACTTTGGAAACACTGGGTCGGAACTTCTGCAGTGATGTAGGATGATTTAGAAATTATTTTTGAAGTTGAGGGAGAAAATATGATCTGAGTTTTTTTTTCGACATACCCTAACTGTCTTGAGTCAGAATACACAGAGTTCAGGGAGAGCAAGACAAGATGAGCGTTTAACATTAAAAAGTATTTAAATTGTATTATTTTATGAAAATAACCGATCGTTGCACTAGATAAGACCCTTTTTTCCTCGGCTGGGATCGTTTACAACCACATTCGGGATCCTTTGAAGCCGCATTTAAACTACATTTTGGAAGTTCAAACTCGGGGCACCATATCAGTCCATTATATGGAGAAAAATCTTGAAATGTTTTCCTCAAAAAACATAATTTCTTTACGACTGAAGAAAGAAAGATACAAACATTTTGGATGACAAGGGGGTGAGTGCATTATCTGTAAAGTGTTGTTCTGGAAGTGGACTTCTCCTTTAATAAGCAAGAAACGGTATGTGAACAAAGTAGTATGTCTAAAATTACAGTATTTGTAGGTAAAAAGTTTAAAAGATCACTTTACTTTTAAAAGTAATACTCATTAAATGTCATTAAATGTGTGAGTTACTTGACTAAAAAATTAAAAACAGTGATTCTTTTGCGAACGCTACTATTATTCACAAATGTGAATCTGCTTAGACTTCATTTGAAGATATTTTCACAAAAATAGACAAAATAACTGTTAATGTGTCTCTAAAATATATGTTTTTAACAATAACTTTTTTATTGTATATCCTATTGTTGCTGTATCCACCTTATTTTTAACATTTTTTGTTTTGTGTTACAGATTATGTAGGAAAAGTACACTGCTCAAAAAAATAAAGGGAACACTAAAATAACACATCCTAGATCTGAATGAATGAAATATTCTTATTAAATACTTTGTTCTTTACATAGTTGAATGTGCTGACAACAAAAATCACAAAAATTATCAATGAAAATCAAATGTATTAACCCATGGAGGTCTGGATTTGGAGTCACACTCAAAATTGAAGTGGAAAAACACACTACAGGCTGATCCAACTTTGATGTAATGTCCTTAAAACAAGTCAAAATGAGGCTCAGTAGTGTGTGTGGCCTCCACGTGCCTGTATGACCTCCCTACAACGCCTGGGCATGCTCCTGATGAGGTGGTCTCCTGAGGGATCTCCTCCCAGACCTGGACTAAAGCATCCGCCAACTCCTGGACAGTCTGTGGTGCGACGTGGCGTCGGTGGATGGAGCGAGACATGATGTCTGGGGAACGCGCGGGCCAGTCCATAGCATCAATGCCTTCGTCTTGCAGGAACTGCTGACACACTCCAGCCACATGAGGTCTAGCACTGTCTTGCATTAGGAGGAACCCAGGGCCAACCGCACCGGCATATGGTCTCACGAGGGGTCTGAGGATCTCATCTCGGTACCTAATGGCAGTCGGGCTACCTCTGGCGAGCACATGGAGGGCTGTGAGGCCCTCCAAAGAAATGCCACCCCACACCATTACTGACCCACTGCCAAACCGGTCATGCCGGAGGATGTTGCAGGCAGCAGAACGTTCTCCACGGCGTCTCCAGACTCTGTCACGTCTGTCACGTGTGCTCAGTGTGAACCTGCTTTCATCTGTGAAGAGCACAGGGCGCCAGTGGCGAATTTGCCAATCTTGGCGTTCTCTGGCAAATGCCAAACGTCCTGCACGGTGTTGGGCTGTAAGCACAACCCCCACCTGTGGACGTCGGGCCCTCATACCACCCTCATGGAGTCTGTTTCTGACCGTTTGAGCAGACACATGCACATTTGTGGCCTGCTGGAGGTCATTTTGCAGGGCTCTGGCAGTGCTCCTCCTGTTCCTCCTTGCACAAAGGCGGAGGTAGCGGTCCTGCTGCTGGGTTGTTGCCTCCTCCACGTCTCCTGATGTACTGGCCTGTCTCCTGGTAGCGCCTCCATGCTCTGGACACTACGCTGACAGACACAGCAAACCTTCTTGCCACAGCTCACATTGATGCACCATCCTGGATGAGCTGCACTACCTGAGCCACTTGTGTGGGTTGTAGACTCCGTCTCATGCTACCGCTAGAGTGAAAGCACCGCCAGCATTCAAAAGTGACCAAAACATCAGCCAGAAAGCGTAGGAACTGAGAAGTGGTCTGTGGTCACCACCTGCAGAACCACTCCTTTATTGGGGGTGTCTTGCTAATTGCCTATAATTTCCACCTGTTGTCTATTCCATTTGCACAACAGCATGTGAAATTGATTGTCAATCAGTGTTGCTTCCTAAGTGGGCAGTTTGATTTCACAGAAGTGTGATTGACTTGGAGTTACATTGTGTTGTTTAAGTGTTCACTTTATTTTTTTGAGCCGAGTAATAGATTAATTTATGACAAGAGTGCACCTCAAAAATCTACATCATAAGGGAGTTCTATCCTTTGTCACAAAAAGACTTTCTTTGTTGCCTTTTTCCCTATCACGCAATAGAAATCTTAAGAAATTATGTATCAACTGAAAACTTAAAATTTCAAGATTCATCCTTTGAAAACCATTTTAAAATCAGACATTGCATTACCATGGACATTATACATCAAAATCATATTACAAAGTGTTTTCGAATTTAGAAATTATAAAAATATTACTTTGAATAGTGCATTTTCATGTTTATGTTCAAGATAGGGAGTGACAGTTAAAGGGTTAAAGTGCGAAGCTTCTACTTCTAATTATTTTAGCTGTACAAAAACAGTCTTTTCTTATTATAATATCTTAATTTATTAACACATTTATTGCATACTGAATGCAAATAAATAAATACAAGGTCATTTTATTTCAAAATTCAGAATTTTTCTCGTAATTATGAGTTTACATAATGCATAATTGAATAATACTTGCAATTCTGTGAAAAAGTCAGAATTGTGAAATAAAAACAGGATTTTAAGGTATAAACTCGCAATTCTGGCAAATTTGAGTTTATATCTCTCAATTCTTTGTTATATAACTCACAACTGAGAAAAAAATGTCAGAACTGTGAGATAAGTCTCAATTAACTTTTTTTTTGTTTGTTTATTTTATTGTGACAAAAAAATTATAATTCTGAGTTTGCATCTCACAGTTCTAAGGAAAAAAGTCAAAATTGCACAGTATAAATATAGATTTGTGAGAAAGTCAGAATTCTGAGTTTGTCTCACAATTCGGAGTATATACTTTGCATTTCTGTGTTGTGAGAAAAACAAGTTTGAATTGTGAGATGAAAAGTTGTTAAAACTTTTTGTTTGTTTGTTTTCCCAAGGAGGAAATGGACTTCCATACTAGACATTGCAAAAGAAATGAGAAAAAAGTGCAGTGGTCCAACATGTATGTCTAGCACATGTTTTTATAACATACAGATAATGGAAAAGCGTTGCAGTGGAATGCAAAAACGTTTTCTGTCTGAATGACTGCGAGCTGCTGTAATCGCTCAGGAGCTGTAGGCCAACCAGTGATTATTATTAAGGATGGTCATATTAACATTATTTTAAAAGATCTCTT